>LR738712.1:457427956-457456377 GCA_902687465.1 Secale cereale
GTGTGGCTGCACTTCTCTGGAAGAGAAGGAGGTGGGAGAGGCGCGTGCGGAGGGACGGCGCCGCCGGTGTGCCTGCGGAGCTCGTCAATAGAGGACATGGGGAGGGGGGGGCGAGATGAGGGGTTGTGGTGGCCGGTGGAGTTGAGGGAGGCATGAGAGGCTCCGAGGCGGACGGCACCGGCGGCGGCCACCACGCCATATCGGCTCCGACGCTGCCGGTGCTGCTGGTTCTCATGTCGGCTTTTCCCCACTGGTTGGATGAGGTTGGGGGGAGCCGGAGGGATAGGCTGGATGAGAGAGACAAGGGCATATTTGCAACTATGTAACAGAATAGTGGATGTCTTTGTAAAATTGCCATAGGTTGCTTCCTGGACGTTGGATATAAATCAAACGACCGTGAATCAAAGATGGCAGGCACACCATCATCACCAATTGTGATTTTTATAAGAGTAGAGATAAAGTGCCAAGTAGAACCTTTGGGAAGACTTGGGTGAATCTTAATGTGATCTTGCTGTAAAAAACAGAAACTTTGCGCTCACGAGATTAGCTGCCATTTTTTTACTGGAGAGTGCTTTTAAGTTGATTATTTTTGCAGAAGATTAATAGACAAATTCCTCATGTCCAACAATTTATTTGAGAATTTTTAGAGTTACAGAAGTATTCGAAAGTTACAGATTGCTACAGATTGTTCTGTTTTTGACAAATTCTGTTTTCTATGTGTTGTTTGCTTATGTTGATGAATCTATGAGTAGTATCGGAGGGTATGAACCATAGATAAGTTGGAATATAGTAGATATTACACCAACTAGATGACCCGTTGCGCCCATGGCGCAAAGGCCGAACGCAAGCCAGGTATTGAAGGAGTGTGCATTGAAATATGTAGATACAGATTGAAGCATATATAAGAGCCTTTTCAGTTGGCATGCATCTGGACTTATTTGAGAAAATATTCTTGATAAGGCATCTTTACACTAAGAATTTTCTAAAGTAGAGCTTGCATAGTTGCAATGAGCAAAGAACATGCAATAGACAAAGGAAGATCTTTTTAAAGTATTGCTGCTGCCAAAGCACAGCTCATGATACTGCATGCAGCAAGCAAGTGATACTGATAGACAATTATGCAGAGGCCCTTGGACATGCACTTGAAGGCAAAAGCATATATTGGTCCAGAAGCGCATCGGACAACAGTCTAAGCAGCAAATGACCGATAGTTAAACGGATAGAATGGTCTTAGGTGATTACATAAGATTCAAAAGCATGATATGGAAGTCTTGGTAGGCATGTATACTAATGCTAAGTTATATAATAAGGGGCTCTTACACTTGATTATATTGAGTAGACGATCAGGCGCAGTCCCTTGGAAGTGCATTTCAAGGCGAAAGCATATGCTTGACCGTCCTCCATGTGCGCCCGATGGAAGAAGTCATTCCAGCCTCTAGTGATGATGGCCCTTTTGTCAACACTGATTTTCACCAAAGAGGCAACAATGGGAGGCTATAGGCTACACATAACCAAACCTCTATATCTGGGGAGTTTTTTACCCCCACGTCTCGCCACTTGGCTGATGGGGACTGGGAGGCCTATCAATTGTTGACACGTGCATTTGTTTGGGAGGCTATGGGGTAGCAAATGCGTGTGGCCGTAGGCCTTCGATCAATTTTTTTAACTGATTCGCATTTTCCCGTGTGCACTTGGGGTGTCTTTAGCATTTTGGTTCAGATGATTGTTTGTTAGGTTTTGGATTTTTCTGTGCATGCATGGTTGAATTGATGATGTGATCACGTGCATGTGATACGTCCAAAACGTATCTATAATTTCTGCTTGCTCCATGCCTCTTTTGGGTGATATTGCTATGATATTTATACACTTCCATACACTTTTGATCATATTTGGACTAACCTATTAACTCAGTGCACCCCAGTGCCAGTTTCTGTTTTCGGCTGTTTTTGTATTTCAGGTTTTCACATTACGAGAACTGCCAGGAAAAATCCAGAAAAATTATATAAAAAATCAGCGTTCCAGAACCTACCGTGCGCCCGAAGGACAGCCTGGGGGGGGCACCAGGGCTCCAGGCGCCCTGGCGGCGCCCCCCCTGGGCCGCGCCGGGGGGGCGCCTGGGCCCCCCGAGGCTCCTCCGATGCCCCCCTTTGGCATATATTTAAAGCGTCTCCCGAAACCCTCGAAACAGGAACTCTTTTCGCGATCCCATCTATGTTCCACCGCCGCCGCCGCTTCCAAGATCAGGAGCACCAGGAGAACCCTTCCCGACACCCTGCCGGAGGGGAGGATCACCACCGGGAGCTTCTCCACCACCATGGACGCCTCCCGGATGAGTTGTGAGTAGTCTCCCTTGGACCATGAGTCCATGACCAGTAGCTATGTGATGTTCTCCTCCCGTTCTTGTGCTTCACTAATTAGTCCTCGTGAGCTGCCCTACATGATCGAGGCACATATGTAATCCTTATGCTGTTGCTATGATGAGTTTGCTGGGATCCGATGGATTATGAGATTATGTTCAGATTGTGTTTGAGTAATATATTTGATTCACCTCTTTTATGTTTATGTTCGTAAGTAATTCTTGCATGTTCTCCGTTGTTATTTATTGCTTTGGCCAAGTAGTAGGTAGTGACTCCAAGAGGGAACGTTATGCTCGATTGTGGGTTCATGCCCCTCGATGACTAGTTTGAGTGACAGAAACATGAGTCTAGGGGATGTGTTGTTGCCACAAGGTGGAAAACAACGGTGCTTGTGCCCGCGGGTGCAAGGATTGTTTACTTTACGCAAAGTTCTTTTAATGCAGTTGTCTGTTGCTTTGAGTTTACACTATGGGTGGGGCTCGCAACTTAATACCAGCGAGATGTTCTGGATAGATATCTCAAGGTGGATGATTAGTAGTAGATATTGATGGATTTCAGTCTACTTACTTTGGTGTACCGCCCATGCTTTGAACCTCTACCTTTCTTGCAATGTAGTCAGCATTGGTTTGCGCACATGGTCCTGTCAATTGCCCAGCTGTAATTCGTTTACCTCACATAGCTGTTTTATCGTCTTTTGGGAGAGAGACATCACTAGTGATCATCATGAGACTCCGGTCCATATTACCATCATTGATCACATCCGCTATTTACTTTTCCGCTATTTACTTACTATTGCAATTATACCTATCACTATTATCACTTGCGTTTGATCCTTTGTAAACTACAAGGCCGGAGGGATTGACAACCTCTCTGTACTCGTTGGGAGCAAAGTTATTTGTATCTGTGTGCAGGTCCACGTTGATTGCTAATATCCGGCGCCGTTAGCAGTTGACACCTTCTTGTTGAAACTGGGAGTCTCTGGGAAATCGATCCTTGGTATTACCAAGGGAAAACTTCTGCTACACTGCATCTCAAACCTTCCACTTGGGCTAACCAACGAGGGGTGAGAAGCCACCTAGCAAAGCAATTTCTGGCGCCGTTGCCGGGGACTCCACTCTTCAGGATAGGGGATTTGCACGCTATCTTTTACCTTTGCTTTTAGTCTTGTTAGTTTACCTTTCAGTTTTGCTTTAGTATCTTTTATCGAAAATCACAAAAATAGTTATCTTGCTTGCTTGCTACTATGGGTTCCACCAAAAACACTAGATGGGAGGAGTACACCCCTTCTTCCATTACACCAATCACCACTGTCGGGATCTACAAAAGTAATAAACCTTGTGATTATGTTAGTCTTGACGGAGGGTTATGCCCATGGCATGGTCTTCCCGGAAAAGAGTATGAGCCTCAGTTTAAAATTGCTCTTAAGCTTCCCCAAACTTGGGAAGACGTTCAAACTCTTATAATAGAGAGCGATTCAAACAAAGAGGATGACACTACAATTCTGCCCAATAATGATAAAATTGATTTTGATAATTGTAGTATTTCAGAAGTTGTCACCTTTCTGCAAGGAATGGCCAAAGATCCCCACACTAGCACGCTTAATCTTGCCTTCACAGAGCATGTCACTAATGCTCTCATCAAAGCTAGGGAGGAGAAACTTAGAGTAGAAGCCTCCATACCTAGAAATCTAGAAGATGGTTGGGATCCTATGATTAAAATTAAGATAAACAACTTCTCATGCTATGCTTTATGTGATATTGTAGCTAGTACTTCCATTATGCCCAAAAGACTATATGATATGCTTAAATTGAAACCTTTTGATTCTTGTTCTTTTGGTGTTCGTCTCGTTGATTCTTCCATAAAGAAACCTTTGGGGAGGATCGACGATGTTCTTAACATTGTCAATGACAATTATGTTCCCGTTGATTTCACTATTATGGATATTGAATGTGATCCTTCTTGTCCAATTATTTTGGGACGTCCTTTTTTGCGCACCGTTGGTGCTATCATTGACATGAAAGAGGGTAATATAAAATTTCAGTTTCCTCCCAAGAAAGGGATGGAACACTTCCCTCGAAAGAAGATCAAGTTACCTTTTGAGTCCGTTGTACGGGCTAGCTATTCTTTTACTCTTGATAAAACTTGATCTCTATGCATTATGCCTAGCTTAAAGGCATAAAAGAAAGCGCTTTTGGGAGGCAGCCCAATGAATAAATTTATTTTGCTTGTGTTGTGTATTGATGTTGTTTACTACAGTAGCATCATCATTGTATCTTTACTTTTCAATTTTGTGCCAAGTATAGCCTCTGATTGCTAGAAAGTTCAAAAGTTGTGAGGTGTTGTCCAGGAAACCGATTATGTCCTTGGATAGAAAAATTTGTATAAAATCACTAGATCATCTTTTTGGTCTGAATATTTTCGACAGCATTCTCTATATAATTGTCTTTCGTGCGTCTGTTCTGAGTTTTTTGATTTGAGTTGCAGAAGTGCCCCGAACAAATCAATTACTACCTGCTGTTCTGTTTTTCACAGATTCTGTCCTGTTTTGCCTTTCCTTCATTTTGCAAACCTAGAGCTTGCTTTTTCTTTGCAAAAACCTTTTGGCAATCTTGAGAAACAGTAGACCTTCAAGAATATCTTTATTTCCAGCAAGGTATAATTATTTTATTATGGGTACTAACCTCGCTAATCAGATTATGATGAGTTATGTATGAAGGGAGTTTTCAAGTGTGCGAGGGAAGATGATAAAAAGATTCAGGAGTGTCAAGCGCTCAAGCGTGGGGATGCCCCCATGCACCCCCAAGAAATATTCAAGGAGACTCAAGCGTCTAAGCTTGGGGATGCCCCCGTGCATCCCCTTCTCCATCAACATTATCAGTTCGTCTTTCGTTCCACTATATTTTAATCACTTCATGTGTTATGTGCTATGCTTGGAGCGTCTTGCTTTTAGTTTCCTTTTTAGTTTTTCATTACGAGTCGGAACTCAGCGTTCTTTATGTGGGAGAGAAACACGCTCCACTTCTACCAAGAACATAACATATAATTTTCATGTCTATCTTTGCTGTGTGTATTCTTTGACTTTTAATAGCTACTATCATGCTCTGCTCTTAGTATTCATGCTTATCTTTTTAAAGCGCTTGTGTTTAGTTGGTTGCTTGAACTCTCTTTAATTACCATGCTCACCTTATTAAGAGAGTTTGCTTCCGTTGCATTGGTTAATATGTCTATGATAAAGATGCTACGTGCATAATGGCGCTTAGTATTTCAGGTTTTCTTATGGTTAGTCTCAAATAGCTGGGGGATTCCCAATGTGTTATTGGAGTACCAACATGATTTGTTTGCCAATGATGTGGTATGGTTTAGTAATATCTTCCCTCAAGAATTTATTTTGATTGACTTGGCGTATGCTCACGCATATTTAAGACTGTAAAGAAAGTCTGTCAAGCCTTGATGATCTTTTATTTCTGAGTAGCGATATAACTTCCATGCCTGATTCAATGTTGCTTTGTCGCTCTGCATGATTATGACCGTCATTGCTCTCTTAGTTGGTCGCTCCCAGTCTTTTGCTAACCTCCACCTGTACTAAGCGGACTGACTGCTTGTGCATCCACATCCTTTTAAACCAGTTATTCCATATGAGTCCACCATACCTACCTATATGTGGTATTTCACCGCCACTCCAAGTAAATTTACATGTGCTACCTTTAAAAACTTCAGTTTTTGCAATACATAGCTCATGGGAAAGTAGCTTAAAAACTATTGTGGTAAAGAATATGTTGCTTATGTATCTTATTTTCTTATAAGTTGCTTGCTGAGCGGTAACCATGTTTCTGGGGACGCCATCAACTGTTACACTTTTGTTGAATATCATGTGAGTTGCTATGCATGTTCGTCTTGTCTAAAGTAAGGGTGATTTGCCATGAGTTGAATGGTTTGAGTACGCATATTGTTAGAGAAGAACATTGGGCCGCCAACCAAAGCCATGTATCATGGTGGAAGTTTTAGCTTGGACATTAATCCTCAATCTCTTATGAGAATATGCTTAAGCATTAAAGAGGAGTCCATTATCTATTTTCTATGTTGTCCCAGTATGGATGTCCTCAAGTTGAGATCTATCAAAAACGAGAAATCAAATGCGATCTATCTCCTTGGACCTTTGTACAGGTGACATAGAGGTACCCCTTTGTGACACTTGGTTGAAACATATGTAATGCAATGACAATACATGGAAATCCGAGCTAATTAGGACAAGGTGCGAGCACTATTGGTATTCGATGCATGAGGCTTGCAACTTATAGGATGTCTTATGCATAACACATATGAAGTACTACTACCGTTGACAAAATTGTTTCTATGTTTTCAAAATAAAAAGCTCTAGCACATGAGTAATCCCTGCTTCCCTATGCGAAGGGCCATTCTTTTACTTTTATGTTGAGTCTCCACCTTCTTTTAAAAGCACCAACTACTGAGAGCATGATTGTCATTCTGAGTGTAATGTGCATTGTCCCAAAGTAGCATCGTCTTTTGCATGATTGTGATATCGTTTATTCTGAAATCATTGTATCTAGTCATCACTTAAACCTTGGAGGTGCCCCTACATTTATGTTTTGCTTCATTTAAGGGGGCAAGCTAGATATCACTTTATCATATTTGCACATCATGTTCATTGCAAATCTATTTGATGTTTCAGTATCATATTGTAAAACTTCCAGTTCTTTGTGATTTTCTCATGAGGCAACTTAATTACTACAGATTCATTGTCTCAATAAGCTTTTGTCATATGACTATGAAAAAGTCCTATATGGTTAATATCATGTCACCACAGAAATTATTCTTGTTATCATTTACCTACTCGAGGACGAGCAGGAATTAAGCTTGGGGATGTTGATACGTCCAAAACGTATCTATAATTTCTGCTTGCTCCATGCCTCTTTTGGGTGATATTGCTATGATATTTATACACTTCCATACACTTTTGATCATACTTGGACTAACCTATTAACTCAGTGCACCCCAGTGCCAGTTTCTGTTTTCGGCTGTTTTTGTATTTCATGTTTTCACATTACGAGAACTACGAGGAAAAATCCAGAAAAATTATATAAAAAATCAGCGTTCCAGAACCTACCGTGCGCCCCAAGGACAGCCGGGGGGGCACCAGGGCTCCAGGCGCCCTGGCGGCGCCCCCCCTGAGCCGCGCCGGGGGGGCGCCTGGGCCCCCCGAGGCTCCTCCGATGCCCCTATTTGGCATATATTTAAAGCGTCTCCCGAAACCCTCGAAACAGGAACTCTTTTCGCGATCCCTTCTCTGTTCCGCCGCCGCCGCCGCTTCCAAGATCGGGAGCACCAGGAGAACCCTTCCCGGCACCCTGCCGGAGGGGAGGATCACCACCGGGAGCTTCTCCACCACCATGGACGCCTCCCGGATGAGTTGTGAGTAGTCTCCCTTGGACCATGAGTCCATGACCAGTAGCTATGTGATGTTCTCCTCCCGTTCTTGTGCTTCACTAATTAGTCCTCGTGAGCTGCCCTACATGATCGAGGCACATATGTAATCCTTATGCTGTTGCTATGATGAGTTTGCTGGGATCCGATGGATTATGAGATTATGTTCAGATTGTGTTTGAGTAATATATTTGATTCACCTCTTTTATGTTTATGTTCGTAAGTAATTCTTGCATGTTCTCCGTTGTCATTTATTGCTTTGGCCAAGTAGTAGGTAGTGACTCCAAGAGGGAACGTTATGCTCGATTGTGGGTTCATGCCCCTCGATGACTAGTTTGAGTGACAGAAACATGAGTCTAGGGGATGTGCTGTTGCCACAAGGGGGAAAACAACGGTGCTTGTGCCCGCGGGTGCAAGGATTGTTTACTTTACGCAAAGTTCTTTTAATGAAGTTGTCTGTTGCTTTGAGTTTACACTATGGGTGGGGCTCGCAACTTAATACCAGCGAGATGTTCTGGATAGATATCTCAAGGTGGATGATTAGTAGTAGATATTGATGGATTTCGGTCTACTTACTTTGGCGTACCGCCCATGCTTTGAACCTCTACCTTTCTTGCAATGTAGTCAGCATTGGTTTGCGCACATGGTCCTATCAATTGCCCAGCTGTAATTCGTTTACCTCACATAGTTGTTTTATCGTCTTTTGGGAGAGAGACATCACTAGTGAACATCATGAGACTCCGGTCCATATTACCATCATTGATCACATCCGCTATTTACTTACTATTGCAATTATACCTATCACTATTATCACTTGCGTTTGATCCTTTGTAAACTACAAGGCCGGAGGGATTGACAACCTCTCTGTACTCTTTGGGAGCAAAGTTATTTGTATCTGTGTGCAGGTCCACGTTGATTGCTAATATCCGGCGCCGTTAGCAGTTGACACCTTCTTGTTGAAACTGGGAGTCTCTGGGAAATCGATCCTTGGTATTACCAAGGGAAAACTTCTGCTACACTGCATCTCAAACCTTCCACTTGGGGTAACCAACGAGGGGTGAGAAGCCACCTAGCAGCATGCAACTCTTACGGCCGCTTAATGCATGCAGAAGGCGGTTGTAAAAATTTGTTGTGTCTGCATGCATGTGTTTATCATTACGACTGTAGACACATATATATTAACCTGGATGTGTTAGCGCCTTGCTGTTCACCTGGTAGTTTCTTGATGGTCCCACATCTTTGTACTCTCTAGAATTATCGTCGGTCTATATATATACAGAACTCACCCCGGTGAAGGAGCAACAACCACCACGGAGCAGCATGCGCTACTATGCTCACCTCCGACTCCGAGGCAGCATAGATGTGCATGGGTTGCGCCATGTGTGCGAGTTGGAGGTGTCGTTTTGGCGATAGCTATGCTTACTGGCGGGGTGTAGGTACCGGTCGCCGGCAACCACTCTACGGGTCGACTAGGCCATTGCGAGCAACCACGCGTGCGGTCACAAACATGCAGAGGATCTCTGACAGAAGCCGGCGGGAGCAGGAGGGATACAGGAGTGTGTCGTCACTGAAAAGATGTTATGGCATGGCGTAGGAGGCAATAGCCAACACTCCCACCTCGTGCCGCCCAAGCCACCCTCACCCTGTTGGCGGCGAGGTCTTGCTGAATCTGCAAGAGCCACAGGAACGCCGCCGTCTTCCGCGGCCTGGGCTGGCTCCGCATCACGCAACAACTGGGTGTGCTTGCTGCTATGCTCGAGGTCATCGTGTGCATCACGCCTGAAGCCCTCCTCCACGCCCGCAGGCCTCCCTTCTCTTTAGTTGTCGCTGTTGTACGCATGGACGCGATGTCTTTTGTTCTCTACCCATCACCGGAGCTCTCATCTATGCCTGCATGGCGGCCATGGTGCTCTGATCGAGAGTTCCAGCTCATCGGGTTCATCCACTCCCACGGTACGGATCAGACACCTAGCAAACCACTCCACCTCGGCACTCATGCCACTGCCAACATGGAAGGGTTGAAGGAGGCGGACGCAGTGCATGGTCTTCGCACCACACCAATCACACGTAAGATGACGTTCAACTTCGTGGAGTCGACGTCCGGCGTCCTCTATCGGGCTTTACGCCGGCGACCATGAGGCAGTGAGGTATTCGGCAGGCCCTAGGCATGTTGGTGTACACGTTCTCGTCGACTAATGGGCGATTCTACCTGGATGCCTTGGAGGCTTGGGTGCTCTGCGGCTTTGTGTTGCGCGCGTCACTAGACGCGGTCGTCGATTAGGGATCAGTGGTGGGTGCACGAGATGGACAACATGTTCGGGTTTGTCTACTCCTCGGTGGAGGATGATAATCATGCGTGGACGCACCTTACTATCATGTCGCGGGAGCTGACCAACAATGATGTCGTCACGGGATCCAGAGCCTGTACAGGAGCAAATCATACATAAATAGATATAGGCTCTTCAAAGAAAATATGATGCTCTTGAGAAAAATAAAATGATATTGTGAGTTCACTAAGCGCTCCATTGATACGTCTCCAACGTATCTACTTTGCCAAACACTTTTTCCCTTGTTTTGGACTCTAACTTGCATGATTTGAATGGAACTAACACAGACTGACGCTGTTTTCAGCAGAACTGCCATGATGTTGTTTTTGTGTAGAAATAAAAAGTTCTCGGAATCGCCTGAAAATCAACGGAGAATTATTTCAGAAAATATAAAAAATATCTGCAAGAAGATCTGCATCGGGGGGGCCACACCCTGTCCTCGAGGGTGGGGGCGCGCCCCCCTTCCCAGGGCGCGCCCCCCTGCCTCGAGGGCCCCCCGATGCTCCACCGACGTATCCCCAGGTCCTATATATTCCGTTTCGTGGAGAAAAAAATCAAGGAGAAAGAATTATCGCGTTTTACGAGACGAAGCCGCCACAAAGCCCAAATCTCTCTTGGGAGGGCTGATCTGGAGTCTGTTCGGGGCTCCGGAGAGTGGAGATCGTCGCCATCGTCATCATCAACCTTCCTCCATCACCAATTCCATGATGCTCACCGCCGTGTGTGAGTAATTCCATCGTAGGCTTGCTGGACGGTGATGGGTTGGATGGGATCTATCATGTAATCGAGTTAGTTTTGTTAGGGTTTGATCCCTAATATCCACTATGTTCCGAGATTGATGTTGCTATGACTTTGCTATGCTTAATGCTTGTCACTAGGGACCGAGTGCCATGATTTTAGATCTGAACCTATTATGTTTTCATGAATATATGTGTGTTCTTGATCCTATCCCGCAAGTCTATAGTCACCTACTATGCGTTATGATCCGGCAACCCCGAAGTGACAATAATCGGGACCACTCCCGGTGATGACCATAGTTTGAGGAGTTCATGTATTCACTATGTGTTAATGCTTTGGTCCGGTACTCTATTAAAAGGAGGCCTTAATATCCCTTAGTTTCCAATAGGACCCCGCTGCCACGGGAGGGTAGGACAAAAGATGTCATGCAAGTTGTTTTCCATAAGCACGTATGACTATATTCGGAATACATGCCTACATTGCATTAATGAACTGGAGCTAGTTCTGTGTCACCCTAGGTTATAACTTCTACATGATGAATTGCATCCGACGTAAATTCCCATCACCGATCCAATGCCTACGAGCTTTACCTATATTGCTAGCTGCTATTTACTTTTCCGTTGCTTATATCACAAAAACTACAAAAACACTATCTTTACTTTTACTGCTGCTACCGCCACTATCATATTACTTTGCTACTAAACTACCTTCCTGCAGATACTAAGTTTCCAGGTGTGGTTGAATTGACAACTCAACTGCTAATACTTAAGAGTATTCTTTGGCTCCCCTTGTGTCGAATCAACAAATTTGGGTTTAATACTTTACCCTCAAAAACTGTTGCGATCCCCTACACTTGTGGGTTATCAAGACTATTTTCTGGTGCCGATGCCGGGGAGCATAGCTCTATTCTTTAAGTCACTTGGGATTTATATCTGTTTATCACTATGAAGAATTTGAAGGACTCAAAAACCAAGATTTTACCCTCAACTATGAGGGGAGGTATGGAACTGCCATCTAGCTCTGCACTTGATTCTCCTTCTGTTATGAGTAAACTTGCGACACCTACTCCTGCTATTGAATCTGATATGTCGTATGTTCTTGATGATGCTACTTCTGCTATGTATGAAGAAACTACCTCTATGCCTGATACTATGCCACTAGGTGAATTTCTGGATGAACAAATTGCTAAGGTTAGGGAGAGTGCAAATGTTGATGATATTTATGAAAGTGATGATGAAACTACTCCCAATAGATATGAATTGCCTGTTGTGCCTGAGGGTTATGTTATGGATGAAGAAACTGCTAGAGACTTTCTTGCTTGCAATGATAGATATGATCTTAAGAAGTTATTAGCTAAGTTGAAAGAAAAGTCCTTGAATGCTAGAATGAAACATGAGCCTGCTTTTGCTACTTCACCTATATGTGTCACTCATAAGGATTATGAATTCTCTGTTGATCCCGAGTTAATTACTTTGGTTGAATCTGATCCTTTCCATGGCTATGAGTCTGAAACTATTGTGGCACATCTTACCAAGTTGAATGATATAGCCACCTTGTTTACCAATGATGATAAGATTCTCTATTACTATATTCCTTAAGCTATTTCCGTTCTCGTTAAAGGGTGATGCTAAGACTTGGTTTAATTCTCTTGATCCTGGTTGTGTGCGTAGTCCCCAGGATATGATGTATTACTTTTCAGCTAAATATTTTCCCGCTCATAAGAAACAAGCTGCCTTACGAGAAATATATAACTTTGCTCAAACAGAAGAAGAGAGTCCCCCACAAGCTTGGGGGAGGCTTCTCCAGTTACTTAATGCTTTGCCTGATCATCCTCTTGAGATGCATGATATACTTGATGTATTTTATAATGAACTAACCGATGCTTCCAGAGACCATCTGGATAGTTGTGCTGGTTGTGTTTTCAGGGAAAACAGTGGAACAAGCTGAATTACTATTGAATAATATGCTGGCTAATGAAAATAATTGGACACTTCCTGAACCAGCCCCTAAGCCAACTCCGAAGAAAACAGGTGTTCTATTTCTCAGTCTTGAAGATATGCAAGAGGCAAAGAAATCTATGAAAGAAAAAGGTATTAAAGCTGAAGATGTTAAGAATTTACCGCCTATTGAAGAAATACATGGTCTTGATAACCCGACACAGGTAGTAAAGGTAAATTCTCTTTATAGATTTGATGAAATGATATTGCTCATTATAAGTCTGCTAGCCAATGCTTAGATGAGTTTGACAATTTTATTGTGAAACAAGAAAACTTCAATGCTTATGTTGGTAGACAACTACAACACAATGCTTATATGATTGAACACTTGAGTGATTATCTGTCTAGTGCTAAAAGTGAACTGAAACTTATTAGTAAACATGCTTCCATGGTCACCACTCAAGTAGAACAAGTACTTAAAGCTCAGAATGATTTGCTCAATGAATTAAATAGAAAGAATAATGACTATGCCGTTAGAGTTGCAACTAGAGGTGGTAAAGTGACTCAGGAGCCTCTGTATCCTGAAGGCCACCCTAAGAGAATTGAGCAAGATTCTCAGAGAGCTAATTTAGATGTACCGAGCTCTTCTAAGAAGAAGAAAAAGGAAAATGATGGAACCTTGCGTGCTTCTAGAGAACCTGTAGCTCACCCACCTGAGAATCCCAATGATATATCTGTTTCTGATGCTGAGACACAATCTGGTAATGAACATGAACCTAGTGATAATATTAATAATGATGTTCATGATGATGCTCAACCTAGCAATGATAATGATGTAGAGATTGAACCTGTTGTTGATCTTGATAACCCACAATCAAAGAATCAACGTTATGATAAGAGAGACTTTGTTGCTAGGAAGCACGGTAGGGAAAGAGAACCATGGGTTCAGTAACACATGCCTTTTCCTCCGAAACCATCCAAGAAAAAGGATGATGAGGATTTTGAGTGCTTTGCTGAAATGATTAGACCTATCTTTTTGCGTATGCGTTTGACTGATGTGCTTAAAACAAATCCTTATGCCAAGTATATGGAAGACATTATTACCAACAAAAGAAAGATACCTGATGTAGAAATCTCCATCATGCTTGCCAATTACTCTTTTGAGGGTAGAATGCCTAAGAAATTGGGAGATCCAGGAGTACCTACTATACCTTGCTCCATTAAAAGAAACTATGTGAAAAATGCTTTGCGTGATCTTGGAGCAGGTGTTAGTGTTATGCCTCTCTCTTTATATCGTAGATTTGACTTGAGTAAGTTGACACCTACTGAAATATCTTTGCAAATGGCTGATAAATCAACTGCTATACATGTAGGTATTTTTGAGGATGTGCCTGTTGTAGTTGCAAATGTTACTATTCTAACGGACTTTGTTATACTTGATATTCCCGAGGATGATAGTATGTCTATTATTTTTGGAAGACCTTTTTTGAATACTGCAGGGGCAGTTATTGATTGCAACAAAGGCAATGTCACTTTTCATGTCAATGGTAATGAGCATACGGTACACTTTCCGAGGAAACAACCTCAGGTTCATACTATCAATTATATTGGAAAAACTTCAACTATTACTGTTGGAGGTTTTGAGTTTCCTAATCCTACTATCAAGAAGGCATATGACATACTGATTGTTGGGGACATACATATCCCCATTGAGGTAACATAGTGTTATTCGAAAATTCTCCGGTTTCATGTTACTCGGAAAGAGTTTATTAACAAGACCTGATCAACCTTGTTAATGGATTCCTTTTGATGAACATGGGATAGGTGAATCTAGATGGCACAAATCTTTTCTACCCTCCTTTTACTTTCTGTTAATTAGGTTAAATAAAAGAAAAATAGCATTATTTGTCTGTTTCCAGACTTATCCATGTAATAAAAAATATCCCGAAAATAAAAGTTCTCCAAATGCCATGAAAATGAAATATGATATTTTTCTAGAATATTTAAGAAAATATGGCACTGAACACACAGCGAGGGGAGCCAGCACGTGGCCTCGAGGGCACAGGGCGCGCCCCCCTTCCCAGGTCGCGCCCCCTGCCTCGAGGGCCCCATGTGGCCCCCCTCCACCCTTTCACCCATGCTCTTCTTCTTCCTCCCAAAAAAATCCTCAACCAGCTCAAACCCGAGTTCTAGCTCATTTTGCTGCCATTTTCGATCTCCTTGATCAAAGCACCATTCACCAAATTGTTTGGGGAGATTGTTCCTTGGTATGTGACTCCTCCATTGGTCCAATTAGTTTTTGTTCTAGTGCTTTATTTGTTGCAAATTTATGTTGCTGTGGTGACCTTGTTCTGGAGCTCACATGTCAAATTTTCTTGGTCCCAAGTAGTTCTAATGCATGATATAGCCTCTAGGCACTTATAGGAGTTGTTGCTATCATTCTTGTTGAGTTTGGTTAATTTTTATTGTGAGTTACTAAAAATTTCAGAAAATTTTAGAAAAATATCTAGGAGAAACTTCCAAGGTGGTCCTTCAAGGAAGCAAGAACCGAGGCTCGCGTTCCGTGAGCCGGACGATGAACCACCGAGGGATGCTGATGTGCGGCCTTGCGAATGGTCGTCAGATGAATTTATGGGTCAAGCGGGCATCAAAGATGAATTTTATGCATATATGCATAACGCTGACCTCGAGGACTTCATGCAAGATAAGTGTCTCCAATACCGTGGCTTAACTGACAGCTTTGTGAGAAGGTTTAAATTTTCATCTTCACGTAATTCTAACACTGTCCTGTTTGACCTTTATGATAAATCTTATACCATGAAGTTAGAGGATTTTAATGTTGTCTGCAAGCTCCCACAGTGGGGCAGTATGAGTGATCCTCGTAAATCTGAATTTAGAGAATTCCTTGCTAGTATTATAGTGGGAGAATCCAGGGACATCACACAAGCCACCACGGGGAGCATACATTTTCCTGCTATTCATTACTTTGCTCTCTTTATCGGTAGATGCATAAATGGTAAAGATGAGGCTTGTCACATGTGTGTCCCTGATCTTAGCGTTCTCAGGAGTGATGTACTAGGTGATAGGCAATATAACTTAGGAGCAATTGTTGCACGTAGACTACACCATAATGGTTTGTATGGAGATTTATTTGGTGGGATATATGCTACTCGCATAGCGTGCTATCTTGGTGTGTCTGTGCACCCGTATGATGAACCTTTACCTGCTGCTTATTCAGACTGTAATGCTATGGCTAGTCATCGGTTCATAGAGTGGGATAATCAAACTCTCAAATATCGACTAATCTTTAACCGGCAGCATGCCATCCCTATTGTTCTTCCTACCCCTACTTTGTTTAACTTTCAGGAAAAGGGAAGATACACTATAACTATGGAGGAGGCAAGTGCCCATTATAGCATGACGGAGGCAGCCCACCTTCGAGCTGCAGCTCAGCAGGCGGCATCTGCTGCATCTCAGTACGACCCCAACTACAACTTTGGATTTCCGTCCGGCCAGTACTGGCCATAGACCAACTTAGGCTAAAAGCATAAGCTTGGGGGAGTACGTGTTTCTCACCGACTTACATTCATGTTCACACTTATTCTAGTTGTTGGTGCTCACACTCTTTCACTGTACCATCCATGCTTAGTTTCAATTTCTTTTTATTAGTCTTTTTCTTGTGTGCTAGAAAAACCCAGAAAAACAAAAAAATATTAGTTGTAGCTTCTAGCTAGTTTACTTTCTTTGCTTGTAGTAGTAACTAAAAATGAAAACCCAAATAGATTTCCCGTTCTTCTTTTGCTTGTTGGGAGCTTTCCCGTGTAAATAGTTTCTTTTCTCTTCTTTAGGGGTTAAGAGTAGAAGACCATGATGAAAATGCTTAGTGGCTCTCATATGCTTTGTTGTTGATTTAACCTTGAGCCATATTACCATGTCTTCTCTCTTGTATTAAATGCTTGCAGATTCCAGCTTAGTCCAATGCACGTGCACTATTATTATTATCCACACCGTTCGGTCGTGCGAGTGAAAGGCAATAAGGATGATATATGATGAACTAATTGAGATAAGAAAAGCTGGTATGAACTCGACCTCTCTTGTTTTTGTAAATATGATTGCTCGTCGTTCTTGATTCAGCTTGTTATGAATGAAACATGTTTGCAATGACAATTAGAGATCATAGCTGCTTATGCCATGCTTAATTAGCTGAGAGTTTATAATGGTCTATCTTGCGTGCCAACATGATATTGGAATGGTTGTGATGTGGTATGATGGGTGGTATCCTCCTCTGAACGATTTAAGTGACTTGACTTGGCACATGTTCACGCATGTAGTTGAAACAAATCAACATAGCCTTCACGATATTTATGTTCATGGTGATTTATATCCTACTCATGCTTGCATTCATTGTTGATTAATTTTAGTGCATGTTCATGACCGTTGTTGCTTTCTAGCTAGTCGCTTCCTAGTATATTTCTAGCCTTCACCTGTACTAAGCGGGAATACTGCTTCTGCATCCACTTCCATAAACCCCAAAGTTATTCCACATGAGTCCACCATATCTTCCAATGTGGTATTTACCTGTCGTTCCAAGTAAATTTGTACGTGCCAAACTCTAAACCTTCAAATGAAATTCTGTTTTGTATGCTCGAACAGCTCATGTATCAACTAGGGTTGTCTATATCTTCCATGCTAGGTGGGTTATTCTCACGATGAGTGGACTCCACTCATCATTCACAAGAAAATGTTTGGTAACCGGGATGCCCAGTCCCATGCTTAAAATCATAATAATTAAACAAAACTCCCCGAGGGCTGTTGCTTGTTTGGACGGTAACCCGTGGATTTGGCTGGCCGTGGAGTGTGCTTGTTGGAGGTTGGGGGAGTATAAACTTTACAATTCTGTTTGGGAACCGCCTATAATGTGCGTAGCATGGGAGATATCGAGATTCTTGGTTGTTATGTTGACAATGAAAGTATACTGCTCAAAATGTTATTCAATCTCTATTTAAAAATGGAGCTCTGGCACCTCTACAAATCCCTGCTTCCCTCTGCGAAGGGCCTATCTATTTACTTTTATGCAGAGTCATCATCCTCTTATCAAAAAAGCACCAGTAGGAGAGCACCTCTGTCGTTGCATGTATTACTATTAATTTGCATTGAGTATGATCATGACTGGATCTCTTTTACCATGAATTACAATGTCTGGTCAGTCCTTGATCTTTAAAGGTGCTTTGCATTTATGTTTTGCGGTCTCAGAAAGGGCTAGCGAGATACCATCCTGTTATATCATATCATGATTGTTTTAAGAAGTGTTGTCATCCGAGGTTTATTACTATTGCTCGCTAGTTGATTATGCCATTGATGTGAGTAGTCTTGAGACCTGAAAGTTATTACGAATGTGGTTAGTTCATGATCTTGTTGAAAACCTGAATCCTAGCTTACATATTTACAACAACAAGAGCAAACAGAGTTTGTGAAAGTTTTTCTTTATCACTTTCAGTTTATCAACTGAATTGTTTGAGGACAAGCAAAGGTTTAAGCTTGGGGGAGTTGATACGTCTCCAACGTATCTACTTTGCAAAACACCTTTGCCCTTGTTTTGGACTCTAACTTGCATGATTTGAATGGAACTAACTTGGATAGACGCTGTTTTCAGCAGAACTGCCATGGTGTTGTTTTTGTGCAGAAATAAAAAGTTCTCGGAATCACCTAAAAATCAACGGAGAATTATTTCAGAAAATATAAAAAATATCTGCCAGAAGATCTGCACCGGGGGGCCCACACCCTGTCCTCGAGGGTGGGGGCACGCCCCCTGCCTCGAGGGGCCCCCGATGCTCCACCGACGTATCCCCAGGTCCTATATATTCCGTTTCGTGGAGAGAAAAATCAAGGAGAAAGAATTATCGCGTTTTACGAGACGGAGCCGCCGCCAAGCCCTAATCTCTCTCGGGAGGGCTGATCTGGAGTCCGTTCGGGGCTCCGGAGAGTGGATCGTCGCCATCGTCATCATCAACCTTCCTCCATCACCAATTCCATGATGCTCACCGCCGTGTGTGAGTAATTCCATCGTAGGCTTGCTGGACGGTGATGGGTTGGATGGGATCTATCATGTAATCGAATTAGTTTTGTTAGGGTTTGATCCCTAGTATCCACTATGTTCCGAGATTGATGTTGCTATGACTTTGCTATGCTTAATGCTTGTCACTAGGGACCGAGTGCCATGATTTCAGATCTGAACCTATTATGTTTTCATGAATATATGTGTTTCTTGATCCTATCCCGCAAGTCTATAGTCACCTACTATGCGTTATGATCCGGCAACCCCGAAGTGACAATAATCGGGACCACTCCCGGTGATGACCATAGTTTGAGGAGTTCATGTATTCACTATGTGTTAATGCTTTGGTCCGGTACTCTATTAAAAGGAGGCCTTAATATCCCTTAGTTTCCAATAGGACCCCGCTGCCACGGGAGGGTAGGACAAAAGATGTCATGCAAGTTCTTTTCCATAAGCACGTATGACTATATTCGGAATACATGCCTACATTGCATTGATGAATTGGAGCTAGTTCTGTGTCACCCTAGGTTATAACTTCTACATGATGAATTGCATCCGACGTAATTTCCCATCACCGATCCAATGCCTACGAGCTTTACCTATATTGCTAGCTGCTATTTACTTTTCCGTTGCCTATATCACAAAAACTACAAAAACACTATCTTTACTTTTACTGCTGCTACCGCCACTATCATATTACTTTGCTACTAAACTACCTTGCTGCAGATACTAAGTTTCCAGGTGTGGTTGAATTGACAACTCGGCAGCTAATACTTAAGAGTATTATTTGGCTCCCCTTGTGTCGAATCAACAAATTTGGGTTTAATACTTTACCCTCGAGAACTGTTGCGATCCCCTACACTTGTGGGTTATCATTCATTCCTTCTAGATTTCGTGGGCTATCTCTTCTTTCATCGACGATTTTCTTATCTATTGTACCAATCATCATGTGGATGCCCAGAGAATGCGAGAGTTCCCATGCATGCGAGCACATCCAATCAGCTGTATGCAAACTACCTCGATCTATGTATCTTATCCATGCAAAATCAGGATGGTAAATAAGTCCTAAACTAACTTAACAGGTCAATTATTTCTTTCATATATCTTTTTCTTTATGTCAAGCCTTTCCTTGGGTCCTTCCATATGTGTAGAGTAAAAAAATGAAGGTAGTACAAGCTAACGAGAGAAATAATTTATCACATGGCATATGTGATAAGCTATAAAAACCAGAAAAATAATTTTGTCCCAGGGGTTCAGTAGCGGGGTATTTAGGATCTGTAATTAACCGCTTTTACATGATAAATGTTCGGAGGTTAACACAAATCAAGAGAAGATGGACGCGTGGACTGTCTTAAACTGAACTTTGAAAATCATTTCCAAAATCATTCTTCTTACGTACTGCCCTCAATTTGTAGAAATTGTAAAATTACCACATACATGCATTTTACAAGAAATATGCAATGCTTTCAATTTAGAGAAATATGCAACACCTTTGATTCAAAAATACATCAGTTAGATCAACATGGGTGTACTAATCCTATATAATAATTTCTGAGATATTATACTACTCCATATACCCACGACATCCATACCCGATGACCCGATAGTACCATACACCACGCTTTTGTCCACCTCAGGATCACCTTCAAGAATTGTACTTTTCTAACGTACCATGTTCTGTCTTAACTCTAAAATAAAATAATAGACTAAATTCATATTTTTTATAATCCTAGATATATGATTATTAGCAAAAAAACTAAAGCATCCATACACATCGATAAACATATCATCCACACATTTACACTACTACATGACCAGATGATCCTTAAAACTATATTTATTTATACACAAATACACACCCATGAAAAAGGTAAAGATATCATTTCAAAGTAGTTCCAATCAGTCTTTGTGATAGTGTATCTACATGCCTTTCTACCTCCTCATTTCGTAGCTCAACACAATAAGGCATATTTTGCATCATAGAAAGCATCGCCCCCCAATGTACACCTCCATTTCAAACTAACCATCTTCCCAAATGAACGTATGATTCTCTCCATAACTTTCTCTGTTTGTTCACGTCAAATATAACACATTGATCCGATCAACTATATCTTCTATCAAATCAAACATGTTATCATCTCCTACTAGTGCCTTCACACTACAAATGTAACAACTACAACTATATTTCCCCTCACTGAGATTTCTTTCACCAGTAGTTTTCTTCAACATACCCCATATATCTGTAATCCTCAAAACATATCAATCAGCACAACTATTAGACAAGGAAAAAAGTTATCCTACAACCATAGTATGATTTGGCGTCTGATAAACTATATGTTTAATGTATGTTAGTGGCACTGGAATGATTCCGTATCGTGGCGAACTTGCAATGTGAGGAGTCAGGACATGGAATTGTTTTATCTACTAAGATTTCAACATTTTAGTTAATGTTTTGTGTCATGATTCTATGCACGACATACAAACGGGCGCGGTGTGCCGCCGCGCAGGTTAAGCTAGTATCTTACTTAGAGTGCTTCAAAATGACAAATATACCACGATGCTTGAGATGAAACAGAAGGTAGTTGTTCTAGTAACCTTAGAATCGTGCTGATGAGTGCATATTTGACCGAAGTTTACCGAAAGCTATCTCTTGCGTCTCTAGGCGATGTTCAGACTTCATACCAATATAGCGCAGCCTCTGTGTCAGTTTTTCAATGCTTGCAAGTGCTACTTTCATAACCCCTTTGGTGTTATCCGGCCCTCTGAAGTGTCGAGCAGATGTTGTGTTTTGTATTTGAGTAGAATAAGAACTCATATATATGACGACATAGTGCCACCCTTTGCGTAGCTTCTTGATTGTCTCATTCGCTACTACTAACCATCTGACCAGGCGCTTGACTTGATTTTCAAGCCTCTTGATATGGGTGTAGTGGTAGTCTCTCATTTCTCTGCCATATGCAATTTCCATGTACCTAATAGCTTTGATAGCAGCACTGTCTTCTGCATCTTCATAGCCACCTAAAATTGCACCCGAAATTGAGGGTCGGAACAAGCAAACCATCAAGCAATTACAAAGAAGAATTGAAAGTAACCATCACACGATTCTTTCCGCCCGGACATATCTTGTGATAGTAACTTGTAGGGGGGAACTTTGAAGCTTTTAGCATAAGGTCAAATATGCGGGCATAAGGAATTACTATCAGGTAGCCATCTTCCTGTAGAGGAAAAGTAATGGTATGCCAAATATCTTGATTAGAAATCAGTAAGAATGATTGATAAAATAGTAATGATGTATTCTAAATCCATATATAATGCAAAATATAGTGCACTGTATTTTCTATGATGAACTGTCTATATGAATTCAAAAGCATGTCACTGACTATATGCATTCCATCTGAATATGGAAGAAGTATTCCAAAGGATTAGTGAAAGAGAGGTCAAAGAGAATTACATTTTCTCCGGTCTTCAGAGTTAGAAGCACATCATGGATTGGATAAAATTCACCCTTTCAAATTTCTTTCGTCTCTACAACTAATAAATCGATAGCAACTCACTACAAGCAGGATATAGAACAAATGTCATTATTATTTATGGTGACATCATAAACCAGTAGCCACGTCTGCTTGATTCTTCTATAGAAGTTGAGATGACACTATTATTTCCGGATGGCATCAATATGCTATCTGCCTCACATGGAATAAGTGGCACAAAATCAAAATTCATCCCAAACAGTCTCACTAACGCTTTAGCTACAGAGCAAGTAAAAAAAGAGTGGCATGAACAGTACATTTAAAATGTAGAACAATAATGCTTTTAGCACTAAGAACCTCTGAAAGCAAAATCGAAGACAAAGGGGCAAAAGCTCAATCATGTGTAACAGAGGCCCAACAAAAGACATTAAAGTGGCACATTGTGAAACCTGACATCTCTAGGACAAAAGGGCAAAAGCTGAATACGCAAAATGTATCAAGAAATAATAGATGTACTGCATAAATCAAACTTTTGACCAAAAAACAAAACCATATAATTTGTATTAATCTTCAGTTTCTAAAAAATTAACACACTACATGTATGTGTTATTCTACAGAGGATGCATATACAATCTGCATTTAGGTAGCATATTGGGAACTAAAAAGTAACGAACTGGAGATGTATGAAACAAAAAAATGGAGATGTATGAAACGATTGATATATTCCTCACATCTCTGATCAAGCCAATGTGGCCAAAAACATGTAGGTTGGGAACACAGAAGATATATCTTGCATGTTTGTCAACAAACATACCTATCAAAATTCCGAGATCACATATATGACATCTATCGGATCTTGGATCAAAGTAAAATTCCTTACTACCTTAGCTATTATCCAATGGTCCAGTGGACAATTATGAAACACAAGCACATTGCATACCCAATAAGCATAAACCAGACCTTGGATAATAAGCGCATAAACCATTTTAACATAATAAACGCTACATCTTATCATTTCTTATTTGGTAACAAATGTCTTTTTATTACTTAATCAGTTTGTACTTGTATAAAAAATAACGAAACATGTTAATATG
This sequence comes from Secale cereale, assembly GCA_902687465.1. Classification (NCBI taxonomy): domain Eukaryota; kingdom Viridiplantae; phylum Streptophyta; class Magnoliopsida; order Poales; family Poaceae; genus Secale; species Secale cereale. Next base: position 457,451,377 of record LR738712.1, read on the forward strand.
CAGTGGAAAATAATATTTTTTATCAAGGCCTCCTGGAAGTGTGTGCTGTATAACTGTTGTGTGTGTGGAGCATACCTTAATTTGATCCTGCAACACTTTGATGTAGTCTACAGCAATATCCATCGTGCCTGAAGTATTTGTTTGCTGCATATTTGTACCGAAAAAGGCTTTCGCCCCGCTTTATATATAAAGCAAACCGCCAGAGCACAATATCCAACATAAGTTCAACCCACACACACACACGAAAGTAGCACAAGACAACAATAAAGGGTTCAGCTGAGGGCACAGCTCAACAAGCCCTAAAAAACACACACGCCCAGACCCAGCATAGGGAGGGGCAGCCAAAACAGGCTAATCAGGCTCGGGAGGAGGTGGCGGAAGCGGGGGGGGCCAGACGAAGCGCCATCGAGCGAAGATCGGCGATGATGGTGTTGATGGCGTCTCGGTCGGAGGGGCGGCTAAGCGGCCGCCAGAGCTGCAGAAAACCACACATTTTAAAGACAGCGTCAGTGGACCGGCGAAGGGGAACACGCTGAATCACAAGCTTATTGCGGACCGTCCAGAGAGTCCACACTAGCGCCCCAATGGTCAGCCACCTAATGTGGCGGCCCGACGGGGGGACGGACTGGATCTCCGCGAAGAGGTCGGGGACGTTGGTATGGCACCAATGACCGCCAACGGCCTCGCGGAAGCAACTCCAAAGGAATTGGGCCGTGACACACGCAAAGAAGATGTGGTTCGAGTCCTCCATCGTATCGCATAAGGGGCACATCCCATCCCCAGGGCCATTACGTTTGAGCACCTCCACCCCAGAAGGTACCCGGCCTCTAATCCATTGCCACAAGAATATCCTGATCTTGAGTGGCAGTTTGATGGCCCAGACAGCCGTGAGAGCATCTGGGGCCGTCGACGGGGCGATGGCCTGGTATAAAGACTTTGTGGAGAAGCGGCCCGAGGGCTCCAGGCGCCAAGATATGCGGTCCGAAGGACTGTCAACGTCGGGAGGGTGGAGGGCGATGCACTCGAGCATGTCCTCCCAGGCAACAACATCTGGGGGACCGCAGGGGCGGCGAAACGCGAGGCGCCCTAGATCTGAAAGGGCGACCTCTACAAAAACTCTAGGCTCCACCGCGATGGAGAAGAGGTCCGGGAATCGGGCAGCAAAGGGTGCGTTACCCGCCCATCTGTCGAACCAGAATAACGAAGCTGAACCGGACCCAATCGAGATGGAAGAGCCAATGCACAGGACCGGGAGCAACTGGACGACGGACTGCCAGAACTGGGATCCTCCGGAGCGTTGGCAAAAGGCCAGCGGTTGTCCCCGAAGGTATTTGTTCCTAATGATGTCAAGCCAAAGACCACCGTTGCCATTGGCGATCCTCCACAGCCATCTGGTCAGTAGCGCGATGTTCATGCGTTTGGACGACATGATCCCCAGACCCCCCTGGTCGCGAGGTTTGCATATATCGGGCCAACTGACCATATGGTATTTCTGCTTATCACCCTCGCCAGCCCAGTAGAATCTAGACTGGTACTTGGCAATCTCGTGGTGCAGGGTCTCGTGTAGACTATAGAAGCTCATCAGAAACAAGAGGAGGCTGGACAGCGAGGAGTTGATGAGCACGGTCCTGGCTGCCTTGGACAGCCATCTGCCCTGCCAGGGCTCGATCCGGTGTTGAAGCTTAGTCACCGTGGGTCGCAACTCCGCGACGGAGAGGCGCGAATCACTAATGGGAACCCCCAGGTAAGAAGTGGGGAAGGACCCAAGCTGGCAATTGAGGCGGTCAGCAATGAGCTGGGACTCCTCTAGAGAATATCCAAGGATCATAACTTCACTCTTGTCGAAGTTGATTTTAAGCCCAGACATCTGCTGGAAGCACAGGAGCAGGAACTTAAGGTTGGCAATGTCCTCGGGAGAGCCTTCCACCATAATGATGGTGTCATCGGCATATTGTAGGAGGGAGACCCCTCCCCCTCCCACTAAATGGGGAACCACCCCGCGAATATGATCCGCCACCTTAGCCTTATCTAAGATGGTGGCAAGGGCGTCGACCACCATGTTGAACAAGAAGGGGGAGAAGGGGTCACCCTGCCTAACCCCACAGAGCGTGGGGAAGTAGGGGCCCACCTCCCCATTGATGTTAACTGCGGTCCGACCAGAAGAGACCATCTGCATAACCCGGGTGACCCACCGGTCATCAAAGCCTTTGCGGAGAAGAACCTCCCGCAAGAAGGCCCAGGAGACGGTGTCGTAAGCCTTGTGGAAGTCGATCTTCAAGAAGACCGCACGCTGGCGCCTAGTGCGCACCTCGTGCAGGACCTCATGGAAGACCAGAACGCCATCCAAAATATATCGGCCGTGGATGAAGGCCGATTGATTAGGATGGGTGATACGGTCGGCAAGAAGGGTCACCCTATTGGCGTACCCCTTTGCCAGAATATGGTAGATCACGTTGATCACCGTGATAGGTCGGAACTGGCGGATGTCGGAGGCCCCCGCCACCTTGGGGATGAGGGTGATGAGCCCATAGTTAAGGCGGGAGAGGTCGATGGCTCCCACATAGAACTCCTCGAACAGGGCCATCACCTCCGGCTTAATCACATCCCAGAAGGTCTGGAAGAACTTCACGGGTAGGCCATCCGGGCCAGGAGCGAAGGTAGGGTTCATCCCCTTGATGGCCGCCCACACCTCATCCACAGAGAAGGGGGCCGTAAGAGCCATGTTCTCATCGTCTGAGACGCACTGGTGAGATGCCCAGAAGGCCTGTGCTAGGGACAGCCCTCCCCGTGGGGAGGGAGAAAAAAGGGCTTTATAAAAGCCATCGACGTGAGCGCGAATCTCGGCAGGACGCTGGAGGAGGGTCTCCCCATCCCAGAGGAGGGGGAGGTAGTTGCGACGACGACGGCCGTTAGCCAGGGCCTGGAAGTATGCCGTATTGGCATCTCCCTGCAAGACCCAACGTTGTGTGCCACGCTGGCGCCAGAAAGCCTCCTCATCGGTGTAGATCACCGTCAACTGGTCCTCAAGATCATAGCGCAGGAGCCACTCATCTGGGGATAGACCGGTGGAGTCAGCCCAAAAGTCTAAGGCCTGGATGGATTCAAGGATAGCCCTTTTTCGCTCACGGAAATTGCGGCCCAAGTTGGCACCACAGCCTTTCATAAACTGACGGGCAAGCTTAGCACAGAGCTGCCAGGAGTCAACGGCGGAGGCTGAGCGGTGAGGGGAGTCACGTGCCGCTACCCAGCGAGCACGGACAGCATCAACGAATCCGGCCTGGTTAAGCCAAAAAGACTCGAACCGGAAACGAGGAGGAGGAGGCGGTCTATCATTCTCCGAAGAGAGCAGGAGGGGGACGTGATCTGAGCCAACGCGGGTAATGGCGCGGAGAGAGGCCAAGGGGCATTTGAGCTCCCATTCTGGGGCCACAAAAACCCGGTCAAGAACTGACATTGTCGGGTTAGCCTGGCGGTTGGTCCATGTGAACCTGGCGCCAACCCTATCCAGCTCACGAAGGCCAAGGTCCGCAATGCAGTCATTGAAGAGTTGCATACGCGGAAAGTTCACCCGGTCATTGCTCTTGTCTTCAGCGCAGCGGATGAGATTAAAATTGCCGCCCACCACTACCGGAAGTGAGGCGGCGGAGACCTTCCTGCGGAGCTCAGCAAGGAAGGTCTCGGACCGACGGTGATCGGCCGGGCCATAGACAACAACAATCTCCCACTTGAAGTTGATGGCCCGCTCATACACCTCCATACTAACATAGAACTCACCCCGGTCCATACTACCTATCTCAAAGGTGGCATCCTTCACCCCTAGAAGGATGCCACCCGAGTGCCCTGTCGTCCCACTAGAAGGGAGCCAGTGCCAAGCAAAGAGGTGAGGGCTCAGGTGTTCCAGCTCTTGGAGGGAGAAGTCTGTACGCATGGTCTCCTGGACAGCCACTATGTCTATTCGCTCATCGCGCATATACTCGATGAGTTGACGGCGTCGGCCATCCTGGCCGAAACCGCGGAGGTTCCAGAAGAGGACCCGCATCAAGCAACCATGGAGGGGCTGCTTGACCCCAGGACAAGGGAGCCACTCTGGGCGCGAAGTGCGGCAGTGCGGGACCGGGTCCGGCCACGAATTTCCACCCCAGCTGCATCTGCGGCAGGGGGGCGGGAGGAGGACGGATCCGGAGCTGGAGTCCAGAGGAGGCGGGAGCGAGATTCCGCAAGTTTACCATCAAGGATCTCCCGGGCCCGAATAGCCTCAATCTGCTCTAAGGGGGGACCCACTTCCCCCCTGAAAACAATCGCAGAATCGGTCGCAACCTTAGCCAGCTGTCCAAGTGGGACCGATTCGAGAGCAGAAAACGAGCATGTAGATGAGGATGCAGGGATCACTGGAGTACCTGTCTCGAGGTTCCGGACCGCAGCCCGGAGCTCCGCCCGCTCGGGGATGGACAACGCAGGGCGGTCCAGCGGACGAGCATCGTCGAGTCTGCCGCTGCGCCTGGAGGCGGACACCGGGGTCGACGCCGATCGGACCCGCCTAGAGTACGCGGCAGTCCGAGGGGGGTCGGGGTGGGCGGCCACCGGAGTAGACACCTCCTCAGCCCCCACCGAGGACCTGGCCAGGGGTGAAGCAGGGGCCGGGTCGGGCAGTAGGGGGCTGAGCCGCGTGGAAGCGGGCATCGGAGTCAGGAGGCGGCCCAAGCCCGGGGATGGCACGTCCGGGACCAGAGTCGAGATCGGGGCGGCGACGACCTCCGGGGCCGGGTCGGGCAGCGCGGAGTTCAGCTGCACGGGACCCGGCACCGGAGTCAGGAGGCGCCCCTGGTCCGGGGATGGCACGTCCGGGACCAGGGGGAGAGTGGCGCGACGGCCGCAGGGATGCCCGGAGATGGGGCGGAGGTGGCAGGGGCACTCGTAATGGGCAGAGCCACCCCAACCGGGTCCGCAGCCATCATCGCAGGAGAGGGGTCCGCCACCGGAGCAGGCTCAGAGGACGGGGGG
>LR738712.1:457456423-457592039 GCA_902687465.1 Secale cereale
GCGAAGCAGACTGCAGCAGAGGGCCCAAAGAGTGAGGGCGAGGCCGGGGAGCGGGGTGACGCAGCGGGGGCCACGAGCATGCTAGCCCCGGACGCGTCACTGCCACCCGGAGAGGAGAGACCGGCGGGCGGCGAGAGAGCGGCCATCGTGAGGGTGACACCCCCTCCAGACGAGCCCCGAGGCTGGCGGGGAGCGGGAGGCTCGTGGGAGGAAGAGCGGCTGCGGTCGGAGGAGTCATCCTCATCAACAGACCGGTGGCGCCTACGGCGACTGGAGTGGTCCTCCCGACCACCACCACCATCGCCTCCCCTCCCATCGTGACCACCGTCCAAGAACCGGGGGCGGCCGACGTGGTTGGGAGGCTCAGGCCGAATCTTGAGGTGGTAGCCCTGGTCGTTGAAGAAGACACGAACAGTGGCCCGAAGCTTGCTGGAGTCGAGGCACTTTGTCTTGACCCGGACCTCCTCCTCTTTGCGGAGGGAAAGCTCGTCGACCACCACCACCTTGCCGAGGATCCGCGACATGTTGCGGATGACGCGCTCGGACCGGGCAATGTCGGGGAGGCCCGCGATCAGAATCCAAGCCGTGTCGAGGACCGCGATCGCCTGCGGGTCCAGCATCGGCTCAGAGATGTCGACCACCAGCTTGTTGAGGGCTAGGGTGATCTCATCAGGCCGGGTGCAGAAACCGTGGCTGGCGGTGTCGGGGAAGACCACGGTGAACTGGGTGCCAGTGATCGGGGTGACCTGAGAGTCCCACTGGCAGCGGCAGAGGTGGTTGAGCTTCGCCTCAATCATCTCCGGGGAAGCCACTCCATCACCCAGCACCGTCACAATGGCTGAGAGGGAGGGCTCCGGAGGCGGGACATCGGGGATCTCCATGTGGAAGAAGGCGAGACCCTCGATGCCATGCCCGTACACCATCAGCTCCTTGGACACGCACCGATCCGGGCAAAGGACGGCGGGGTGGCCGGGTTCCTTGCATAAGTAGCAGAGCGGAGGGTTGGGGCAGGCCACCTGAAAATGCCCCGGGAGGCCACAATTGAAGCACGGAGGGGCCTCATCCGAGGCCGCGGTCGTCCCCTCCGGCATCGAGGGGCCGGGGGCGGAGTGGCGGAGGGGGGCCTTGCGCTTCTTCTTCTTGGCCCCTTGATGGCCACGGCCGTTGTTAGGGCCCTTCGCCGGAGGGAGCTGTGGCTGAGAGCGGGGCGGGACGTAGCGCCGAGTGGGGGAGGCCTCGGAAGAGGGACGAGGACGCGCGGCCGAGACCGACCTTCCACGGCGCCGGCCGGGGGACGGGGAGCGACGAGCGACCCTGTCGTCGCGGGCAGGGGACCGGCGGCTGTCCCGGGCCGGGGAGCGGCGGTCCGACCTGACCTGAGAGCGACCACGACCCGGAGAGCGGTGGCCGTCCCGAGGCGGGGACCGACGGTCCGCATTGGGAGCGGGCAAGCGACGGTCGGACCGCGAGGCAGTAGCAGGCTGCTGGAGCTGGCGTCGCAGGTCCACCTCGCGGCGCGCCCCCTCCGGGGAGGGACGAGCAGGCGACAGGTTGTCCCGGTCATCGTACCTCCGCTTCGGGCGCGGGCCTGCGTCCTCGCGCTCGCGCGTCATGGCGCTGGCCGTGGCAGCCGCAGGGGCGGCCGGACGGGGCGGCCGGGGGGCGGGGGAGGGGAGCCGGGTGCCGGGGGAGGCGGGCCGGAGGGGAGGCCAGAGGAGAGACCGGCGGGAGGAGGAACAGGCGAGGATGGCGGCGGGGACGGGAGGGGATCGTCGAGCACACGAGCAGGAGGCGGCGCGATGGGGAACCCTATCGGCAGCCATACCCACCCGCGGTGGGTTGGCCGATCCGACTGGGCTGACTGGGCCTCGGCCCGAGGCGCACGATCCACGGCAGGGAGGCGGGGGGAGGCCAGGGAGACTGGGTCCGCGGACCGCGGGGCTAGAACAGCGGTCGGGTGGGCCAGGGTCAGCTGGGCCGTAGCGGACTGGGCCACAGGAACCCGAGAGCCCACGACGCCCACATCCGCAGCCCAGGATACGCCATCCCGAACGCGCGCCGACAGGGGCACTGGCGCCGTCGCTGGCCGACCGGCTGCCGCAACGGTGGGGGGTGAGCTGGGGGACGGCGGGGACGACCGGCGGGAGGAGGACGGCGGCACCACGAACGGGCGGAAGGCCGAGTGTCGAGACATCGGAGCAGGTAGGGGCAATGGAGAACGGCGAGCGCCGGGCATCCGGCGGCGAGGGGCCGGCGAGGCGACACAGGGAACCGCCGGCACGGGCATGTGGACCCACGACCGGCCCGGCAGAGCTACGATCAGCCCGCCCCATGACACCCCAGTCACGGGGCCGGCGACGGCGGCTCGAGCGGGCCAAGGTCGGGCCTTTGAGGCCGAGCGGGGAACCCCGGTGGGCGGTCGGCGACGGGCGCGGCCGCGCCGGTCGAGTGGCTCTCCCACCCCTGGGAGAGGCACCGGAGCCGGCGGCGGCGGCCGGGTCGCAGGCGACGCGGGCGAGGGAGGCGGCCAACAACCGGCGAGCAGGATCCCCATCCGCAGCCACCGGGTCTTCGTCCGCGAGGTCGCCCCAGCACGCCGGCAGCGGCTCATCGGGGGCCAGAGGGGAGGGGGAAGAGGCCGGGGTCGGAGGCGGGGGGCAGGTGCCGGCGGGAGCCACGGCGGGGGCGGCGGCGGCCGGTGGCGACGGGGCGGAGGGCGAGTCGCCCTCGGGGTCGCCAGAGGCGGGCGCTAATTCAAAATCCATCCTCACTCAACAATCGGGCTGTCTTTGCTGCATATTCAAGAAGAATCTTATTAATATGTCTGTATTGCATGACTTCTCCAAGAGAATTTCTGCACAAATGCAATTCTGAAATCCGAAATAACTAAGGTCCAAGTCTTCGACGACTACCAAGGTTTTGAATTTCCGTGGGCAACACTTCCAATTTCGATTAGAATTGTTAGTTTTAGTACTTTAGCATTTAGTTTATATAACTAAATACGCAGGCATGTAGTCGTCAGTTTTAGTACTTTAGAGAGTATGAGCTTCTGTAATTCAGGGTGAAAATTTCATCTCTATGTGGTGACAGAATTGACAGCGTGCATCAGTTCAACTGATTTAGTTACCTGGACCATGTTGGGCACAAGGTCTTGCAGCCTCCTTTGCCTCTTGCTAATCCTTGTTCTTCTTTCCTAAACAACATATGCAAAAAAAAAATCAGTACAAACATGTGGCACCAAGACAAACACCAAAAATAATGTAGGAAACTAACTAACCCTCTCAGCGATGCTTCACGGGTGAGTGGCACAGCCAAGCTTGGCGCGGACTGCGCATGCGACAGAGTCCTGCTGTAGCTGCAGGTAGTCGTCCATGCCGGGCATGTCCACAGACGTGCTCGACAGGCCAAACTGAATTTGGACCAAGGTGTTAGTACTTAATAGAAGTGTAGCATTAAACAATTGATGGGCAGCAGACTCCGGATGGATGTGAAGTGTATATATGTAAAGTTTGTCCTACTTGGGATTTGATTTTGCTGAAGCTGGTGACCATGCTTTCGTCGCCGTCGATGAGCACCACATGTCTTTGTTCATGCAATCTTTTCAATTTAACTTTCATCGTATTTGTAAAGGAAATTACAGATTTAGAACTAAAGAGCAAGAACAATTGTTGTGAAGCTATCTATTTGGACGGGAAGGCATGAACACATAGTAAGAAAAAATAGCAGTACATATCAATTTCTATGACCGAATATTAATTTACCTCTCAAATATTAGTTGGGCTACATTTCACATTCATTAGAAAAATCATTTTTTTTAAGTTTCAACAACACGCATTCACTAAAATAGTGGACATAATGATGTATTCATTAACATGGTTAATTAATTTTGATCCATTTGGATGTATCAATTGCTTCATGCTGCCCAAAAACAATTGATTAGCTAGGAAGCTTGGGCCTAATCCGACCAATACGGAGTGACAGGCACTTGCAGACGACTGCCTAATGCCCATCTCACCATCTCCCTCCCATTTTCCGTCCTTTCTCCTGTTAATGGAAGGAGACATTGGCTAATCCGTGCATTTTTACTCTCATCGGCCTACTTTCGACAACACCTTTAAATTAATACGAGGCAAATACTAACAATATCTGTGGACATTGCACTATCTTTCTTATACCGGCCAAATACAACACTAATTTTATTGAATACAAAAGGAGCACACTATTTGCGTTCCTGAGCAACATTAGAAATATATGCTTTGCTGAACCATCTACCAGTTGTATGGCTTCATCAAATTTTCTACTTCCATGGTTCAACAAAATCAAAGTGTGAACTCTCATGACTATTACACAAGAAAATAAATGAAGTTGTTGCTGCTTCTTAACATAAAGGATCATAAATAAGATAAGCATGCATAAACTGCAAGCAGCAAGGCAGAACCTTCCAGCACAGTGGTGATTCCGTCGACGGTGACGGCAGCAGTCCCTGGTAACATACCTGATATTTGCCACTTCCAAGAATTGATGTTCCCGTTGGATGGACGCGTACGAATCTTGGTGCATGGTACATCGCCACGTCGCATGAGGCTGAACACGTCGCAAGGGAAGAGAGAGAGAGAGAGAGGACGAGAGGGATTGAGCGCATCTTCCCCAAATCATTTCTCTAGTGACTAACCGCATCATCCACTCCTCTCTCTCACGCGTGCTCGTGCTTGCGGCTGCAGCCGCTCGCCTACGAACCGACCTGCCGGAGTCCCGCCAGCAGCCGACGCCCTCCTCGTCATTCGTGCTCTCGCACGCCAGAGACTGAACTCTCTCAGAGACCGAAGCCAAGACTGCGTGCGTCGCGTGCGATCTCGACAAGATCGTGGCTCGTGCGGAAGGAGGCAGCCAGCCAAGGCCGTCGCTGCAGCAACAAAGCCTGGCTAGCCGGCCCGCTAGGCGGCGGGTGCGGAGGTTATAGTATTGGCGGAGCGCACCGGCGCGACCTCTGCCGGATCTGGCGCCTAGTTGCGATAGTCGACGCGGCGGTGCTTGCGGGGGAGCAGGGGATTTTGGAGATGGAGGTGGACAGGGAGATGAACACGGTCTGCTCCCGTGCACCCGGTGTCTTGTTCTTCTAGCGCCACAGCATCGACCAAGAGGATCACGCGGGAGGCCTCTGTCACGCATACGTCCCGCGCCCGATGGACGGCGACCTTCCGGCTGAACATCTTCCTCGTGGAGCTCAAGACTCGTTTTGCTCGTCGACCCGACCGCACAGAGTGCATAAATGAGTAGATTTTTCCTTTGCTCAATTCCTATTCAGTGCAGGCTACGTTTTGGGGATTTAACTCTGGGCAGTAATGTATGCCTGACGCAAGTTGATCTCCTTTCAATTAGAGGCTGGTTTCATGTGTGTTCCTGTTTTCTTTGGTAATACATAAATTTTTATTTGTTGAAAATTCTTCGAGTCGTAGCAGGCGTCCTTGGCTTACCCAAAGGGAAAGAAAATAAGAGCTTCAATGAATGTCAAAGAAAAAATAGATTTAAGTTAAGTCTGAATATAACATGCCTTCAAAAATCAATCCTCACATACTGAAAGTTGATAGAAAATGTGTGCTTAGTTTCTTTGATTGACCTTTAGCACAATATACTGGTAGAAATTAACAAAAGAACATTTAGTGGAATGAGATCCCCTGCCTAGCTTAGTAAATCCACTAATGTACTTCACATAGAAATGTACAGTTCTTAACTTAGTTTTAAATATTTATCAACCCTTCTAATTTGAATGAACTGCAATTTATTTGAGGTAAATAAAAAAAAACTATGTATATAAAAGATTAACATGAACAATATAAACAATTGGTTTGGATCCTAGCTAATGACAAAAGTGATCATCTCAGACCCAGGGTTCAAATGTGGGTATTTCTGCATCAGAACCATGAGCTGCCTGATATAGAAGACTGGACAGTGTACTCCTATAGGGATCCTGCTCTCTCCTCTTAAGATACTTGATACAACTCTCCCGTTCAGATTTGACATGCAAATAGAGGTGTTGTGCCTTCTCTTTATCTCTTAACTCCTTCTCCCTCCCTATGCAGACAAGTAAACCAATCGAAAACACAAGAAGCAAACCTAATCAGACATGGGCTCTCCAAAATACGCCTGCATGCATTCTGACTCATTTTTCGATTATCTAAAAAGGATAACAGGGCAGCGTATGTTGACTTGCCACGAGAACATGTAGATATCTTTTCAGATTACTATTTGCTAGTGCAGCTGGTTACCTTTTGTTTCAATAGGCTCCCCAAAGATGAAGTAAAATCTTCCTGACATTTTTGGCGTAAGCACTACATGATGCATATCTTTATTCTGTATCTCTCCCATAAAATCAGTCCTGTGAAATAGTAATGTAAATAAAGATCATTGATTCTCATGGACAAAGTATTTGGGAGATTACAAAACTATTATCATTTTGCTTCTAAAATGCAATCAAAACATACCTTAGCTTTAGGCCGTCTTCATTTAGCTTGTTGTCATGGATATCATAAAATTGGAGCTCCATAAGATCATTGTAGTCTAACAACATTTGAGGTGAAAAACATTGTTTCTAGACATTAGATAATCAAGGGGACAACATAGAGATAACATATCTTTTGAGGTTGCACTTGCATCACATATATCGTCTTCTAGAACCAATCTAAATGGTATTATTGTTGCTCCAAACCATGATGCCATCTGCAGAAATTCAGACTACTCAGATCGAAATAGCTTGTATTCCTCTCCCTGTAAACAACTACGTCACCTTCGAGAACAATTGATGTTTTTACTGTCTACAAAGATATATTATGCTCTGGATACAGCAAAACGAATGGCTTCTCTGGAAGGAGAAAAGAAGGAACCTAGGCCAATATGTGCACCATGACAAATTCAAAATCTATCCATCATTCGAAATTTAGATTTCAAAATCTATCCATCATTTTGAAATTCAGATTTCAGAAGGGGGTGGATGGATGGCGGCGAACCAACGGAGCATTGACCATCGACCGACACATCAGAGGCTGGTTTGTTCGCTGCCAGCAATCTCATCAATGCCAAGATAGACATGCAACGGCGGCAGCTACGGCGGACAAGGGCAAGACTCTCATATCGCCGGGACGGAAAAAAGAGGATATATGAAGACACGTGTGGGGGTGGGAGTGCATAAACGAATTTCACCTTGGAGAATCGTTGCATCCCCGCGCATGCCTCACTCCCATATCTCTCTCTGTGCCTTCTCGTATGCAGCTCGTTGCTAGAGTAGCGCAGACATAAAAGAGGAAGAAATTGGATGGAGCAGGAGCCATTATCTAGTGACAATGTGAAACAACACAACAAACCACAAATCCATGGTATAGGGAAGAAGAGGCGGAGGAGAACGAGCAGTTGCGCCGCTGGACAGCGTCCTCCATGATGAAGCAGGGTCGGACTGCTTCTTTCATCGCCGACCTCCTCCCTCTCCCTCCAAACCACCATGACGGAACTGCTGGCCCCACAGCTTCTTGCCCCCGATGCTGGCCTCTCCATGGCTCCGGGTTCGCTACTCCTCCGGTCCTCCCCCAATCTGTCGGCCTTCCCTACTCATCCACCAACCTCGAAGACCCATCCTCCCCTACTTGGATCTGGAACCAACCGCCAGGCTCCGCCTGACCTCGCCGGCGGCCAATGGCCCTCTCCCGCCAGCCAACACACCTACAACTCATCTTTCCTCTCTCTTTCTCCCTCCTCTCCTTCCTCTTCTCTCTCTCTCTCATCTTGTCTCTCTCCTACAGGAAATCGAGCGCCGCCGCCGTCACCCTCGTCACCCTTTGGCTGCAGGTCGCCGGCCCCGCCGGGACGGACGCGGGAGAGGATCCGAGGAGGAGAGTGGGCTTGAAGAAAGAGATGAGCAGCGGCAACCACGCGCTGCGATAGAGGAGAGAAGTTAAGGGGAGGAGAAGGCGGCGCAGAGGTGGAGTGGACGCGGGGGCTAGGATTCACCGTGGGAACCCCACGCTAGCTGCAGAGCCTCTTTTCTCACGTAGGATATGCCCAGGCACACTGCAAAGCTGGGTTTGAAAGGAAAAGAGTCCCACCGGTCATTGACTGTACCACCAAAAAGCAACGTGAGAAGGGATGAGTGGCTGGATGTTTTACAACGCCGAGTAAAATTGCCAGCGAGGTAGATCGTGCGAGCCGGAATGATCGCGCGACACGATGCCTCCAGACGAGCGTGTAGCGTAGTTCAATATGAATTTAGAATGAGTTCACAGTAGTACCTAAGTTGTGGTTTTATTTTCTTATACTAACGGAGCTTACGAGTTTTCTGTTGAGTTTTGTGTTGTGAAGTTTTCAAGTTTTAGGTGAAGATTTGATGGACTATGAAATAAGGAGTGACAAGAGCCTAAGCTTGGGGATGCCCAGGGCATCCCAAGATAATATTCAAGTACAACCAATAGCCTAAGCTTGGGGATGCCTCGGAAGGCATCCCCGTTTTCGTCTTCGTTCATCGGTAACTTTACTTGAGGCTATATTTTTATTCATCACATGATATGTGTTTTGCTTGAAGCGTTATTTTGTTTTATTTTGTTCTGCTTGCTGTTTGAATAATATCCCAAGATCTGAAATTTTTAAATGTTAGAGAGTCTTCACGTAGTTACATAATTATTCAACTACTCATTGATCTTCACTTATATCTTTTGGGCTAGTTTGTCATTCGCTCTAGTGCTTCACTTATATCTTTTTAGAGCACGGCGATGGTTCTATTTTATAGAAATTATTGATCTCTTATACTCCATTTATATTATTTTGAGAGTCTTTTACAATAGCATGGTAATTTGCTTTGGTTATGAATTTAGTCCTAATATGATGGGCATCCAAGAGGGATATAATAAAAACTTTCATATAAAGTGCATTGAATATTACGAGAAGTCTGATACTTGATGATTGTTTTGAGATATGAGGATGATGATATTAGAGCCATGCTAGTAGAGTAGTTGTGAAATTAAGAAATACTTGTGTTGAGGTTTGCAAGTCTCGTAGCATGTACATATGGTAACTGTTGTGTGACAAATTTGAAGCATGAGGTATTTCTTTGATTGTCACCCTTTGTGTGGAGGTCGGGATCGCGCAATGGTTAACTCCTACCAACCCTTCCCCTAGGAGCATGCGTGTAGTACTTTGTTTTGATGACTTGTAGATTTTTGCAATAAGTATGTGAATTCTTTATGACTAATGTTGAGTCCATGGATTATACGCACTCTCACCCTTCCGCCATTGCTAGCCTCTCTTCTACTGCTCAACTTTCGTCGGTACCATACACCCACCATATAACTTCCTCAAAATAGCCACCATACCTACCTATCATGGCATTTCCATAGCCATTTCGAGATATATTGCCATGCAACTTTCCTCCATTCCGTTTATTATGACACGCTTCATCATTGTCATATTTCCATGCATGATCATGTAGTTGACATCGTATTTGTGGCAAGGCCACCATGCATAAGTTTTCATACATGTCACTCTTGATTCATTGCACATCCCGGTAAACTACTGGAGGCATCCATATAGAGACATATTTTCTTCTAATATCGAGTTGTAATCTTTGAGTTGTAATTTAATAGAAGTGTGATGATCATCATTATTAGAGCATAGTCCCGAAAAAAGGCCAAATAAAAAAAGCCAAAAAAAGGAAGACCCAAAAAAAGGGACAATGCTACTATCTTTTTTCCACACTTGTGCTTCAAAGTAGCACCATGGTCTTTGTGATAGACAGTCTCTTATTTCGTCACTTTCATATACTAGTCGGAATTTTCATTACAGAACTTGTCTTGTGTATTCCAACGATGGGCTTCCTCAAATGCCCCAGGTCTTCGTGAGCAAGCAAGTTGGATGCACATCCACTTAGTTTCTTTTGTTGAGCTCTCATACATTTATAGCTCTAGTGCATCCGTTGCATGGCAATCCCTACTCACTCACATCGATATCTATTGATGGGCATTTCCATGGCGCATTGATACGACTAGTTGATGTGAGACGATCTTCCTCCTTTTGTCTTTTTTACAACCATCACTCTATTCCACCTATAGTGCTATATCCATGGCTTACGCTCATGTATTGCGTGAAAGTTGAAAAAGTTAGAAAAAAATAAAGTATGAAACAATTGCTTGGCTGAAACTGGGGTTGTGCATGATTTGAGTATTTTGTGCGACGAAGATGGAGCATAGCCAAACTATATGATTTTGTAGGGATGAACTTTCTTTGGCCATGTTATTTTGAGAAGACGTAATTGCTTTGTTAGTATGCTTGAAGTATTATTATTTTTATGTCAATATTAAACTTTTGTTTTGAATCTTTCGGATCTGAACATTCATGCCACAACAAATAAAATTACATTGAGAATTATGTTGGCTAGCATTTCACATCAAAAAATTTGTTTTTATCATTTACCTACTCGAGGACGAGCAGGAATTAAGCTTGGGGATGCTTGATACGTCTCCAACGTATCTATAATTTTTTATTGTTTCATGCTATTATATTATCTGTTTTGGATGTTTAATGGGCTTTAACATACACTTTTATATGATTTTTGGGACTAACCTATTAACCCAGAGGCCAGTGCCACTTTCTGTTTTCCCCTTGTTTTTGACTTTCGCATAAAAGGAATACCAAACGGAGTCCAATTGGCCTGAAACTCAACGGAGATTGTTTTTGGACCAGAAGAAGTCCAAGGAGTATCGGAGATGGACCAGAGGAGTCCCGAGGCCACCACAAGGGTGGGGCCACGCCCTACCCCCTGGGCGCGTGTAATGCCCAGGATGGAACTATACCTCCTACGTGTCGAGGCACGACTTAAAGGCATAAGTCCATCCTAGAATGATCTGAAGTTTGGTCATCTTTGCACATCTCATGTAAAAGAGGGGATTGTAACCATAAATAGTTGGCTTACACTCGCCACGTCACACAAATACAATACATGTCTCAAACATCATACATTAAGAATATCACAACCCTCTAAGGGCAAAATCCAAATGTCAAGATACCAAACTTAAATAAAATCCACAGGTCGGATCGAATCCTAGTAGAAGTCTCCACTACTGATCATCAGGATAACGAACATAGTATCGACTACGCTCCTCGTCGTACTCCCAGTCTAGCTCGGTGCCATCACCTGGATAGCTCACAACTGGACCTGCATCTGGTGTGGTGAAGTAACTGTGAGCCACAGAGGACTCAGCAATCCCGTTCCCGGGTAACAAGACTATTTAAGCCTTGGGAGAGGATAAGGCTGAAGAAAAGAATAAGTGTCTGCGGCAGCAACTAGCAACTAGCTTACGTTAAAGAGTGCGAGACGAGAAGGCCTCGGTCGAGAGATGATCACGAAGTAATCCTAGCTACAACACCTCAAACATAACCCCACCGTGTTCAACTCCCGAATCCCTATTCGGAAATTGACAGTCACAGAACACACGTTGGTAGTGTATTGTAACATTGTGACAAGTTATCTACAACCGGATATTAACAAGCTCCCATCTGCCACATAACCGCGGGCACGGCTTTCGAAAGTTCATAACCCTGCAGGGGTGTTCCAACTTGACCCATTACAAGCCCATGATCCGCGGAGTCGCAACTCCAAAGTGGGAAGACCCGAGTATTCTCGGAATCCCGTGCTCAAGATACTCCGAACTAAGGTAAGGCTAATCCAGCAAATCCTCCCGGCGTGCCGACACCCTGATAGTAGCTGCGCGTATCTCGTCTCAGGCCACGACCGGATGGGTGATCCCACAGGTTTTTACCAGACCTTGAGTTCCCTCGAGGTGGCCCCGCGTAACCCCCAGTTTGGACCAACACTCATGTGGAGCACTGGCCCGGGTTGTAGAATTAAGGAAAAGGGTTTATAACTCCCTATGCAAGTTTAATTAGTTATTAGGCAAATAGTACCAATGTTGGGACTTGCTGGAAAAGACTTAGCACTTAGCGGTTTATCGAGGGGGTCCCATACACCCCAACCGTGTTAGGAACGCATAATCAAGGAACATAACACCGGTTTATACGGTTCCTAACGGCATGAGTGGAACAAATCACCAAGCAAAAGGCTTAGCCTTCCACCCTTGCCAATATATAGATGATTTCATTTAGCAATTATATAGTGTGATATAACCCAACCAAACTTCAACATGAAGCAAGCATCTTCGATCTTCACCTGCAACTAGCAATGCTATAAGAAGGGCTGAGCGAAGCGTACTTCGCCAAGCAACGGTTTGCATAGGTAGGGTGGTTAAACATGGCAATGGTTACAAATAGGAGGATGACAGGAAGAACATGGGCATCGAGGCAAAACTATAGAGCGGAACTACTAGCAATAGGCAAAGATAGTAATGTTATCGGGGTTCGGTCATCTTGCCTGAAGAGAAGTCGTTCGGATCGTAAGAAGGGTCCTCGTGCTCAACCTCGTTGGTAACCTCGTGCTCGTACTCGTACTCGGTCTCAGCTTCCGGCTCTAAACAATACAATCACACAAGGCACAAATCAACAAGATGCAATGCGCACTCGAAAATGATGGATGCATGATGGATGCACTAAGGATGCACACGGAGCACGGAAGTTAGCACTCAAGCAAAACACCTCAAAACATGATAACAACAGGATATTATGATTCTACACGGAAAATCAATCAAGTTTCATATAAGACTCGCTGAAATCGGAGCTACGGGCTAAAAGTTATGCCCGAAACAAGAAATGAGCGAAAGCTGAAAATTACAGCAACATAGCAACTTCGGAGCTCAAAATAATTAAGCTACAGCACTCAAACAACATGGCAAAGAGCAACAACGTAAACTAGACATATCCTACAGCAATTAAGTCCAAAGGTGCACCCCCAAAGGAGCCACGGATCAATAGCAATAAGCTAGGACATATTGAACTTGACAATAAAATTCTGGCAGCAGAATTTTATTGAAACTTTGGAGCAAAAGATAAACATGCTAGAGCCACTCAAATAAGCATGTGAGAACATGAATGGAAATCCAAAAAAATATACTACAAGGAACAATCAAGATCCACCCCAAAACTATCATGGTTTGACCTAGAGCAGCAAGCAAACATGGCATCGGAACATTACAGATTTCAGACTTAGTGAAAATCCACTAAGTGTTAAAACAGCAGTTTCATCATGGCATCTAAAAGAGCAAGTTTAAGTCACCTCGAAACTAAACATGGCAAGTGGTAAGCACCACATCAAAGTACACATGATGGTGATTCCGAAACATACAAGCATGCATCATGGAGATAAACACAACGATAGCAACGAGCTCAACAAGATGGCATTTCATAACAAGTGAAACAACATCACAGCCACATGGCACTTTGCAACGAGGATATACATGGCAAGATTAAATCTATCATGCAACCTAATACAAGCAACATGTAGAGCATGGCAAGACGAACACGTGGACATGTCATTTGCATCATTCGGATAAACGAGCTAAAAGATATCACTATGCAAAGATGACATAAAAACATCACATAACAGCAGTTTTATCACGATGCACTATTGCAACGGGAAAACAAGCACCTAGATGATCTCTAACATGCATGACACAAAAATATAAAACATAGTGCTATTCACCACGAACGTCTGGACATGCTATTTGCGCGAAACGGACATCCACACAAAAAGGTATCAGCAGTTGAATATTGCATCACAGATCAAAACATCAGCGACTTAGTGGTTTTTGAGATAACCTAGATCTGAGAGGAGATGGGCTCGGGCCGCGGATCTGGCCCGAGAGGAGGCCGAAGGGAGGACTGGAGGCGGAGGGCGATCGGGCCTGGCGCGGCCTGGCCCGTCGGCTGGGGCCTGACGGCGGAGGCGGTGCGCTGCGGGATGGGCCGTCCCGCTCGAGGCCCAGGAGGGGAGGCTACGGCGGCGCGCGGAGGAGCGGCGCGCCGGGCCTCGGGCGGTCGGGAGGCGGCCCAGCGGGGTCGGCGGCTGCGGCGACTGGGAGGCCGGCCCGGCTGGCTGCGGCCTCCGGTGATGCGGCTGGAATCGGGGCGCCTGGGCCCGCGGGATCTGCCGAAGCAGAGGAGGGCCGGCCTGGTGAAGCGGCTGGGATGGGCCTCGAGCGCCCGAGCGCTGGCGGAGGGAGGCCGGTGCGGCACCGCGCTGGGCCCTGGCGCGGCGAAGTGGTCCAGGGCGGGACGAGGCGTTCGCGGGAGCCCAGCGGAGCGATCGATGGAGGGGAGGCGCGGCCGAAGGAGCGTTGACCTTGGCGCCAGATGGATCCTTCGATCCAGTATGCCGGCGGCGCTGGTTTCCTCGGGAGCCTGGCCAGGTAACGGAAATGAGGGGAAGGATCTGCCAAGTGGATGAGGGGGAATGGCCAGATCTGAGAAAAATGAGGGGGGAAAGTGTGGAAGAAGCTAGGATGCCAAAAATAGACCTAGGGGTCTAATAAATAGCAGATTTTTAGGGTTTGAGGGATTTGGGGTTGTTAGGAGCCCTCCGATCGCGATCCGACGGATCCGATCGCGGGGAAGTCAGGATGGGCCTAGAAGAGGGTAGTGGGCTGCTGTAGGGGTGTTTTTGGGCCACAAGTGGAGGCACTTTGGACCCACACGAATAACTGTTGGGATAGCAAACGGAGTCCAAACGCGACGAGATTTGACAGGCGGGTTACACACAACAAAACAACAACACACGACAAGTCTCGCGGCACACCGGTAACGTTACACGATCAAACAACAAAGTAGGTCTACGGGACGCCACAGACACGTGAGGGAGCTCCGGAACGCGAAACGGACAACGGGAAGGAACGCGTGGAACCGGATGCAACCGACAACACAAATGCAATGCGATGCACATGTCTACATGATATGAATGAATGCCACACACTCACACAACAAAACGACGAACACCCGAAAGACAAAGAACCCGAAATGGAATAGATGAAGCCGGAGATATATTATATACCCAAAAGGGAAAGTATTACATCCGGGGCATTACAAACTCTCCTCTACTACAAAAAGATCTCGTCCCGAGATCTAGGACTGGAAAAAGGAAGGGTACTCGGAACGAAGATGATCTTCTCGTTCCCAGGTAGCTTCTCGGTCGATGTGATGTGACCACTTGACTTTCAGAAATTTGATGGACTTGTTGCGGGTCTTGCGTTCGGTTTCTTCGAGAATAGCAACGGGATGCTCTCGGTAAGACAGGTCTTGTTGAAGATCAATCTCTTCAAACGGAATCATGCGCTCAGGTGCCTTGAAGCATTTGCGGAGTTGAGACACATGGAACACATCATGAACATTGGCGAAGTTGGAAGGGAGCTCAAGTTGATAGGCTAGATCGCCTCTTTTGCCAAGAATCTTGAAAGGCCCGACGTGTCTAGGAGCAAGCTTTCCTTTGATACCGAATCTTTGGGTGCCTTTCATCGGAGACACACGGAGATAGACATGATCACCAATGTTGAAAGCCGAATCACGATGCTTGCCGTCATAGTAGCTCTTCTGACGCGACTGAGCGGCCTTGAGATTCTCACGTATGACTTTGCACATTTCTTCGGCTTCTGAGATCAAGTCATTGCCAAGAAGTTGACGTTCGCCTGTTTCAGACCAGTTGAGAGGGGTACGGCACTTTCTGCCATAGAGGATATCAAACGGAGCTTTGCCTGCACTTTCTTGGAAGCTGTTGTTGTAAGAGAACTCGGCAAATGGAAGGCAGTCTTCCCATTTCATGCCAAATGATATGACACAGGCTCTGAGCATGTCTTCTAGAATCTGATTCACTCGCTCGACTTGACCACTAGTCTGAGGGTGAAAAGCAGTGCTGAACCTGATCTTAGTGCCCATGGCGGACTGAAAGGAGTCCCAGAACCTGGATGTGAACAAACTTCCACGGTCTGAGGATATAACTTGAGGAATTCCATGTAAGGACACAATTCTGGAAGTGTACAGCTCTGCCAATTGAGCTGCATTGATTGATTCTTTGACTGGCAGGAAGTGAGCGACTTTGGTAAGCTTGTCAATCACCACGAAGATAGAATCATTTCCTCGCTTGGATTTAGGAAAGCCAGTGACGAAGTCCATTGCAATGTGGTTGAACTTCCACTCGGGAATAGGAAGAGGTTGGAGAAGACCGTCTGGACGTTGATGTTTTGCTTTCACTCTTCTGCAAACATCACATTCATTCACGAATTGGGCAATCTCCCTTTTCATGCGTGTCCACCAGTAAGATTGCTTGAGATCTTGATACATCTTGGAACTGCCAGGATGAATGGAAAGGAGAGAATCATGTGCTTCTTCCATTATGAGCTTCCTGAGATCACCTTTGGGAACAACGAGTCTGTCCTCGAAGAACAAGGTATCTCTCTCATCAACACGGAAGCACTTGTATTTTGGAGTGCCCTTTGCAATACCATGTTTCACCTTCTTCACCATGGTATCCCTGAGTTGGGCCTCACAGACCTGATCTTCCAAGGTAGGAGCAACTTGAAGATTTGCAAGAAAACCTTGCGGAACAACTTGGAGGTTGAGCTTCCTGAAAGCTTCACAAAGCTCAGGCTGGCACGGCTTGATAAGAAGGCTGTTGCAATATGCCTTTCTGCTCAAAGCATCTGCAACCACATTCGCCTTGCCAGGAGTGAATTCAATGCTGGGATTATACTCTTGGATCATTTCAACCCAACGAGTCTGGCGGAGGTTCAGATGCGGCTGTGTGAAGATGTACTTCAAGCTCTTGTGATCAGTGAAGATGTCGACCTTTCTGCCCAACGACAGATGTCTCCACGTAATCAGAGCATGTACCACAGCTGCTAGCTCGAGATCATGTGTGGGATAGTTCTTCTCACTTGGCTTGAGCTGACGAGAAGTGTATGCCACAATTCTCTTATCTTGCATAAGCACACCACCAAGACCTTGAAGAGAAGCATCACAGAATACTTCATAGGGCTTGGATTCATCTGGAGGAGTCAGAACTGGAGCAGAGACAAGCTTTTCTTTGAGAGTTTTGAATGCCACTTCACACTCTGGAGACCAAAAGTATTTGACATTCTTCTGAAGCAAGTTGGAAAGAGGCTTGGCAATCTTGGAGAAGTTCTCAACGAACCTTCTGCAATAGCTGGCAAGACCCAGAAAACTGCGGAGTTGCTTGACGTTCTGAGGAGCTTCCCAGTTGACAATTGCTTCAACTTTCTCGGGATTAACCGCAATACCGTCAGCTGAGATGATTATGACCCAGGTACAAAACCTTATCGAGCCAAAATTCGCAGTTGGAGAACTTGGCATAGAACTTATGCTCACGGAGTCGATCCAGAACCAGACGTAAGTGCTTTCCGTGATCTTCTTCATTCTTGGAAAGCACCAGAATATCATCCATATACACAAGCACAAACTCGCCAGTATAGGGGTTGAAGATGTAGTGCATCATCCTCGAAAAGGTAGGAGGAGCATTGGCGAGACCAAAAGACATGACAGTATACTCGTATGAAGTCTAGCTCGTTCTGAAGGCCGTCTTGGGAATGTCTTCCTCGCGAATGCGAATTTGATGATAGCCCATTCGGAGGTCGAGCTTAGAGAACACTTTAGCTCCTTTGAGCTGCTCGAAGAGTTCGTTGATGTTGGGGAGCGGATACTTGTTCTTTATTGTCTTCTTGTTCAATGGTCGGTAATCAACGCATAGACGCTCCGTGCCATCTTTCTTCTTGACAAATAAGACACCACAGCCCCAAGGAGACGTACTAGGCCTGATGAGACCCATACTCTCCTGTTTATCAAGCTGCTTCTTCAATTCCTTCAACTCATCCGGAGAGAGCTTGTACGGACGCCGGCATGCTGGCTCAGTACCCGGCTCGAGTTCAATGACAAATTCCACCTGACGGTGTGGAGGCATGCCTGGAAGTTCTTCAGGAAAGACGTCTTGATATTCATTCACCACCGGAATTTGAGATATGTCATTAATTTCGCCCTTATCATTGAGAGAGAAAAGCCTGATAGTGTTATCCCTGGAGGCAAAGATAATCACATCTTCATCAGGATGAGTCATCTTGACTTCCTTCTGTGCACAATCAATGTGAGCATCATGCTGAGAAAGCCAATCCATCCCGAGGATGAGGTCGATGTCGGAATTACCAAGAACCACCGGAGAAGCCAAAAATCGATAATCACCCATGCGAATAGAAACATCCGGAGCATATATACGAGAATGCATCAATCTACCCGGAGAAACAACTGATAACTCCCTTGGCAAACTTTTGGTGTCCACATTATACTTGGATGCAAATGGTTGAGACATGAAAGAGCATGAAGCACCCGAATCAAACAACACTTTAGCAGGGATGGAGTTAACTGGAAGGTTACCCAAAATGACATCAGAAGAATTCCCTGCTTGCGCTGCACTCATCAGATTGACCCTTGCAGACTTTGGATCATGCTTGACAATAGCTGAACTCACAGGTGGAGGAGGTGGAAGACGCTTCAGGTTCGGACATCTGTTGGCATAGTGACCTTTCTGAGTGCATTTGTTGCAAGTCACTTCTGAGAGAGGACGGAAATGAGAACCACTGGACTTGAGGCCTTGAGACTGAAACTGCTTCTTCGACTGGTTGCTCGGGTTGGGTGGGTGGGAGAAACCACGTCCACCAAAGTTCTTGTTGTTGGAGTTGTTGTAGGGAGCTCGAATCACTGGAGGAGGAGGAAGCCAGAATTTCTGTTGCTTCGCAGCCAACTGAGACGATGAGGAAGAGTGAACGGCATCTCGAATTCTCTTTTTAGAAGCCTCCATCTTGAGCTGAGCTGCTTCTTGTTTCAAAGCCATGTTATAGAACTTGTCGAATTCATCGGGCTCGAACAAGGTGAGAGCAAGTTGAAGTTCGTCTTTGAGACCTCCACGGAACTGGTAGATTTTGCTCTTAGCATCAGGAATGTCTTGCTTAGCATAGCGAGCAAGGTTTTGGAACTTGACATTATACTGATAGACTGTCATAGAGCCCTGCTTCAGGTTGCGGAATTGCTCACGCATACCCTCGATGACACTTGTTGGAATGTGGTGCGAGCGAAAGTCCTTGCAGAAATTCTCCCAAGAGATCACTTGACCTGGCCTGGAGTCTTTGTACTGCTGCCACCAGTCAGCTGCTTGGTCTTTGAGTTGGAAGGCTGCAAACTTCACATAATCATCTTCCTTCACGTTACTGCACTCAAAATGCTTCTTTATGTCGGTTAACCAATCTTCAGCATCGAGAGGGTCGACACAGTAACTGAAAGCTTTTGGATTATTGGCCAAGAACTGGTTGAGAGTAGCATGGTGCTGCTAGTTGAAGAAGTTGCCTTGATTCCCTGGAACACCCTGATTAGCTTGATTAGCTTGCATCTGTTGCATCATCTGCATCAACATCTGGGTGTTCTGAGCTGTAGTCTGCATAATCGCTCTCCAAGCCTCAGGCGGAGGAGGAGGGGAAGGAGGACGTTCTAGGACCTCTTCACCCTCTGGGTTAGCGTTGGGAACTCGTTTCGGAGCCATCCTGAAAGAGATGACCACGAATCAGCAATTGATTGACAGAAGGTATAAGCTGAATCAATGGAATGAATTGCAACAAGTCTTCACAATAATCATTCGAACAATAGGAACGAATGAAATCATCCGAACAAGAGGAACGAATGAAATTCTCAGTTGAATGATAACATCAATCTTCACGAGAAGCCACATAGGGGACAAAAGGTAAAATAAGAAAAACAACAAGGTACAGACGGGAACAAACACAAGATAGGAGCTTCGTTCTAACATCTTTGTGCTGAAAGCATATGAACGCGTTACGAAAGGGTTTTGCAATCCCCGGATCAGCATAGCCAAGGACCCTTTAAGATGCAACTCCCGATCGGAACATCGGTCATAATACCACTTCACTAAATGTAGAACCCCGAACTCGCTAACCTGCATTCGTTGGAAGAATGCCTACGATCTACTGGAATAACCCACCTATAAATTTCCGAAAGATTCCAGTTATGCAATCAGGTGTTGGGTATACACGGGAAGCACCGCGCAATCAACTCTAAACCTACATCCAGGTGTATCCATCATTCAACACATAACCAGTCTTTCTCGGAAACTGTGTACCTCGGACCTTCGAAAAGCATCCACTATAACAAGCTATGGCAATACTCCCGAACTACCTCCCCAGTACTGGGTGATGTCGGGGTTATCTTGCCACTGGCCGTATAGGAGAGATTTTCGATGTCGGCCGTCTTAAGTATTTAGTACTGCCGCGATATGCTTGTGATGACAATACCCCGAAGCTCAAATCCCCGGGACACTGCCACAACCCCTAATGTCAGGAGGCATCGAGAACAATATTCTCGTCACAAGAACATCGAAACAATCCCAGAATACTCGCGAGATTCCTAAAAAAAATTTGGTGCAATTTTTGAAGATAGAAGAGACAAGAGTAGACGTCAGGAGTCCTCACCAGAGAGAAAGGGGATGAGAAGCAAAAAATCCTACTCTCCGATATAAATATAGGACTCAAAATGTTTTCAGTGTGTGCCTAGACTCGACCGTCAACGATTCGATCAATCAGTGGGGGCTCCTAGGTCGGAGAAGGCTCTGAATACCAACTTGTAATGCCCAGGATGGAACTATACCTCCTACGTGTCGAGGCACGACTTAAAGGCATAAGTCCATCTAGAATGATCTCAAGTTTGGTAATCTTTGCACATCTCATGTAAAAGAGGGGATTGTAACCATAAATAGTTGGCTTACACTCGCCACGTCACACAAATACAATACATGTCTCAAACATCATACATTAAGAATATCACAACCCTCTAAGGGCAAAATCCAAATGTCAAGATACCAAACTTAAATAAAATCCACAGGTCGGATCGAATCCTAGTAGAAGTCTCCACTACTGATCATCAGGATAACGAACATAGTATCGACTACGCTCCTCGTCGTACTCCCAGTCTAGCTCGGTGCCATCACCTGGATAGCTCACAACTGGACCTGCATCTGGTGTGGTGAAGTAACTGTGAGCCACAGAGGACTCAGCAATCCCGTTCCCGGGTAACAAGACTATTTAAGCCTTGGGAGAGGATAATGCTGAAGAAAAGAATAAGTGTCTGCGGCAGCAACTAGCAACTAGCTTACGTGAAAGAGTGCGAGACGAGAAGGCCTCGGTCGAGAGATGATCACGAAGTGATCCTAGCTACAACACCTCAAACATAACCCCACCGTGTTCAACTCCCGAATCCCTATTCGGAAATTGACAATCACGGAACACACGCTGGTAGTGTATTGTAACATTGTGACAAGTTATCTACAACCGGATATTAACAAGCTCCCATCTGCCACATAACCGCGGGCACGGCTTTCAAAAGTTCATAACCCTGCAGGGGTGTTCCAACTTGACCCATTACAAGCCCACGATCCGCGGAGTCGCAACTCCAAAGTGGGAAGACCCGAGTATTCTCGGAATCCCGTGCTCAAGATACTCCGAACTAAGGTAAGGCTAATCCAGCAAATCCTCCCGGCGTGCCAACACCCTGATAGTAGCCGCGCGTATCTCGTCTCAGGCCACGACCGGATGGGTGATCCCACAGGTTTTTACCAGACCTTGAGTTCCCTCGAGGTGGCCCCGCGTAACCCCCAGTTTGGACCAACACTCATGTGGAGCACTGGCCCGGGTTGTAGAATTAAGGAAAAGGGTTTATAACTCCCTATGCAAGTTTAATTAGTTATTAGGCAAATAGTACCAATGTTGGGACTTGCTGGAAAAGACTTAGCACTTAGCGGTTTATCGAGGGGGTCCCATACACCCCAACCGTGTTAGGAACGCATAATCAAGGAACATAACACCGGTTTATACGGTTCCTAACGGCATGAGTGGAACAAATCACCAAGCAAAAGGCTTAGCCTTCCACCCTTGCCAATATATAGATGATTTCATTTAGCAATTATATAGTGTGATATAACCCAACCAAACTTCAACATGAAGCAAGCATCTTCGATCTTCACCTGCAACTAGCAATGCTATAAGAAGGGCTGAGCGAAGCGTACTTCGCCAAGCAACGGTTTGCATAGGTAGGGTGGTTAAACATGGCAATGGTTACAAATAGGAGGCTGACAGGAAGAACATGGGCATCGAGGCAAAACTATAGAGCGGAACTACTAGCAATAGGCAAAGATAGTAATGTTATCGGGGTTCGGTCATCTTGCCTGAAGAGAAGTCGTTCGGATCGTAAGAAGGGTCCTCGTGCTCAACCTCGTTGGTAACCTTGTGCTCGTACTCGTACTCGGTCTCAGCTTCCGGCTCTAAACAATACAATCACACAAGGCACAAATCAACAAGATGCAATGCGCACTCGAAAATGATGGATGCATGATGGATGCACTAAGGATGCACACGGAGCACAGAAGTTAGCACTCAAGAAAAACACGTCAAAACATGATAACAACAGGAGATTATGATTCTACACGGAAAATCAATCAAGTTTCATATAAGACTCGCTGAAATCGGAGCTACGGGCTAAAAGTTATGCCCGAAACAAGAAATGAGCGAAAGCTGAAAATTACAGCAACATAGTAACTTCGGAGCTCAAAATAATTAAGCTACAGCACTCAAACAACATGGCAAAGAGAAAGAACATCAACTAGACATATCCTACAGCAATTAAGTCCAAAGGTGCACCCCAAAGGAGCCACGGATCAGTAGCAATAAGCTAGGACATATTGAACTTGACAATAAAATTCTGGCAGCAGAATTTTATTGAAACTTTGGAGCAAAAGATAAACATGCTACAGCCACTCAAATAAGCATGTGAGAACATGAATGGAAATCTAACAATATATACTACAAGGAACAATCAAGATCCACCCCAAAACTATCATGGTTTGACCTAGAGCAGCAAGCAAACATGGCATCAGAACATTACAGATTTCAGACTTAGTGAAAATCCACTAAGTGTTAAAACAACAGTTTCATCATGGCATCTAAAAGAGCAAGTTTAAGTCACCTCGAAACTAAACATGGCAAGTGGTAAGCACCACATCAAAGTACACATGATGGTGATTCCTAAACATACAAGCATGCATCATGGAGATAAACACAACGATAGCAACGAGCTCAACAAGATGGCATTTCATAACAAGTGAAACAACATCACAGCCACATGGCACTTTGCAACGAGGATATACATGGCAAGATTAAATCTATCATGCAACCTAATACAAGCAACATGTAGAGCATGGCAAGACGAACACGTGGACATGTCATTTGCATCATTCGGATAAACGAGCTAAAAGATATCACTATGCAAAGATGACAAAAAAACATCACATAGCAGCAGTTTTATCACGATGCACTATTGCAACGGGAAAACAAGCACCTAGATGATCTCTAACATGCATGACACAAAAAGATAAAACGTAGTGCTATTCACCACGAACGTCTGGACATGCTATTTGCGCGAAACAGACATCCACACAAAAAGTTATCAGCAGTTGAATATTGCATCACAGATCAAAACATCAGGGACTTAGTGGTTTTTGAGATAACCTAGATCTGAGAGGAGATGGGCTCGGGCCGCGGATCTGGCCCGAGAGGAGGCCGAAGGGAGGACTGGAGGCGGAGGGCGATCGGGCCTGGCGCGGCCTGGCCCGTCGGCTGGGGCCTGACGGCGGAGGCGGCGCGCTGCGGGATGGGCCGTCCCGCTCGGGGCCCAGGAGGGGAGGCTACGGCTGCGCGCGGAGGAGCGGCGCGCCGGGCCTCGGGCGGTCGGGAGGCGGCCCAGCGGGGTCGGCGGCTGCGGCGACTGGGAGGCCGGCCCGGCTGGCTGCGGCCTCCGGTGATGCGGCTGGAATCGGGGCGCCTGGGCCCACGGGATCTGCCGAAGCAGAGGAGGGCCGGCCTGGCGATGCGGCTGGGATGGGCCTCGAGCGCCCGAGCGCTGGCGGAGGGATGCCGGTGCGGCACCGCGCTGGGCCCTGGCGCGGCGAAGTGGTCCAGGGCGGGACGAGGCGTTCGCGGGAGCCCAGCGGAGCGATCGATGGAGGGGAGGCGCGGCCGAAGGAGCGTTGACCTTGGCACCAGATGGATCCTTCGATCCAGTTCGCCGGCGGCGCTGGCTTCCTCGGGAGCCTGGCCAGGTAACGGAAATGAGGGGAAGGATCTGCCAAGTGGATGAGGGGGAATGGCCAGATCTGAGAAAAATGAGGGGAAGAAGTGGGGAAGAAGCTAGGATGCCAAAAATAGACCTAGGGGTCTAATAAATAGCAGATTTTTAGGGTTTGAGGGATTTGGGGGTGTTAGGAGCCCTCCGATCGCGATCCGACGGATCCGATCGCGGGGAAGTCAGGATGGGCCTAGAAGAGGGTAGTGTAACGCCCCGGACTCACCCGCCGGTGGTCGTTACTCCTGGCGGGATCTAGACTGGCCTCACATATTGATACTAGTCTTTTCTACGCACTTTGTCCTCACTCGTGCGCACCCGGGAGCAACTTCCCGGTCGGTCACCCATCCTGAAACTACTCCAAGATGAGCACGCTTAACTTTGGAGTTCTATCCGAATGGGCTCGCGGAAAAGAAGGAATTCCTTATTGATATGAGTAGTCTATCATCCCTAATAAGCCAGGCCATCACATACACCCTCACTCAGAGGAACCGACGTCCTCGTCGGGCCACAGGAACGTTCCCTCTTGGCAGAACCGTCTGTGCTTCCAGGACAACACATGTGCCATGCCGTGTGCCACGACGGGTCACAAACGTCATGCACAACATGACTGCAAACTGTACGCAAACATCCGTGTAACCGCGAGGGTCGGCTCTGATACCAACTTGTAACGCCCCGGACACACCCGCCGGTGGTCGTTACTCCTGGCGGGATCTAGACTGGCCTCACATATCGATACTAGTCTTTTCTACGCACTTTGTCCTCACTCGTGCGCACCCGGGAGCAACTTCCCGGTCGGTCACCCATCCTGAAACTACTCCAAGCTGAGCACGCTTAACTTTGGAGTTCTATCCGAATGGGCTCCCGAAAAAGAAGGAATTCCTTATTGATATGAGTAGTCTATCATCCCTAATAAGCCATGCCATCACAGGTAGTGGGCTGCTGTAGGGGTGTTTTTGGGCCACAAGTGGAGGCACTTTGGACCCACACGAATAACTGTTGGGATAGCAAACAGAGTCCAAACGCGACGAGATTTGTCAGGCGGGTTACACACAACAAAATAACAACACACGACAAGTCTCGCGGCACACCGGTAACGTTACACGGCCAAACAACAAAGTAGGTCTACGGGACGCCACGGACACGTGAGGGAGCTCCAGAACGCGAAACGGACAACGGGAAGGAACGCGTGGAACCGTATGCAACCGACAACACAAATGCAATGCGATGCACATGTCTACATGATATGAATGAATGCCACACACTCACACAACAAAACGACGAACACCCGAAAGACAAAGAACCCGAAATGGAATAGATGAAGCCGGAGATATATTATATACCCAAAAGGGAAAGTATTACATCCGAGGCATCACAGCGCGTCCTCCTATATCGTGGCCGCCTCGGGGACCCCCTTACTTGTTCCCGACTCCAACACCTCTTATATATAACCTAGATCGGGAATTTCTCCGCCGCAAGTCTCTGTAGCCAACGAAAACCAATCTAGACCTGTTTCGACACCCTGCCAAAGGGGGGAATCCCTCTCCAGGGCCATCTTCATCATCCCGACGCTCTGCATGACGAGGAGGGAGTAGTTCACCCTTGGGGCTGAGGGTATGTACCAGTAGCTATGTGTTTTATCTCTCTCCCTCTCGTGTTCTTGATATGGCACGATCTTGATGTATCGCGAGCTTTGCTACTATAGTTGGATCTTATGATGTTTCTCCCCCTCTATCTTCTTGTAATGGATTGAGTTTTCCCTTTGAAGTTATCTTATCGGATTGAGTCTTTAAGGATTTGAGAACACTTGATGTATGTCTTGCGTGGGATACCCGTGGTGACAATGGGGTATTCTATTGATTCACTTGATGTATGTTTTGGTGATCAACTCGCGGGTTTCGTGACATTGGGAATCTATGCATAGGGGTTGGCACACGTTTTCATCTTGACTCTTCGATAGAAACTTTGGGGCACTCTTTGAAGTTCTTTGTGTTGGTTGAATAGATGAATCTGAGATTGTGTGATGCATATCGTATAATCATGCCCACGGATACTTGAGGTGACAATGGAGTATCTAGGTGACATTAGGGTTTTCGTTGATATGTGTCTTAAGGTGTTATTCTAGTACGGACTCTAGGATAGATCGAACGGAAAGAATAGCTTCGTGTTATTTTACTACGGACTCTTGAATAGATCGACCAGAAAGAATAACTTTGAGGTGGTTTCGTACCCTACAATAATCTGTTCGTTTGTTCTCTGCTATTAGCGACTTTGGAGTGACTCTTTGTTGCATGTTGAGGAATAGTTATATAATCTAGTTATGTTATTATTGTTGAGAAAACTTGCACTAGTGAAAGTATGAACCCTAGGCCTTGTTTCAAAGCATTGCAATACTGTTTGTGCTCACTTTTATCGTTAGTTACCTTGCTGTTTTTATATTTTCAGATTACAAAAAACTATATATATCATCCATATTGCACGTGTATTACCATTTCTTCGCCGAACTAGTGCACCTATACAATTTACCATTGTGTTGGTTGTGTTGGAAACATAAGAGACTCTTTATTATTTGGTTGCAGGGTTGTTTGAGAGAGACCATCTTCATCCTATGCCTCCCACAGATTGATAAACCTTAGGTCATCCACTTGAGGGAAATTTGCTACTGTCCTACAAACCTCTGCACTTGGAGGCCCAACAACGTCTACAAGAAGAAGGTTGAATAGTAGACATCAGCCTCCACACTTCACGAGGACCTGACACCACACGGATCTGGCTATCACAAATAACGAAACGGCCACACCGTCTTCCTCGCCAGTCTAGATCCACTTTTCCCCTATCTCACTCGTGGTATGGGTGCCAGTCGCAAGGTGGATGTTGATGGCTATCACCTGCAATGAGTAGCAACACATAACTATGAGACATCAATGATCCAAACGCCATGTTTTTTCATGTCTCCAGGTAAACCCTATTCCGCCGCCTCTAGTTCGTCTTTGCCTCTGATTCACACGATCCCGATCTAACATCATTCCTCTCTACGCAGGATGAATGATGCGGCACTCCATCCATCCAGATCCAAAGGCGCATGGTAGCTGCGACTCCATCTTCCTCCTGAACTATGTTTTTCCAAAATTTTGGAGTTTTTGATTCTGCATTGTTGCCTGTGTGCCAAAGTGTTACATAGGCGACGAGTTTGTTCCCTATGTGATTAGACCCCTCATTAGTCAATCGATGATTGTTTTGCATGCGGAGTAGCGCTCACGCCATAATCAAGCATAATATGAAACATTTGCTGTTCTCTCTAGATGCTAACAGGTACTAGTGAAATTTCTCTTGCCCGCAAGTCATGAATCTACATGGATTAATATATGTGATGATAGGTGTAATGTGTCTATAAGTCTGTTAGTTGCACATGCATGATATAGCAAGTCACTACTAGGCTTGTAATCACATCATGTCCTCTTCTTTTGATTTGTTTACGAGTTTGTTGCAAATTCTAATCCTATGCTAGCTTTTGAAAGGATGCTATGCAGGTCATCTCTGAAGAAGTCGGAATGGACCAAGAAGGGTTACACAACAACTACCAAGAAGGGTTACACAACAACTTTAGTTGCCTTCAAGAAATTAGGAGAAGAGATGACCAAAAAATATTCCTTGTTTTGATGAAGATGAAAGCAATACAATTAGGCGTGGGATCCAAGACAATACTCATTTGTTAATGCAGTCCTTAGTGCCCATTGATGCTACTTGTTTCATCAGGTTTCTATGTTAACTTGTGTTATTTCGGCTGATGTAGTATTTGAACTATGATTATGATGTTCTATTTTTAATAAAAATTATGATCGTGATGTGTCCTGTGAAATTGGCAAGATATTTAGAGATTAATTGCTTGTCATATGAAGTGAAAATATTATGTGTCGTCAATCAAAAGATGGATTGAATGATAAGAAGAAATAATTAAAATATTGGCGGAAAATGGATATGGCCCAACAAAGGCCCAATAAAAATTGAGTACCGTAATATTGGGCTACAAATTAGCCATGGCCTAGAAAATGGATATAAAATGTAAATTGACCAAATTATCAGGCTTGGCCCATTTAGAAATACAATGTGTATTGGGCCATCAAAAATCCAGTGATTTTGAACGTCACTGAAGGTCCCATATTGAGTGACGTTTTGTGTTCGCGCCGTCACTAGGAGTAATTTGTGATGGGGATTCCGTGACAATGCTCGTGACGCACGAAAAATGTCACGTAGGGGTATTTTTGACGTTTATGGATGTTGCATGACATTTTTGAGCTCATCATGGTAGGCCCGATCTCTTGTAGTGAGCCCAAATGGCGGGGTTATGACCAAGAATATGCATTTTCATCTTATGCTTCCAACTAGCAAAATTCGTGCCAGCAAAATAAGGACCTCTACAGTGATAGTTACCCTCACTAGATGGCATACTCTCCTAGGTTGTGAAACCAAAGCTATGATCACCAAAGCAATGGAAACCAAGGCTAACGGAGACCAAAACTCTGATACCACTTGTAGGATCAAAAGTATGTCTAGAGCGGGGGGGGGGAGGGGTGATCAGACTACTTGACCAAACACGAATATATACTTTTCCCAATTTTAGTTGTAAGAAGATTTTAGCAATTATGCAAGTCAAATAACACCCTACACATGCAATCTATAGTAGCGGAATGTAGAACATTGCACATGTAAGTAAAGCGATGGTTTTGGAGAAGGCAAACGCAATGGGGACGTGAAGAATTTTGGCATGGTTTCGATAGGTGGTGCTATCGTACATCCACGTTGACGGAGACTTCAACCCACGAAGGGTAACGGTTGCGTGAGTCCACGGTGGGCTCCACCCATGAAGGGTACACAAAGAAGCAACCTTGTATATCCCACTATGGCCATCGTCCACGAGGGACTTGCTTCACTAGGGTAGATCTTCACGAAGTAGGCGATCTCCTTGCCCTTACAACTTCTTGGTTGAACTCCACATCATGTCGGAGGCTCTCAAGCGACACCTAATCAATCTAGGAGACACCACTCTCCAAAAGGTAATAGACGGTGTGTTGATGATGAACTCCTTCTCTTGTGCTTCAAATGGTAGTCTCCCCAACACTCAACTCTCTCTCATAGATTTGGCTATGGTGGAAGAAGGATTTGAGTGGAAAGAAACTTGGGGAAGGCTAGAAATAAAGGTTCAAATGGTAGGAATGGAATCTCTTGATCTCAAAACATGAGTAGGTCGTTCTCTCCCAAAAAATGAATGGTGGAAGTGTAGGCATGTTCTGATGGCTCTCTCTTCTGAGGAAGAAGGGGTGGAGGGGTATAAATAGCCTCCACACAAAATCCAACCGTTACACACTTTTGACCCAACTCGGTGGCATCGATCAAAAATCTCGGTGGCATCGATCTGTGTAAAAGATATGAACGTTAGGAATCTCTGTGGGACCGACTGGAACAACTCAGAGGGACCGATGTGCAATGACTAGGGCAAACCTCGTCTCGGTGGCATCGATTGCATCATCTCGGTAGGACCGAGATGAATCAATAAGGCAACAGAGAGTTGGCAAGCCATCTTGGTGGGACCGAAATAATTACGAACAAGTAACAAAGAGTTGGCAAGGCCATCTTGGTGGATCCGATTTGTTAGGGATTGGTCGTAGAAGTTGTCCAGATGAACTCGGTGGCCCCGTATAGGAAATTTTGGTGGGGCCGAGTTGGAAATGTAGTGTTTGGACATATTTGGGTAGAGAAGGTGGCTGAGGATTTTGGAGCAATGTCACTAAGCACTTGAGCAACCAGATCATTAAGTAACTCCTCATCCCCTTTTAATAGTATTGGCTTTCCTATGGCCTCAATGTGATCTTGGATCACTTATGCAAAAATGTAGAGTCTTGAGCTTTTGTCAGTCATCATCCTTAGCATTTTGAGGGGTCCACATCTCTAGTCCTTGCCATGCCAATCATTGAACATCCTGGAATATTTAATTGAATGGGAATTAGTTCAGTGAGGTATATGTTGTCATAAATTACCAAAACCACCCCGGGATTAGTTGTGCTTTTATATTACCCCTTCGACAGAGTACTGAAAAAGGCCTCCAGATGGGACCTCGCGGGAACAGAAACTTGCGTGGTGGAAAAAGTACTTTGGGTGGCTCTCTAATATATCGGGAATATTTGGGGATTTATAGAGCTGGAATTAGGTCAAGAGGTGCCACGATGGGCCCACAAGCCTAGGGAGCGCGTGTAACACCCAGGATGCGGCTATAGCTCCCACGTGTCGAGACACGACTTAGAGTCATAACCACATTCTCGAATGGTCTCAAGCATGGTATCTTTACACAACCCATGTAATGAACAGGATGAAAGAGAGTTTAATACTTGGCTTACACTCGCCACGTCACACAATTAATACAGTAAACATATATTCATCCAGAGACCACATAGTCCGACTACGGACGAAATCAAGCGAAGAAAAAGATACCACATAGACTCATCCTGATCGGCCCTAGTAGGAACCACTACTGATCATCGGGGTATGTCACATATATACTGTGACGCCCGAAGATCGACGTCCCGGAAGATTCCAGAAGATTCCAGAGATTCCAGATGTTCCGGGGTCTCCCGTGTGTTTCATTTGTGCTTGTGTTATTCTATTTTTGCATTGCATCTTGTCATCATGCATCATGCCTTATTTCTTTTTGCATCTCAACCAAATAAATTGTGTGGACCTTCGGTCCATTTAAATCGAGGGAAGGATGACTTCTCTTTATAACATATAAAAGTCTCTCAATATTATTAGGGAGCTATTTTAAATATTCCATTTGTTTGGAATTAACCCAAACACACTTGCAATTATTCTCTAGACCTCTGTTGCTTCAAGTTTCACCCTTTTTCCATGTCTATAATTCTTTTTCCCATTTATCGAGGTTCCTCCAAAATCCTCAACATTGTTGGACACTTCTATAATCAAGTCTTAGTTCAAACCCATTTGATTAAATTCAAATATGTTTGAATTATATTTTTTCGTTCATGCCTTTTCTATTTTTCTCGGACCGTGCTCATTTTATGATGCCCGAGAATAATAGTCCCATGTGCTAATTTTTTCCCTAACCTCCCTCCTCTTTCTTTTATTCTCTCTTTTGATTTCTGCTAAAAATCAGTTAAAGTAGAGCAGAGGCCAGCCGACAGGCCTCCCAGCAGCCCAAACCTCCCTCTCCTCCTGGCCCAAGGCCCAGCCGCGCCTCTCAGTAACCCTAGCACGACCGCAGCCTTCTCCTTCTCGTCCCGCACCCCGCCGCCAGCGCTCGCTCTCACTCCTCGCATCTCCCTCGTTCCCCGACCCGATCCCTTTTCCCTCGATCGGCCGCCCGTCCTGCTCCCTCCTCTCGAGCGCCGCAGTGCCCGCATCATCTCCTCCGCGCCTCGATCTCCCCCTTGCGCCCGTCCTCCATGCTCCGGCCGTCGCCATGGCCTCCCCGGGCCTCTGCCTCTGCCTCCTCCTCGAGGTCCTGCCTCGCCAAGCGCCGCGGCCTCCCTCCTGTGCGCCGTGCCCCTCCTCCAAGGCCTTGCTCCAGCAGCCAGGAGCTACCGCCCAGCTTCGTCCGCGCGAGCCCAGGCAGAAGCCGGCTCCGCCCCTGCCTCGTTCGCCAAGGTCGGCCCGCGTCCGCACCTTCCATCGCCGGACGTCCGTCCGCGCCTGCGCCTCCTCCGTCCGTCCTGCACAGTGCCACCGTGCCCCGACGACCTCCCCGAGCATCTCCAGCCAGGCCTCTTCCTCGCCGGCCCGACTGCCGCTACCATGGCCTCGTCACCCGTGCTGCCGTTTTGTTTGTGTGCTTTGTGTTGCTGCGTTTGGACCTCCGAGATGCACCAAGTTCCACTACGTCACAAGAACCAAGACCACGGCCCCGACAAGTACCACGACCAAGTGCCATGACGACAGAACGGCTACAAGATAACCATCAAGTTCATCTACAAACGTGAACGACTACCGTCGCCGAAGACCGCGAGTACAACTACTTCCACTACCGTCGCCAACGTGAACGACTACCGTCGCCCCGGAAACGAGGGATTCGCCAAGTACCTCTCCGAACGGAACAACTACTTCCCACTACGGAACGAGTACCCCTACCGATGACCGTGAACGACTACTTCCTCTACTTCCGCTACTTCCCCTACGATCTCGAACCGCCCCGAGAACGATTGTTTCGAAGGTATAACCCCGTGACGATGCCCGTGGATGAATGCATGTGTTGTATGAAATGTTTGCCCTTGTGTGCACCATGCCCGTTCATCTTTTGTCGTGCTCCTCGGTTGCCTCGTCGCCGACCTGTGGGAACCCGGCAACGGGATCACCCCACCTTTCATCTTGTTCCGCACGCTCTCCGTTATCTTTTGCACCGGTCTCTCAACGAGTTACCGGAACCCAGATGTTGCGTTGCATCATTTTTCGGATCGTTGTCGTGGCACCCTTTCCTTCCACCACGGTGACAAATACTCCTTACCATCTTCATGTCAACTTTTAATAAAAATTGCATAAACTTGATCATGTCATCCGCATCATGTTAACAACATTATAATGTGTGAATTGTTGTTGCTTTAATAATTGCTAAACATGCATATGGGGATTTTCCCGGAATTGTTGTTGTTATCTTCCGGCCTCATTTAAAATGTCTAAATAGGTAGTTTGTTTTTGCTTCACCTCTTGCCATGTTAACAAACACTTAATCTTGTCCTGTAAATAACCGAGAGTCAACTAAATAATTAAAATGTGGTGTTTCGTCAATATGCAACTCGTTGCATATTGAGCTCCACTTAACTTGTAGTCTTGTTTGTGCACTTTGCCTTGCCATGCATATTTAAACCGGACATGCATCATACTTGGATGTGCATCGTATGCCATGTTTATGCTTGTGTGTTTACCGTGTTGTTTGCTTCTTTCCGGTTGCTTTTCTTGTTAGCTTCGGTTTCGTTCCGGAGTTGTGAGGATTCGCTCGACTATGTTGCTCCGTCTACTTCATGGATCCATTCTTCTCCCTTGTGGAATCCCAGGCAAGATGATCATACCCTTGGATACCTTTACTACCATTGCCATGCTTAGTTGTCTCGATGCTATCGTTACATGTCGCGCTACCCATCTTTTATGTCAGCCTCTCCTTGTTGCCATGAAACCTCTAGCCTTTGACACCTTCCTAGCAAAACCACTGTTTGGCTATGTTACTCGCTTGCTCAGCCCCTCTTATAGCGTTGTTAGTTGCAGGTGAAGATGAAGTTCGTTCCAGGAGGGAACTTGTTGTTGGAATATCACAATATCTATTATTATTATATTAACACACCTATATACTAGGCATGTGTGGAAGGCTTGGCCTTTTGCTCGGTGTTTTGTTCCACTCATGCCACCTTAGGCGCCGATAAACCGGCATTATGTTCCTTGGTTTTGCGTTCCTTACACGATGGGTGGATGGGGACCCCTTGACAGTTCGACTTTGAATAAAACTCCTCCGGCAAGGCCCAACATTGGTTTTAATTTGCTCATAATAACAACTTAAATAATTAATTAATTGCATAGGGGGTCATGTCCCCGGGTTCTTAATTCTACATAACAGGGAGGGCCAGTGCTGATGGTGTTGGTCCCAAACGGGGGTCCTGCGGGGCCACCACGGGGAAACTCGAGGATTGGTATTACCTGTAGCATCGCCCATCCGGTTGTGGCCTGAGACGAGATACGCGCGGCTACTATCAGGGTGTCGGCACACCGGGAGGTCTTGCTGGACTTGTTTTACCATTGTCGAAATGTCTTGTGCACCGGGATGCCGAGCCTGATCGGTTTTCCCTAAGATAAGGAGTGATGATATTATATTTATCACTTCAACTAATCGTGAGAGCTTGTGATGGGCTAAGTTGGGACACCCCTGCAGGGTTATGATCTTCCGAAAGCCGTGCCCGCGGTTATGTGGCAGATTGGAATTTGTTAATGTCCGGTTGTAGAAAACTTGACAGAGGATCCGAAGTAAAACACACAACTGTGTGAGTAACCGTGACTGTCTCTTTTCACTTTGAGAAGAGAACACGGTGGGGTTATGTTTGACTCGTATGTAGTTAGGATCTTTAGCGATCACTACTTTTGCGACCGTTTGCGTAGATGCTCTTCTTATTGTAGTACTCGTAAGTTAGCCACCATATTATTCTTAGCCGCTGCTGCAACCTCACCACTTTACCTCTTCCTACCCATAAAGCTTTGCTAGTCTTGACCATGGTCATGGGATTGCTGAGTCCTCGTGGCTCACAGATACTACAACACCAGATGCAGGTTCAGCCGAGTATGAAGCCGGAGCTGGTTCAGAGCTTCACTGGGAGCTCGATGAAGACAGTGGCCGTATGGTTGTGACGTTTCGACGATCAGTAGTGGTTTCTACTAGGATTCGATCTTGACCTGTGGCTTTATGTTGTTTTGGTATCTTTCTTTTGGATCTTTGCCTGTAGTCGGGTCGTGATATTCTTGTGATGTTTCGCTTATGTATTGTATTGTGTGAAGTGGCGAGTGTAAGCCAACTATCTCCTTTTGCAATTTAATCCCTCTTTTACACGAGTCGTGCAAAGATACCAAACTTGCGATCATTCCAGAATGGGCTTATATCTTTAAGTCGTGCCTCGACACGTAGGAGATATAGTCCCATCCTGTGCATTACATATACGCCCACGCTCTTCATCGAACTCTCACTGAAGCTCTTGCACGTCTCCTGAGTCAAACTCTCATGTACCTGTATCTGTTTGTGTAGTAAACCGTGAGTCACGAGGACTCAACAATCTTGTTCCCGGGTATCAAAAAAATCAAGGCTCTTAGGTGTGGAGAGGTTATAAAGTGGCTGCAGCAGCACTAAGCATTGTATGAGTCTAGCTTACAAAGTCAGAGGGAGATGAGAATATATGCCAACGGTCACAACTAGTAGTGATCAAGAAGTGATCATATCTACTTACGGTCATACATAACACCGCCATGTTCACTTTCTGAACCCCATCGAAAAGAGACCATCATGGTTACACACACAGGTAGTGTATTTTTATTGAGTTATGGTGTTAAGTTATCTACAACCGGATATTAACAAATTCCAATCTGCCACATAACTGCGTGCACAACTTT
The DNA here is from genome assembly GCA_902687465.1 of Secale cereale. Classification (NCBI taxonomy): domain Eukaryota; kingdom Viridiplantae; phylum Streptophyta; class Magnoliopsida; order Poales; family Poaceae; genus Secale; species Secale cereale. The sequence goes on from LR738712.1 coordinate 457,491,725, forward strand.
CGACAGATCATAACCTTGCAGGGGTGTCCCAACTTAGCCCATCACAAGCTCTCATGATCAGCGGAGTAACAACTCCAAATTGGGAAGACCCGAGTGTTCTCGGAATCCCATGCACAAGATATTTTGACAAAGGTAAAACTAATCCAGCAAGACCTCCCGACGTGCCGACACTGTGATAAGAGCCGCACGTATCTCGTCTCAGGCCACGATCGGATGAACAGTACGTACAGCAACCGAAGACCCCAGATAACTGGGTGGCACCACAAGTGGCTCTAGTTTGGACCAACACTCATGAGGAGCACTGGCCCGGGGGTTGATTAAGAATCCACAGGTTAATTACTCCCTATGCAGTTTTTAGTTATTAGGCAAATGGTAAAACCAAGGTTGGGCCTTGCCAGAAAAGCTTTAAACAGAGAGAATTATTGAGGGGGGCATAAACCCCAACCATGTTAGGAACGCAAAATCAAGGAACATAACAACGGTTTATCAGATCCTAAGGCGGCATGAGTGGAACAAAACACCAAGCAGAAGGCCAAGCCTTCCACCCATTACCAAGTATATATGTGCATTATTTAAATAAGATATATATTGTGTTATCCCAAAGAATCCATGTTCCATCATGGAACATCTTCCATCTTCCATATTCACCTGCAACTAATAACGCTATAAGAGGGCTGAGCAAAAGCGTAACTTAGCCAATCAATGGTTTGCTAGGAAGGTGTTTAGAGGGTTTCATGGCAACATAGGAGGCTGACAAACCAAGAATGGGTAGCGCGACATAGCTATAGAGTGAGACAACTAGCAAAGCAAAGATAGAGGCGATATCGAGGAATGGTCATCTTGCGTGAGATCCCACAAGGAAGAAGAATGAGTCCATGAAGAAGACAAACGGACGTAGCCGAATGAAACCTCACAACTCCGGAACGAGACCGAATGTAACGAGAGAAGCAAACATGAAAGAAACAGACAACATGGTAAACACACAAGAATAAACATGACATGATGCACAATCGAGTATGATGCATGTCCGGTTTAAATAAGCATGGCAAGTGCAACAAACAATACTACTAGTTAACTAGAGTTCTATATGCAATGAGCTGCATATTGAAAAAACACCACATTTGATTATTTAGTTTGACCTCGGTTAGGTACACCACAAGTTTAAATGTTGGTTAACATGAAAAAAGGTGAAGCACAAAATAAAGTACACTATCTAAGCAATTTAAATGGGGCCGGAATCAACAAATAACAATCTCGAAAAGTCCCCACATGTCATTTCACAATTTTAATGCAAACAACAGATTAAACATTTTAATTGTTGTTATCATGATGCGGATGACATATACAAGTTTCATGCAATTTTTAGAAAAAGTTGACATGAGCATGATAAGGAGCATTTGGTTGCCATGGCGGAACAAAAGGGTGCCATGACAACAACAACGAAAATGGTGCCACGCCAACATTCCGATGATCCGACAACTCGTTGAGACGTCGGTGCAAGCGAAAGTATGACGGGAGCGTGTCATCCAAGATGGTGGGGTGCTCCAGGATACCGGGTTCCCACGAGACGGTGGCAAGGAAACGAGGGACGTGCACGAAACAAACGGGCATGATGCAAACACAGGGTATCTCACACAGCACAAGCACTCGTTCATGGGAGGTCGTCTTGGCGTTATACCTTTGAAGCGTGCATTTCGGGGCGGTTCAAAAACGTTGAGGGAAGTAGAGGTACACGGGTCATAGAGGAAGTAGTCATTCTCGCGATGGTAGTGGAAGTAGTTGTACACATTCGTAGATGTTCAGGGTCACGACAGGGAACTTGATGTCCACGGGTCTCCGAGGTCGACGGTAGTGGTACACTTCGTCTTGTCGGATCCACGCGGCGGTAGTTGTTCACTCGACGGCCTTCGACGACGGTAGTCGTACACGGTCGTCGTGGTACTTGCGTTTCGGTCTATAGTCATTCGGGCGTCGGTCTTGCCAGTGGGGTACTTGGCGAATCCTTGTAGTCGTACACTTGTGGTCGAGGTACTTGGCGCATCCTAGGTCCCTATGGTCGTCGTTGGACTTGACGAATCCAGAGGCGTTGGTGGTACTTGGTGTAAACCACGGAAACGGTGCTTGTTCGGATGTCGGTCCTGATGAAGGTATGCTTGGCGAGTCACACAGCCGTGGTAGTCTTCGTACTTGGGGCTCTGTGGAACTTGGAGGTCCAGGGGGCAGAGGCGTGGGATCTCAAGGTGAACCACGGCAGCGCAGCTGCTCGAGATGCGGCCACGCAAGCTCGCAGCAGGGCGGGCGGGAGGCAGTAGGTGAGGCAAGGGCGGCCAGGGCAGCAGAGCATCGCCGGAGGAGACAACTCAAGCAGGAGCTTCACCGCATAGAGAGGAGGCCGGTGAATGGGGCGTGGGTCTTCCAAAGGACAATAAAGGGCGGCGGCAGCGCACAGGCTGCTGCAAGATGGCGCGACAGCGGCGCGGCTTCGGAGCTGGGCCTCGAGCGCGAGGGAGATGGAGGCCGACCGCGGGGCTTCAAGGCATGTAGGAGGCCGCGACATGGGCGTCATGGGTGAGCGAGAAGGAGAGGCAGCGCGATGGTGGCGGCGGGCCGGCTCGATCTGGCCAGATTTGGGCGCGACGATGGCAGGGAAGAGACCGGCGGGGCAGGAGGCATGGGCGCCGGGGCCATGGCGAGGCGGCGGCGCAGAGGAGGAAGGCACGGAGGGACAAGGGACGTCGGGGCGACGACGAGCCGAAGTACGATTAGGACGAGGGAGGCTGATGTCTGCTAGAGCTACGTCGGTATTTCCCCAAAGAGGAAGGCATGATGTAGTATAGCAACGGTAGGTATTTCCCTCAGTGATGAAACCAAGGTTATCGAACAAGTAGGAGAACCAAGCAACACAACATAAACATCACCTGCACACAAATAAGAACACCTTGCAACCCGACGTGTAAAAGGGGTTGTCAGTCCCTTTCGGGTACAGACGTGAGAGATATATAAATAATGACAGATAAATTGCAGCGAGGTATTTTTGGGTTTTTGGTTTAATAGATCTGAAAATAAAAGCAAAGTAAAAATTAGATCGCAAAGGCAAATATATGAGAAAGAAGACCCGGGGGCCGTAGGTTTCACTAGTGGCTTCTCTCGAGAAAAATAGCAAACAGTGGGAAACAAATTACTGTTGGGCAATTGATAGAACTTTAAATAATCATGACGATATCTAGGCAATGATCATTACATAGGCATCACGTCCAAGATTAATAGACCGACTCCTGCGTGCATCTACTACTATTACTCCACACATCGACCGCTATCCAGCATGCATCTAGTGTATTAAGTTCATGGAAAACAGAGTAATGCATTAAGAACGATGACATGATGTAGACAAGATCCGTTTATCTATGGTGTTAGATATCTCGTCGTCTTATCCTTAGTGGTAACAATACATACGTGTCGGTTCCCTTTCTGTCACTGGGATCAAGCACCGTAAGATCGAACCCACTACCGGGCACCTCTTCCCATTGCAATATAAATAGATCAAGTTGGCCAAACAAAACCCAAATACCGGAGAAGAAATACGAGTCTATAAGAGATCATGCATATAAGAGATCAACGAACTCAAATAACTTTCATGGATATAAAAAGATAGATCTGATCATAAACTCAAAGTTCATCGGATCCCAACAAACACACCGCAAAAAGAGTTACATCATATGGATCTCCAAGAGACCATTGTATTGAGAACCAAGAACGAGAGAGAAAGCCATCTAGCTACTAACTACGGACCCGAAGGTGTACAAAGAACTACTCACGCATCATTGGAGAGGCACCAATGGAAGTGGTGAACCCCTCCGTGATGGTGTCTAGATTGGATCTGGTGGTTCTGGACTCTGTGACGGCTGGATGAATATTTCATCGATGCCTTTAGGGTTTCGGAAATATTGGGGTATTTATAGACCAAAGAGGCGGTCCGGGGGGCACCCGAGGTGGGTACAACCCACCAGGGCGTGCCCTGGTGGGTCCTGGTGGGTTGTCCCCTCCTCGGGACTCCCCGGGTACCATCAGGGCCCATAGTGTTCCTTCTGTCTCAAAAAAATCTCCAAAAAGTTCCATGGTGTTTGGGCTCCGTTTGGTATCGATTTCCTGCGATGTAAAAAACATGCAGAAAACAGCAACTGGCACTTGGCACTATGTCAATAGGTTAGTACCAAAAAATGATATAAAATGATTGTAAAACATCCAAGATTGATAATAAAACAACATGGACCAATAAAAAATTATAGATACGTTGGAGACGTATCAGCATCCCCAAGCTTAACTCATACTCGACCTTGAGTAGGTAAGTGATAAAAACAGAATTTTTGATGTGGAGTGTTGTTTATCAAGTCATATCATATTATTTTATTTATAGCATGGACATTTGGACTTTATATGATTAATAGCAATAGTCTAGTTTTTACATAATAATTTAGATACTCAATTATATCAACAAGAAAGCATGTCTTTCAAAATATCAATGCTAAAATAAGTTATCCCTAGCCCATCATGCTTTATCATTGATCCATTCGTGAAACACACTCGCATATTAGTTACACCTAATGCTCAAGTACGATCATAGTGTTTCCTAGTTAGTGCTTATAAGAGAGGGTGGAGACTCAAATTCAAAATAAAAAATGCATAAGTAAAAGAAATGCCCTTCACAGAGGGAAGTAGGGATTTGTAGAGGTGCCCAAGCTCAAAGCAAAAATTGAGAGACAAAGTTTTTGGGGAGGTATACTTTTCCCACCAATGAGAACGACTTGAGGTTCCCAACACTTTCCATGCTAGATATATCATAGGCGGTTCCCAAACATAAGAATAAAGTTTATTCCTTTTCCACCAAACTTTCACAAGCCATGGCTAGCCGAATCCACGGTTGCCTTCCATAGCAACACTTTCCAAGGAATTTGTTATTTGACAACATAAAGTAAATTTGTTTTTCATTTCGGGACTGGGCATCCCTAATACCTTTGCCGTACTCTCGTGCAATTACAAGTGAATAAACACTCATCGTGAGAATAACACATCCAGCATGGAAAATATTGGCCACCCCTCACCGCCTCGCAAGCGGTACAGACACACAAAAGGGAAATTTATTTTCAAAATTAGAGATGGCACATACAAATTTTCTTAGAACGGCAAGGAAATACCGCATGTAGGTAGGAATGGTGGACTCATATGGCAAAACGGGGATAAAGGATTTTGCACGCACAAGTAGAGATCATACTTAGTGCAAAATGAAGGCTAGCAAAAGACTGGGAAGCGACCAACCATGAAACAAATAATCTCGTAAGCGAATATTGAGCATAAATAACACCGAATAATGCACCACAAGTAGGATATAATTTCATTGCATGATTATTGACTTTCGTGGTTGCATAGGGAATCACAAACTTTAACACTAGTATTCTTACTAAAGCACAATTACTCATCAACATGACTCACATATCATATCATCATGTCTCAAAACTATTACTAAGAATCAAGTTTATTTTGTCCAATGATCTTCATGACATTTTTTTGCTTTATCCTTCTTGGATATCTATCACTTTGGGACTAATTTTCATGTGTTGCTTTTGATAAGCTCAAACAAATATAAGTGAAGATCATGAGCATAACAATTTTCTTTCTTCTCTCAAAATAATATAAGTGAAGCAAGAGAGAATTTCTTTAAGATTTACGAACTCTCAAATAAATCTAAGTGAAGAAAGAGAGTATTTCTTCAAAAGTATTAAGCATACTGTGCTCAAAAAGATATAAGTGAAGCACTAAAGCAAGTCCTAGCTCATAAAGAATTTAAGTGAATCATAGAGAGCGATTCTAGCAACTCATGGCATAATTTTGGCTCTCTCAAATAGGTGTGTACAACAAGGATTGATGACTTAAAAAGCAAAAAACAGGCAAAGACTCATATCATACAAGACGCTCCAAGCAAAACACATATCATGTGATGAATAAAAATATAGTTTCGAGTGAAATAGCGATAGTTGTTGGAAGAAAGCGGGGATGCCACTCGGGGGCATCCCCAAGCTTAGTTGGTTGCTCATTCTTGGATAATAGCTTGGGATGCCGGGGGCATACCCAAGCTTAGGCTCTTCTATCCTTCCTTCATCCATCGTAAGATAACCCAAAACTTGAACACTTTAATCACACAAAACTCCAACAAAACCTTTGTGAGATCCGTTAGTATAAGAAAGCAAACCAATACTATAAGTGATGGATAAAACCAATTCATATTTTGTTTTTGTATTATATCTGCTGTATTCCAACTTTTCTATGGCAAAAACTCATCAAATAAAACCATAGAGCCATCAAAATAAGCACACAACACAAAGAAAACATAATCTATCAAAAACAGAACAATCTATAGTAATCTGGAAGTTTCGAATACTTCTGGAACTCTAAAAATCTTGAAAACAATAGGTCACGTGGGAAATTTGTATATTAATCTTCTGCAAAAAGAATCAACTAAAAAACATTTTTCTGTTAAAAATGAGAATTTTTCTCGTGAGCGCAAAGTTTCTATCTTTTTCAGCAAGATCAAACAACTATCACCCAAGAAGATCCTATCGGTTCTACTTTGCACAAACACTAATTAAAACACAAAAAACACAATCATACCAGTAGCATAATTGTGTAAACACTCAAGAATAAGCAAAAAAGAAAAAAGAAATTTTATTCATTGGATTGCCTCCCAACAAGCGCTATCGTTTTACGCCCTTAGCTAGGCATAATACCAAGATTTCAAGTGTTGTCATCCTTGTTGGATGTTCCATAGGTTACCCTCATTGTAGATTCGTAAGGCAATTTGATCTTGGTTCTATGGAAGTGTTCCATCCCCTTTCTCAAGGGAAATTGGAATTTAATATTCCCTTATTTCATGTCAATCCTCGCGCCAATAGTGCGCAAAAATGGTCTACCAAGAATAATTGGGCAAGACGGATTGAAATCGATATCAAGAACAATAAATTCTATGGGTACATAGTTCCTATTTGCAAGAATAATAACATCATTGATCCTTCCCAAAAGCTTTTTAATAGTGGAATCCGCCAAATTCAAATTAAGAGGGCAATCTTCAATAATGGTAAGACCAAGAACATCGCAAAGAGATTTTGGAATAGTGGAAACACTAGCACCCAAATCACATAAAGCAAAACACTCATAATTTTTAATTTTGATTTTGATAGTAGGTTCCCATTCATCATGCAATTTTCTAGGAATTGATACCTCTAGTTCCAACTTATCATCTAAAGCTTTCATCATAGCATCAACAATATGTTTAGTAAAAGCTTTATTTTGTTCATAGGCATGCGGTGAATTAATCATGGACTGCAACAAAGAAATACAATCAATCAAGGAACAACTATCATAATTAAAGTCTTTGTAATCCAAAAGAGTGGGTGCATCACTAGCTAAACTTTTGACCTCTCCAAACCCACTTTTATCAATTTTCTCAACAAGATCCGAAACATTGGGACGCCTTCTACCTAAAGTCGGCTCTTCTTCAGTCCCTTTATTATCAAGTTGAACTTTACTAAACAAAGAATCAATAGAAGACACACCAATCATTTTAATGTCTTCATCATTTTTATGAAAGCAATCACTCAAAAATGCCTTTTCTAAAAATTCTCGTTTAGATCTGAGCATGGCGGTTCTTTTCTTACTTTCATCCATATAAACATAAAGAGCTTTAATTGATTCTTCAACTTTAGGCACAAAAAATTTCAACTTGAGATTTTCTACATCATAAGAAATCCTATCAATACTCCTAGTCATATCATCGATCTTATTCAATTTTTCTGCTATGGAATTACTGAAAACTTTTTGAGTATTGATAAATTCTTTAATATTATTCTCTAGATCAGAGGTGTTCCTATTATTATTGTAAGATTGATTTCCATACGAATTACCATAATTATTAGAAGAATTACTAGGAAAAGGCCTAGGATTGAAATTACCTCTATAAGCATTATCGTTGAGATTATTTCTAGAGATAAAATTCACATCAATAGCATCACTATTTTGCTCAATCAAATTAGACAAAGGCATATCATTAAGATCAATAGGAGCACTTTTACTAGCAACTATTTTCATAAGAGCATCAACTTTTTCATTCAAAGAATCAATCTCAAAGAATTAACCTTTTTGCTAGTTGGCGCCCTTTCGGTATACCATTGCGAATAATTCGCCATAATATTATCAAGCAATTTGGTGGCTTGACCCAAAGTAATTTCCATAAAAGTACCACCCGCGGCGGAATCCAAAAGATTATGAGAAACAAAATTCAACCCCGCATAAAAAAATGTATGATCATCCAAAGATTTAACCCATGAGTTGGGAAATTCCTTAGCATCATTTTCATCCTTTCCCAAGATTTTGCAACATGCTCATGATCAAGTTGCTTGAAATTCATGATTTGGGTTCTAAGGTATATAATTTTTGCGGGCGGAAAATCTTTTGCATTTGTTCCAAGAATCGATACTATTGCGAGGCAAAGAAGAAAACCAATTTTTGCATGATCTCGCAGAGAAAACGGGAATAATTTCAACTTCACAATATCATTGTCCATATCTCTTTTCTTTTGCATATCGCATAATTCCACAAAGGTATTAAGATGGGACGCGGCATCCTCATTAGGAGTGCCGGAAAATTGATCTTTCATGATAAGATTCAACAAAGCAGTATTAATATCACAAGTATCCGCACTAGTGGCGGGAGGAGCAATCGGAGTACCGATAAAATCATTGTTATTGGTATTGGAAAAATCACACAACTTAGTGTTCTCTTGCGTCATTTTTGAGCAATTGTAAATAAGAACACAAGTGGCGATAGATCCGACCGAAAAACGGCAATCGGAAAAGGAGGGCGAATAAAAAGGCAAATGTTTGTGAAGTGGGGGAGAGGAAAAACGAGAGGCAAATGGAAAATAATGTAAATTGCGAGGAGATGAGATTTGTGATTAGGAACCTGGTATATGTTGAAGATCCTCCCAGGCAACGGCGCCAGAAATTCCTTTTGATGTCTGCTAGAGCTACATCGGTATTTCCCCAAAGAGGAAGGCATGATGTAGTATAGCAGCGGTAGGTATTTCCCTCGGTGATGAAACCAAGGTTATCGAACCAGTAAGAGAACCAAAAAACACAACATAAACAGCACCTGCACACAAATAAGAACACCTCGCAACCCGACGTGTAAAAGGGGTTGTCAATCCCTTTCAAGTAACGGACGTGAGATATATATATAAATAATGATAAATAAATTGCAGCAATGCATTTTTGGGTTTTTGGATTTATAGATCTGAAAATAAAAGCAAAGGAAAAAAGTAGATCGCAAAGGCAAATATATGAGAATGAAGACCGGGGGCTGTAGGTTTCACTAGTGGCTTCTCTCGAGAAAAATAGCAAACGGTGGGAAACAAATTACTGTTGGGCAATTGATAGAACTTCAAATAATCATGACGATATCCAGGAAATGATCATTACATAGGCATCACGTCCAAGATTAATAGACCGACTCCTGCCTGCATCTACTACTATTACTCCACACATCGACCGATATCCAGCAAGCATCTAGTGTATTAAGTTCATGGAAAAATGAAGTAATGCATTAAGAACGATGACATGATGGAGGCAAGATCCCTTTATGTACGGCGTTAGATATAGATCTCGTCGTTTTATCCTTAGTGGCAACGATACATACGTGTATGTTCCCTTTCTATCACTGGGATCAAGCACTGTAATATCGAACCCACTACCGGGCACCTCTTCCCATTGCAAGATAAATAGATCAAGTTGGACAAACAAAAACCAAATATCGGAGAAGAAATACGAGGCTATAAGAGATCATGCATATAAGAGATCAAAGAACTCAAATAACTTTCATGGATATAAAAAGATAGATCTGATCATAAACTCAAAGTTCATCGGATCCCAACAAACACACCGCAAAAAGAGTTACATCATATGGATCTCCAAGAGACCATTGTATTGAGGATCAAGAACGAGAGAGAAAGCCATCTAGCTACTAACTACGGACCCGAATGTCTACAAAGAACTACTCACTCATCATCGAAGAGGCACCAATGGAAGTGGTGAACCCCTCCGTGATGGTGTCTAGATTGGATCTTGTGGTTTTGGACTCTGTGGCGGCTGGATGAATATGTCGTCGATGCCTTTAGGGTTTCTGAAATATTGGGGTATTTATAGAGCAAAGAGGCAGTCCGGGGGGCACCCGAGGTGGGCACAACCCACCAGGGCGCGCTTGGGCCTCCTAGCGTGCCCTGGTGGGTTGTCCCCTCCTCGGGACTCCCCCCAGGTGCCACGAGGGCCCATAGTGTTCCTTCTAGCCCAAAAAAATCTCCAAAAAGTTTCGCGGTGTTTGGGCTCCGTTTGGTATCGATTTCCTACGATGTAAAAAACATGCAGAAAACAGCAACTGGCACTTGGCATTATGTCAATAGGTTAGTACCAAAAAGTGATATAAAATGACTATAAATGATTATAAAACATCCAAGATTGATAATAAAACAGCATTGAACAATCAAAAATTATAGATACGTTGGAGACATATCAGAGGCGAGCGAGGTGACGAGGAGGAGGTAGAGGGGATTGAGCGAGTCAGTGTGTGGTGGCGGAGTGTGACGCGGTGTGGAAGGGCGAGGGGGAGAGGGAGATCAATGGGAGAGATGGGTATCGAGCAGGAGGCAATGAGCAGAGGGAGAGAACGAGAGGAGGGAGGTCAGGGCCTAGGGTTAGGAGGGGATTGGGCGAGGCCGCGGCTGGGCCTCGGGGCAAATGGGTCGGCCTGGCTGCAGGTGGCCTAGAGCGCAGAGCAGGTAAGTGGGTTGTCTTCTCTTGTGACGCCCCCAATTTGACCGTACACTAATCATGCACGCAAATGTGTACGACCAAGACCAGGGACTCACTGGAAGATATCACAACACAACTCTAGACACAAATTAAAATAATACAAGCTTTATATTACAAGCCAGGGGCCTCGAGGGCTCGAATACATAAGCTCGAAACACAAGAGTCAGCGGAAGCATTAATATCTGAGTACATACATAAGTTAAACAAGTTTTCCTTAAGAAGGCTAGCACAAATGTAGCAACGATCGAAGAGGCAAGGCCTCCTGCCTGGGACCTCCTAACTACTCCTCGAAGCCAAACTCCATGTAGAAACATCCTCGGGATCTTCTGGCTCCTGGACTCCATCAATCTGATTGCATCATCCGAGAAGAGAGGAAAAAGGGGGAAAAGGGGGAACAAAGCAACCGTGAGTACTCATCCAAAGTACTCGCAAGCAAGGATCTACACTACATATGCAATCGTATCTGTGTAAAGGGGTAATATATGTGGACTATACTGCAGAATGCCAGAATAAGAGGGGGATAGCTAATCCAATCGAAGACTATGCTTCTGGCAGCCTCCATCTTGCACCAGTAGAAGAGAGTAGCTGGAAAGTAACAAGTATCCTCGCTTCTCGTAGCCTCCATCTTGCAGCAGTAGAATAGAATAGATGGTAAGTTCATCAAGTAACATCGTATAGCATAAACCTACCCGGCGATCCTCCCCTCGTTGCCCTGTGGGAAAGCGATCACTAGGTTGTATCTAGCACTGGTAAGGGTGTGTTTTATTAAGTATCCGGTTCTAGTTGTCATGAGGTCGGAGTACAACTCTGGGTCGTCCTTTTACCGAGGGACACGACTATTCGAATAGATTAACTTCCCTGCAGGGGTGCACCACATTACCCAGCACGCTCGATCCCATTTGGTCGGACACACTTTCCTGGGTCATGCCCGGCCTCGGAAGATCAACATGTTGGAGCCCTACCTAAGCACAACAGAGAGGTCAGCACATCGGTCTAAGTCCTAAGCACGTAGGGGTCTGGGCCCATCTCCCATTGCACACCTGCACGTTGCGAGGGCAGCCGGTAAGCAGACCTAGCCTCTCCTAATACTAGAGCGGCGTTCCAGTCCAATCCGGCACGCGCCGCTCAGTCGCTGACGTCAAGAAGGCTTTGGCTGATACCACGACGTCGAGTGCCCATAACTATTCGCACGTAGCTGGTTAGTGCGTATAGGCCAATGGTCAGACTCAGATCAAATACCAAGATATCGTTAAGCGTGTTATTATGAAATAACCGTGGACAACGACCAGGGCTAGGCCCACCTGTCTCCTAGGTGGTCATGACGTGCCATGTCGCTTCGCCACAAAGTAACCATCAAGGGGCTGTCGGGAACCCAGTCCCACCACTACCTGTGTGGAACCACCTGCCCCTTCAGCCCCCATCTCCGAATCATCATCACGAGTATGTAATAGTATAGTATATACCCGTGATCACCTCCCGGAGTGATCACGACCCGATAGTATAGCATGGCGGACGGACAAGAATGTAGGGCCACTGATGGAATAATAGCATCCTATACTAAGCATTAGGATAGCAGGTAAAGGTATCAACAGTTGTAGCAACAATGACATGCTATGCAACAGAATAGGAGCTATCGAATCAACAATTGTAGCATACCTAATGCAAGAATAAGAGAGGAGAATGGGCGATATCTGGTGATCAAGGGGGGGGGGGCTTGCCTCGAAGCTCGGTTGCACAGGAAGAAGGGTCGTCGGTGATGTAGTCATACTCAGCGGCATCAGCGCCGGTCTTGGGGTCTACCGGAGAAGAAGAGGGGGGAAGAAACAGTAAATATAAAGTAAACAAGCATCACAAAATATAACAAGGCAATACGCGGTGCCAGGGGTGATCTAACGCAGGGATAAGTGATACCGGTGAAGGGGGAAAACATCCGGGAAAGTATTCCTAGTGTTTCCTGTTTTTGGACAGACGAAATGGAAGGGGAATGTTGCATGTTTGCTATGCTAGGGACGTGTGCGAGACAAACGGAAGGCATATTCAGAATCATCATATTTTTCTGATCATTTTTCATATATCAATTATTTTCATCCGAGTTGGTATGAATTAGTTATGACTTTCCGAAGTTTATTCGATTTTCTGAAATTTCTGAAATTGTTTATTACGAGTTTGACCAAGTCAATTTAACTGGTCAAATAGAGAAGGGGTGGCCCACATGTCATAGGCTATACCTAAGCAAATAAAATAAATCTAAGTTATTTAATGGGAGGCCTTGATACGTCTCCAACGTATCTATAATTTTTTTTTTGACTATGTACTGCAAGGCAACAGCCTCACAGTGTTTTATTAGCTTAAAAACCCATATAGGGTAAGGATTACAAAGGTTCTAAATATATACAGAGAGAGAGGGGAGGGGGACTTACAGCTAGTCTACTGAAGTGAGGCTATCCAAGAGAGAAGCCTATCTCTATATTTACATTTAATTCTATGAGCAAGTAAGGAAATATCATACACAAAGTTTCTTTTCCAGGATCTGAAACTAGGTTGCTCATTCCTGAAAACTTTGCCATTCCGCTGAGTCCAGATATTCCAAGCAGCAGTGAAGACCACCTCAGTGAAGAAAGGCTGTCCAAAGTCTTGACGTGCTGCTAGAGCCATGGAGTATGTGGAGGAGTGGCCTTCAGCTGTCCAAGAAATACCAAGATAGTTCCAAACGCGCTGACTGAAATTGCAGGCGAAGAATAGGTGTGCCCGGTCTTCAAGTTGAGGCAGGAGGCATAAAGAACAATGAGCATCATCGACATGCCAATGCCTTCGTTGCATCATATCTCGAGTGTTGATGCGATCCATTAACAGTAACCAACCGAAAACTTTGATCTTGAGCGTGCAAGAGCATTTCCAGATCCATTTAAATATGGGGTCCACCACAATATGAGAGAACCTGAAGTCATAGTATACCTTGGAGATGAAGGTGCCAGACTTCGAGGGCCATTTCCAGGTATCATTTGCTCAAGGATCAAGATGTATGGTAGCCAAAAGAGACTGCAGATGCTGTAACTCCTCATAGGCTTCGATGGACAGGGGCAAGTGAAAGTTCTGCGCTTCAGTCGAGTCAAGGAAGAAATCCTTGACAGTGATAAACTCATTAATCACAAATGAATATAGATGAGGAAATCTGGTTTGTAGAGCAATCACCCTATTATCAATATGCCATTTATCTGTCCAAAACAAGACCGTGTCACCCGAAGAAACATACGGGACGGCGAGGGAGCAGAATTGATCATAGAGTTGGAGAATGTCCCTCCACCAGAACGAGCCACAGTTGCGAGTTGCCTGGGGTGGTGAAGAGACATAATAAGTGTCCCAGATCAACTGAACCCAAGGTATATCCAATTTGTTAAAAAATTTGTAAAGATGCTTCATGAGCAAAGCCTCATTCTGAGTTTCCAGGTGGGTGATACCAAGTCCACCGCATTTCTTGGGTCGGCATATAAGGTCCCAGGCAGCGAGAGACTGACGAGGCGTCTCCGAGTTGCCTCTCCAGAGGCATTGGCGCATGATCCTTTCCAGTTGCTTAAGAATGCCTTTCGGAAGGGACAGAGAGCACAAGAAGTAAATAGGCATGGATGCTAAGACCGATTGCAGCAACTGAAGACGGCTGCCCTGGTTGAGCAAACAGGAGGAAGCGGACAGCCTCCTCTCCAGACGATCCACAAGTGGTGATAACTCTGCCACGATTGGCCTAGAAGTGCCCATAGGCAGACCAAGGTATGTGAATGGGAGAGTACCCACCTCACAGCCAAGAAGTGCCGCAATACGGGAGCCTTCCTCATCAGATAAGTTTAGAGGAATCAACGATGACTTGCTGAAGTTGACACAGAGCCCGGTGGCTTGAGCAAACTTATGAAGCATCTGTTTCAGGGCAAGGAGCTGATCGTCGACGGCCGGGAGGATGATCAGAGTATCATCAGCGTATTGAACAATTGGGTAATCATTGGAGCTGGTAGGTATTGGCATATGAAGAATGTGACGAGCGCACATATCATTTACCACCGATTGAAGTAGATCCACCGCAATGACAAAAAGAAGCGGGGACAGAGGGTCTCCTTGACGCACCCCAGTTCTGCAGTGGAAATGCTGACCAGGTACTCCGTTAAGGAGCACCGAAGAAGAGCCTGAAGATAACAAAGAATTTACCCAGCCAGTCCAACGCTTGTCAAACCCGTTATATTGCAACATCTGAAGAATGGTAGCATGCTCCAGAGTATCAAACGCCTTCGTGAAATCAAGTTTGAGGAGTACAATAGGCCGTTTGGAAGCTTTGCATTGGTGTATGTATTCAAAGCACCAAGCTAAACAATCCTGAATTGATCGGCACCGGAGAAAACCATATTGGTTTTTATGGATGCATCTGAGAATTACCTGTTGCAGTCTGTTGGCTAGAAGTTTCGTCAGAAATTTTAGACAGGTGTTGGTCAGTGAGATAGGCCGAAAGTCTCCCACCACCTCAGGGCTCAACTTCTTAGGAATGAGAGTAATGAGGGAAGTGTTCAAGCATTCGAGGTCACAAGTGCCCTCATAGAAATCCCGGACAAGTGATAAGAAATCCTGCTTAAGAATTGGCCAACATTTCTTCAAGAACAGACCAGAAAACCCATCGGGGCCCGGGGCACGATCAGAGGGTATATGCTTGATCACTTCCTCCACTTCCTTCTCAGAAAAAGGCCGAGACAGTTCCTCAAGGCCATCAACCTTGGCAATAAGGGAGGCAAGATCAAAGTCCATCTGAATCCCCTTAGCATGGCCCATACGCTGTTTGAAATCAGTCCAGAACATAGCAGCGAGTTGTTGGTGGTCAGAAATTACTTCGCCCTCTGCATTTCTGAGAGAAGAGATGGTGTTTTTACGGTATCTCTCCGTGGCCATGGCATGGAAGAATTTGGAGTTCTCCTCACCAACTTTAATGGACCTGATGGTGCAACGCTGCTTCCAATAGATGAACTGCATGTGTAAGATATCCGCAAGATGTGCTTTAACAATGCGGCGAAAATTCGTTTCAGGCCAACTCAAAGTGCGACAGTCCTCAAGTTGGTCGAAGAAAAGAATAACCTTGTTGCAATCATTGATTAGGGCCTTCACCGTAGCCAGACGAAGATGCCATTGCTTAAGTGCATAGCGGAGAGCTTTGAATTTTGCCGAGATTCTTGATGCGATATTAGCCTGTCTGAAGTTTCTGTTCCACACCTAGGAGACACACTCAAAGAAACCAGGGAGATCAATCCAATAATTCTCAAAGCGGAATACTTTGGCTTTGGGGATGCTCATGGCAATAGAGACCACACAAGGCACGTGATCCGAGGCATTTCTGGCTAGTGGATAGACCAAGGTATTGGGGTGGTCATGCGTCCATGCAACTGAAGTAAAAAACCAATCAAGTTGCTCGAGCAGGGGTTGTGCTTGCATATTAGACCAAGTATATTGTCTGCCCTTTATCGGAAGTTCAATGAGGCCAAGATGCCCAATGATTTCATTGAACAAGAACATATCGTCAATATTGCCCCCTGGAAGGTTACGATTCTCCAACGATCTCATGAAGTTATAGTCGCCTAGAAGAAGCCATTTATCATCCACATTAATGTTAAGATTATAGAGCCACTGGACAAAATCATCGCGGGCAGGACCCTGACACGGTTCATAAACTGTCACAAGTGTCCAGACTTCAGACGTGTGAGCAGATCTGAATTCCACCACGATACCAAATGGTTTAGCCACGATGAGCTTGCCGATGAAGAAAGAGGAGTTCCATATGATCACAATACCACCAGAGGCCCCATTCGAAGGAACATACGCAAAATTATCAAAACGCCTGGGGCAGAACTTTCGAAGAAAACGATGATCAATATGCATACACTTAGTTTCCTGAAGGCAGATCACGGAGCATCCACTCTCATCAATCTTTTGCTTGACCGCAAGTTGACGCGCCTCGGAGTTAAGTCCCCTAACATTCCAGCAAAAGACCTTCCAAGCTCTACAGTTGTTTTGATTCATGGGAAACATGTAGAGAGCAGCAACATAATGTATCACGCAGTGATCCACAGAGTAGCATATTACATAACCGAGCCATAAAGTTCAGAACAAAGAAAATAAAACAAAGATAAATGGCGATTTTGGAGGTACGCCATAGACCCAGACTTCTGAGAGTTTTAATGATCATCAGAACTCGTGCTGCTGGTGACAGACGGATCCGCCGTAAGCTTCTCCTTGGTCATTTTCTCCTGAGCAATCCGAAGACGGGTGCCAATGCGCTGAAGATCATCAATCGAGCAGAGTGGGGGAAGCGGCGGCCCATGCGCAGACGCCTTCGTCTTGCGCTTCTTCGGAGCAGAGGAGTGTTGTCGCAATTCTTCAGGCACAGGGACTTGGCGAAAGCCTCCCTTGAGAGCAGAGAGGCGGGCGCTGCGGCGGACCTCGGAGACCACGAGGGGCGTAGCCGCATTGCGGCCACGCTTCCTTGGCATTTTGGCAGAAAATTGGAAGGCCTCCGTCACAGGGCAAGAGATGTCATCAAAACACAGCGCACGGGCCACCGGCTTCTTAGCAGGGCCAGTCAGGACAGAGCTGCTGTCCGTCTTCAGAGAGATGTCGAGTCCAGACAAGGTGCAGTTGAAGTTCCAGACATTAAGAGGCAACTCAAAAGATGGGAACTCCTGGTGATGAAGAGATCTTGGAACCGCTGAGACCCACATGAGTGGCATCAAGCGCTCGAAGCTACGCTGCCACTGAAGACCAGGTGGTAATTCAGGCCCGTAAAGAGTCAGAACCATACCAACATGAAGGGGGGGTTGATTCACAGCAGCATCAACAGCGTCATTGTTGATAGAATCCTCAGACAGCTGAAGAACCATGGATTCCTGGGATGGCTCCTCGTCATGTTGGTTATCTTCAACCTGCTCCAAGATGTCCATGGGTTGCTGCTGGAATCCATGGTGCTGCTCATTAGCTGGTGGCGGCACATCATTCCAGCCCAGTTCAGGAAATTCAGGCAAGACCATCCAGTTGAGATTGTCAACTACCATCTGTCCTGGCAGGGGGTGCGGATTACCATTGGCTGGCATGGGATCTTCATCAGCAGGTAAAACATCCGCAAAGTCCGCAGAGAGGATGTAAACAGGTACTGTCTAGGAGATGCGTGCTCCACCAAAATCTGAATATTCTCGATAGACAATATCACGCGGCACAAGGGAGGGAGCAGGAAAAGATACATACGCCAAAGTGCGGCCAAGAACGGGATCCTCTTGATGCCAATAATGAAATCTGCCAAAAGAGCCTATGGCATCAGCGATGTAAGCTGTTCTTCTGTAGTCAAGCGGGTTGCCAACAAGCATAATCCATCCTCGGTGGAATCCGTGAACAGCCCGGTAATTAATACCCTCATCATGGGGTATGAACCGGACGAACCGATCATTGCCAAGATCAAACGGGGGGTGATCCACTAAGGCTTGTCTGGCAACAGCGCTGCGGAATCGGAAAAGTCCTACTCCCTGAATCCAAGGTTGGGCATCCAGGACAGCACGCCCAAGTTGATTGACAACAAAATCACTGACAAGGTTGCGGAAAAGAGGAACCTCGGCTTGGAGAGGTGCAGGCTCCACAATGGCAATAGCAAACGCCTCGTTTTGCCGGTCAGGAGCAACCGTCGGTGAGAAGAAAGCCCGTGGGAGCCTCAAGGGGCCGCCGTCGACGATGTCAAAGCCCTGCGGGAGGAAGTCCATGGGGTCGAGCTCGAAGTTGGCCATGGCAGGTGTTGGTGGTGGCTGGGTAGTGTTTGGTGGTGGAGGTGTGGGCGGCAGAGCTGATGCGGGTTGCGGTGGAGTAATGGGCGGCGGCTCGGATGGCAATGGTCGAGGCGATGGGGTGGCAGACGCGATGGGACTGGACAAGGGTTCAGGGAGACCGGCTGGGAGGGAAATCGAAGCGGCAGGCGATAAAGAATCCTTAGACTGGATTTGAGCCGCAATATTGACCCGGGGGACCCACTTGTAAGAGGGGGAAGGTGCAGAGCCAGGGCAAGATTTCGCTCGATGGCCCAGGCGGAAACACTGTCTACAACGTATTTGATTAGAACACGTGACCGTTGCGTGTTTCATTGAGAGACAGTTTCTGCACTTCCAAACTTGAAACACCATATCATTAATGAAATCCTCATCTGTAACAGATAGACAGTTACTATCCTGAGAGTTGAGGGTAGCCGTCTCCAACGATGCGGCGGAAAAAACCGGAGGATTATGGTCTCCATGGGCCTCAGGGGGATGGGCCGATTGAGCGCCCAAGTTCGAAACATCCGACTGGGCCAAGGGAGGTGTTGTCTGTGGCGAAACAGCCGAGACTTGTGGAGCAAGTAAATCCGAAAATGGTGCAGATTGATCCGATCCTGAAATGACGGGCGTAAGTTTCGCCGGAACGTTGATAGTTCCAAAAGAGATAGGTGGCGTAGCCACCGTCCACTGGAGATTGCTCGCCGGCGGCGAGGAGATAATAACACGTTCCCGAGGATTAATCTCATAACCGGCCTCAGCAACGGTATCAACACAGACTTGTGTAGCAGGATATCTGTAGCCCCGGCAAGCAGGGTATTGCTGGAAAGTAGCAAACGAGATCCTTTTCCCGGAGGAAGCACCCGAACGTAAAGATGATCTGGTTGGGGGTTTATGCATAGCCAGGAGGCCAAGAGTAGCCCGTTTTTTAGATGGACTAACAAGAATCCATTCTGCATCACACTCTTTCTTCCAGATCTCAAATTCACGGCGCCAGTTCGGGCCACCATGTCCCCAGAGGTGGAAAAAGCATTTGAAATGCATGCAAGCAAAAGAACGCAGCTGTAGAATGTAAAGCCCAACTTTCTTGCATGAAACAAAGAACGAAAATACCTTGTCCTTGATATGAGAGACCATGAAGTCAATAGCAGAACCTCCAAGGGCTGATTCTAGTGCAGCCGCAACTGAATCCTCAGTAAGACGAAAAATATGCCTGCTGAAAGACACCACCATAACGAAATGATGTGTGTCGTCCGAAGGATGGATCGTTTGTCCACAAACGTTGAAAACCCTAGATGCAAAGTCCAGACCCGCCGAAAAGTCCAGATCCAACGTAGATCCACGGGAGGAACCCATAGGAGATGGATATAGACGTGTAGATCAGAGGACGCCGGATCCAATGAGCGGACGTGTATCTATAATTTTTGATTGTTCCATGCTATTATTTATGATGTTTTGGATGTTTAATGGGCTATGTTATACACTTTCATATTATTTTTGGGACTAACCTACTAACCCAAAGGCCCAGTCTAGATTGCTGTTTTTGCCTATTTCAGGGTTTTACAGAAAAGGAATATCAAACGGAGTCCAAACGGAATGAAACCTTCGGGAGAGATATTTTTGGAGAAAACCACGCACGGGAGACTTGAGAACGACGGAGTAGGGCAAATGTGGCGCCCACGAGGGTGGGGGCGCCCCCCCCCCCCTATAGGGCGCGCCCGCTGCCTCGTGGGCCCATCGTTTGGCCCCCGGTGCCCTCCTTCCTCCTATATATACCTATGTACCCCAAAACCATCAGAACAACAGAGAAAACCCTAGTTCTACCGCCGCAACCTTCTGTTCCCGTGAGATCCCATCTTGGGGCCTGCTTCGAAGCTCCGCTAGAGGGGGGATCTTCCATGGAGTGCTTCTACATCATCATCGTCGCCTCACCACGAGTTGTGAGTAGTTTATCACAGACCTTCGGGTCCATAGCTAGTATCTAGATGGCTTCTTCTCTCTCTTTGGATCTCAATACAAAGTTCTCCTTGGTCTTCTAGGAGATCTATTCGATGTAATCTCTTATTGCGGTGTGTTTGTCGAGATCCGATGAATTGTGGGTTTATGATCAAGATTATCTATGAGAAATATTTGGTTCTTCTCTGAACTCTTTATGTATGATTATAATATCCTTGCAAGTCTCTTCGAATTATTGGTTTGGTTTGGCCTACTAGATCTATAGTTCTTGCAATGAGAGAAGTGCTTGGCTTTGGGTTCAATCTTGCGGTGTCCTTTCCCAGTGACAGTAGGGCAACAAGGCAGTATTGTATTGTTGCCATCGAGGATAAAAAAGATGGGGTTTATATCACTAAGTTTGAGTTTATCCCTCTACATCATGTCATCTTGCTTAAGGCGTTACTCTGTGCTTATGAGCTCAATACACTAGATGCATGCTGGATAGCGGTCGATATGTGGAGTAATAGTAGTAGATGCAGAATCGTTTCGGTCTACTTGTCTCGGACGTGATGCCTATATATAATGGTCATGCCTAGATAGTCTCATAATTATTCACTTTTCTATCAATTGCTTGACAGTAATTTGTTTACCCACCGTAGAATACCGCTATCATGAGAGAAGCCACTAGAGAAAACTATGGCCCCCGGGTCTATTCTCAACATATAAATCTACAATCTACTTACTTTTCCGCTTTTACTTTCTCTTCTTATAATAAAAAATACCAAAAAATCAAACGATCATCTCTATCAGATCTCACTTTCGTAAGTGACCGTAAAGGGATTGACAACCCCTTATTGCGTAGGCTGTGAAGTTCTTATTATTTTGTGCATGTGCGAGGGACTCTCGCGTGGTCTCCTACTGGATTGATACCTTGGTTCTCAAAAACTGAGGGAAATACTTACCCTACTGTGCTGCATCACCCTTTCGTCTTCGAGGGAGTACAACGCAAGCTCAAGAAGTAGCAAGAAGAATTTCTGGCGTTGTTGCCGGGGAGGCTTACGCAAAAGTCATATACCAAGTACCTATCACAAACCCTTATCCTTCGCATTACATTTATTTGCCTCTCGTTTTCCTCTCCCCCACTTCACCCTTACCGTTTTATTTGCGCTTCTTCTGCCGTGTGTTTATCATTCGGTTGCCCTCATGTCTGCGATGAGGGAAGATTTTATCGAGAAGGGTAGTAATGTCGAGGGCAACTTCTATTTTGACCCCCCCGGATGAAACTACCACTTTACATATTAAGAAGCTCTGGGTTGGTAGTGGTAATATCATTGGAAAAGGAGTTCTTCAAGACTTCTTTACTTGTGTTGGTGCTTTGCCCACTATGGGTGGCTCTATTCTTCACAGAACTAGTAGCCTTGCGGATGCTGTATCTATGCTTATAGTTGAAATTGAAAGGCAGTTCATCCATATGCATCCCTGCATTCAGAGAATCTTTTTGGAGTTTTCCAATAATGAGCATTCTTCTCTTAAGCGTGCAGCTACTATCTTTTTGGCTCATGAATTTAGATTTATCATGAAAGAGGCCAAATAAATCTTTGCTCATTACGGAGTAGATTCCGGCCGACCTCCCATAGAGGCTATCTTATTTAATCAAGAAGACATAATGCGGTTGCGATCTCCTGATCATGTTGCTTTTAATGAAAACCTTAGAAAAAAGGTTCCCACTGATGTCTTGGTTGATAGAAATTCTGAGTTGAATGATGATTTTGCTATTCAAAACAATGGGTTAGGCTTCTCTCTTGAGCGAAGGCTCATGACCTTCTGCCAAAAGAACGCCTATAATGATGAATTGGTTGTTCACTACAAAGGGCCAAAAGAGGAACCTATTTCTCCTGAGCTTGATATGGGGGACTTTTGTCCCATTAAATTTATCCCTTTTGATTACTTTTGCTTGCCACAAAGGAAACTTGCTGCTGAACGTAGGGAATAGAGATGAGTTTTCGCGATATATCGTATCATTATTGCATTCCCTAGATCTATCCATGTATCGTGCCTAGCTAGGGGCGTAAAATGATAGCGCTTGTTGGGAGGCAAACCAATTTTTTGTTTTTTGTTTTTGTTTCTGTTTAGGAATAAATATTGCATCTAGCTGTTGTTTAGATGTGGTTTTGTGTTTTAATTAGTGTTTGTGCCAAGTAGAACCTTTGGGAAGACTTGTGTGAAGTTTATATGATCTTGCTGTGAAAAACAGAATCGTTAGCGCTCGCTAGAATGGTCACCAGATTTTACTGGAGCGTGCTATTTAGTTGATTATTTTTGCAGATCATTAATAGACAAATTCCTCACGTTTACCAATTTAGTTCAATTTTTTGGAGTTACAGAAGTATGCGAAAACTGCAGATTACTACAGACTGTTCTGTTTTTGACACATTCTGTTTTTCGAGTGTTGTTTGCTTGTTTAATGCATCTATGAGTATAGTTACCGAGTATTGGGAAGTATGAACCATAGAGAAGTTGGAATATAGTAGGTTTAACACCAATATAAACAAAGAATGAATTCATTGCAGTACCTTTGAGTAGTGGTTTGCTTTCTTATACTAACGGAGCTCACGAAATTTTTGTCTAAGTTTTGTGTTGTGAAGTTTTCAAGCTTTGAGTATTGCTTTGATGGACTATGGAGCGAAGAGTGGAAAGGGCCTAAGCTTGGGGATTCCCAAGGCATCCCAAGGTAAAATTCAAGGAAAACCAAAAGCCTAAGCTTCGGGATGCCCCGGGAAGGCATCCCCTCTTTCGTCTTCATCCATCGGTAACTATACTCGGAGCTATATTTTTATTCACCACATGATATGTGTTTTACTTGGAGCATCTTGTATAATTTGAGTCTTTTCTTGTTAGTTTGACACAATTATCCTTGCTGGAGACACCTATTTGAGAGAGTTAAATATGGCATAGGAATTGATAGAACACTCTATGTGCTTCACTTATATCTTTTGAGTTGAATAGTTTCTGCTCTAGTGCTTCACTTATATCTTTGAAAGCATGGTGGTGATTATATTTTATAGAAATTGTTGATCTCTCATGCTTCACTTATATCCTTTCGAGAGTCTATTAAAACAGCATGGTAATGTGCTTAGGCTATAAAACTAGTCTTCACATGATAGACATCCAATATCAATGTAGTAAAAACTTTCACACTAAGTGCATTGAATATGATGAGAAGTTGGATGCTTGATAATTGTTTTGAGATATGAGGATAGTGATATTAGAGTCATGCTAATGGAGTTATTATGAAATTGAGAAATGCTTGTGCTAATGTTAGTGATTCCCGTAGCATGCACATATGGTGAACCGCTATGTGATGAAGTTAGAGCATGAGATATTTGTAAAGTGTCAACCTTTGTGTGGAGGTCGGGGGCGCGCGATGGTTAACTCCTACCAACCTCCCCCCTAGGAGCATGCGTTGATTGCATTGTTTTGATGACTCGTAGATTTTTGCAATAAGTATATGAGTTCTTTATGACTAATGTTGAGTCCATGGATTATACGCACTCTCACCCTTCCACCATTGCTAGCCTCTCTTGTACCGCGCAACTTTCGCCGGTACCATACACCCACTATATATCCTTCCTCAAAACAACCACCATATATATTCCTCAAAACAGCCACCATACCTACCTATCATGGCATTTCCATAGCCATTCCGAGATATATTGCCATGCAACTTTCCACTATTCCGTTCATATGACACGCTTCATATTGTCATATTGCCATGCATGATCATGTAGTTGACATCGTATTTGTGGCAAAGCCACCATGCATAATTTTTCATACATGTCACTCTTGATTCATTGCACATCCCGGTACACCGCCGGAGGCATTCATATAGAGTCATACTTTGTTCTAGTATCGAGTTGTAATATCGAGTTGTAATTCAATGAAAGTGTGATGATCATCGTTATTAGAGCATTGTCCCATGTGAAGAAATGCTAAACCAATAAAGCCCCTCCAAAAAAGGAAAGGCCAAAGAAAAAGAAAAAGGCCAAAAAAAAGAAAAGGAAAGAAAAGAAAAGGGACAATTCCTACTATCTTTTTCTACACTTGTGCTTCAAAGTAGCACCATGTTCTTCATGATAGAGAGTCTCATGTTTAGTCACTTTCATATGCTACTGGAAATTTTCATTATAGAACTTGGCTTGTATATTCCAATGACGGGCTTCCTCAAATGCCCTAGGTCTTCATGAGCAAGCAAGTTGGATGCACACCCACTAGTTTCTTTTGTTGAGCTTTCATACATATTTAGCTCTAGTGCATCCGTTGCCTGGCAATCCCTACTCACTCACATTGATATCTATTGATGGGCATCTCCATAGCCTGTTGATACGCCTAGTCGATGTGAGACTATCTCCCTCCTTTTTGTCTTCTCCACAACCACCTATCTATTCCACACATAGTGCTATGTCCATGGCTCACGCTCATGTATTGCGTGAAAGCTGAAAGGTTTGAAAGATAGAGTATGAAAACAAGTGCTTGCCTGAAATCGGGGTTGTGCATGATATGAATATTTTGTGTGATGAAGAGGGAGCATAGCCAGACTATATGATTTTGTAGGGATAACTTTCTTTAGCCATAGTATTTTGAGAAGACATGATTGCTTTGTTAGTATGCTTGAAGTATTATTATTTCTTATGTCAATATAGACTTTTGTCTTGAATCTTTCAGATCTGAACATTCATGCCACAATTAAGAGAATTATATTGCAAAACTATGCTAGTTAGCATTCTACATCAAAAATTCTGTTTTTATCACTTACCTACTCGAGGACGAGCAGGAATTAAGCTTGGGGATGCTTGGTACGTCTCCAACGTATCTATAATTTTTTATTGTTCCATGCTATTATTTATGATGTTTTGGATGTTTAATGGGCTTTGTTATACACTTTTATTATTTTTGGGACTAACCTACTAACCCAAAGGCCCAGTCCAGATTGGTGTTTTTTGCCTATTTCAGGGTTTTACATAAAAGGAATATCAAATGGAGTCCAAACGGAGTGAAACCTTCGGGAGAGATATTCTTGGACAAAAAACACGCACGGGAGACTTGAGAACCATGGAGTAGGGCACACGTGGCGCCCACGAGGGTGGGGGCACGCCCCCTGCCTCGTGGGCCCCACGTTTGGCCCCCGGTGCTCTCCTTCCTCCTATATATACCTACGTACCCTGAAACCATCAGAACAATAGAGAAAACCCTAGTCCCAGAGCCGCAACCCTCTGTTCCCGTGAGATCCCATCTTGGGGCCTGTTCCGGAGCTTCGCCGGAGGGGGGATCTTCCACGGAGTGCTTCTACATCATCATCATCGCCTCACCATGAGTTGTGAGTAGTTTATCACGGACCTTCGGGTCTATAGCTAGTATCTAGATGGCTTCTTCTCTCTCTTTGGATCTCAATACAAAGTTCTCCTTGGTCTTCGAGGAGATCTATTCGATGTAATCTCTTTTTGCGGTGTGTTTGTTGAGATCCGATGAATTGTGGGTTTATGATCAAGATTATCTATCAGAAATATTTGGTTCTTCTCTGAACTCTTTATGTATGATTATAATATCCTTGCAAGTCTCTTCAAATTATTGGTTTGGTTTGGCCTACTAGATCTATAGTTCTTGCAATGGGAGAAGTGCTTGGCTTTGGGTTCCATCTTGTGGTGTCCTTTCCTAGTGATAGTAGGGCCAGCAAGGCATGTATTGTATTGTTGCCATCGAGGATAAAAAGATGGGGTTTATATCACTAAGTTTGAGTCTATCCCTCTACATCATGTCATCTTGCTTAAGGCGTTACTCTGTTCTTATGAGCTCAATACACTAGATGCACGCTGGATAGCGGTCGATGTGCGGAGTAATAGTAGTAGATGTAGAATCGTTTCGGTCTGCTTGTATCGGACGTGATGCCTATATATAATGATCATGCCTAGATAGTCTCATAATTATTCGCTTTTCTATCAATTGCTCGACAGTAATTTGTTTACCCGCCGAAGAATACCGCAATCATGAGAGAAGCCACTAGAGAAAACTATGGCCCCCGGGTCTATTCTCAACATATGAATCTACAATCTACTTTACTTTTCCGCTTTTACTTTCTGTTCTTATAATAAAAAATACCAAAAATATCAAACTATCATCTGTATCAGATCTCACTTTCGTAAGTGACCATAAAGGGATTGACAACCCCTTATCGCGTTGGCTGTGAAGTTCTTAATTGTTTGTGCAGGTGCGAGGGACTCGCGCGTGGTCTCCTACTGGATTGATACCTTGGTTCTCAAATACTAAGGGAAATACTTACGCTACTGTGCTGCATCACCCTTTCCTCTTCGAGGGAATACAACGCAAGCTCGAGAAGTAGCAGGCCTACATGTAATCTACTACTAGACTAATTTAGCACTAATTTAATCCTAGGCTAGACTAAACAAGAGTCGGCTCATACACACACGTACGCACACACATCTAGCGCAGCAGCACACTTAGCAGCAACTACTAGCGGCATCAGCTTATGAACAACGGCTGCGGTAGGAGCTAGCAGCGGCAGCGTGGGGCAGCAGCACATAGCGCAACGGCGACAGCCAAGCAGCAATACGTAGAGCAGGAGTGTCAAGGCAGCAGCGCAGCGGCACAACATTAGCACCAGGGGCGGCAGTAACAGCAGTAGCACAGACGTCTAAGCGAGTGGCAGCACGGGCGCGCGCGGCCGGCGCAGCACGCCCAGGCGAATGCGGCCAGGGGATGGCTTGGGCACGCGGGCATGACAAGGGGAGTCCAGGTCACGGGCTAGGCATGGTGAGCGCGGCTAGAGGCGAGCGGGCACATGGAGTTCCGGGCGAGCTCAAGGGCGGCGGCTACGGCATGAATTTTGAAGAGAAAAGAAGGGGAATTAGACGAGGGCCTCACAGCGGTTCACGATGACGTGCTCGGGAGGCCGGGGGAGCGTTGAGTGTTAGAGCATGGACTTGCTTCCCACATGTACTGCTTGATGTATTGCACGATCGTTGCACGATCGCCTTACCCCACGTCCAGCCGCGGTTGCGCCCGGAGCCCCTATATGTACCCCCTCTGTATCTTGTAACGACAGTGAACAATTAAACACTTTACATGGTATCAGATATACGATCCTACCCTTCTCTCCCACGATCGCCATGACGACTCCCGGCGAACCAACTCTTCCCTCCAACAACGGCGGCCAGCCAACCCTCCCTCCCAACACCGGCAGCCAGCCAACTCTTCCTCTCACTGTCGGCCAGCCCACCATTCCCTCCGCCCTCTCCTTGAGCGATACAATCACCGACATCACCCCTTTCATCCCCATTGTTCTTGATCACCACAACCATAACTACTACCATTGGAGGCACCTATTTGAGATCCATCTTGGCCGATGTTCTCTTCTCCATCACATCACCGGCGACACACCACCGGCCCCTGCCAATCCCAGATGGCTCAAGGATGATCTTGCCATTATTCAGTGGTTGTACACCCGTATCTCCACCGAGCTCTTCAACCTTGTGATGAATGATGGTGCCACCGCCCATGACATCTGGCTCGAGCTCTCCCGGCTGTTTCAGGACAACTGCGACGCTCACATCTCCGCCCTCAACATGGAGCTTCGCACCATCACTCAAGGTGATCGCCCCGTCGGCGTTTTCTGTCAGCGCATCAAAGCCATAGGCGACGAGCTGCGCGAGCTTGGCGAGGTGGTTGCCGACCGCTCTCTGCTTCATGCGCTCATAGGTGGCCTCGACGATCACTTCGCCCATCAGGCGACCTTGATTCCCATGCTCCGCCCTGTGCTGACCCTCGCCGAGGCGTGCTCCATGCTCCAGATGGAGGAGCAGAATCAGGTGCGCAAGGCCAACACGCCTCGCCTCTTCCACACCACGGCTCGCCCTGCTCCGACTCCTGTGGGTTCGTCTGTGGCTCCCTCTCCGGCGCCTCCAGCACCACAACCGCCGCCGGGGTGGCGCCCTAGCCCCAACTACAAGGGCAAAACCTGATCTATTGGCCCCCAAAGCAGGGATCGGCATCTTCCTCATCGAGCGCTCCCTCTGCACCGCCAACCCCCTCACCGGCTCCCTTGACATGGCGACCTCCGCATGATCCTTGGACAGGGCTCGTGCAGGCCTGGCCCATGCCATGGTCCGCACCCTCTCCTTACGGTGTTCCACTGGCCTACTCCGATGCTTGGGCGCCCGGACTTCGCCCTTCCACCGGCGCTCCTGGGCTCTCGCCCTCCGCAGCAGGCCTACACCGCCTATGCTCCACTGTACCAGGCCGTCGCGGCCCCGACGGCGCACTCCCTGTACCCCTACGGCGTGCCCACACCGCCAACCTGGGAGCACGCCGCGCCACAAGTGCCATCGTCGTCTCAGCCACCTCCTGCTATTGTTGCTTCGTCCTCGACCACGCCGGCCAGGGACCAGGCTGCCTTCATCGCAGCAATGAACTCTCTCACCACCCAGGACACAGGTAATGAGTGGATCTCCGACTCTGGTGCATCTTCGCATATGTATGCATCTAGTAGCTCACTTTCTTCCATTCATCCCTCTTTTCTCTTTCCGTCCATTACTATTGGTGATGGCTCCACCGTCCCTGTGTCCTGTGTCGGTACTTCCTCTATACCTTCATCTCACTCCCCTCTTCTTCTCCGCGACGTTCTTGTTGCTCCTACCCTCATTAAAAACCTTATATCAGTTCATCGTTTCACTATTGATAACCAAGTTTCTGTGGAATTTGACCCTTTTGGATTGACTGTGAAGGATCTTCGCACCCGGATGGTGCTGGCCCGCTTCAATAGCTCGGGTGATCTGTACACCATCCACGGCGCCTCCACTCCTTCGTCCCACGCCTTGCTCGCCTCCATCAGTTTATGGCATCGCCGGCTCGGTCACCCCAACCAAGCTACTACGACCACCCTCCTCGACGCGTTCTGGATCCCTTATAGTCATGATTCTCATGAGTCGTCTCTGTGTCAACCATGTCAATTAGGCAAGCATGTTAGGCTGCCTTTTAGTTCTTCTACTACTAGTAGCTCTTTTCCTTTTGAACTGTTGCATTGTGACTTGTGGATGTCACCTATCCCTAGTGTATCAGGTTTCAAGTATTATCTTGTTGTTCTCAACGATTACTCTCATTTCATCTGGCCCCTTCCCCTTTGAGAAAAATCTGATGTTCACAGCTTGTTTATTAACTTCCAACGTTACGTTTCAGCTCATTTCTCTCTTCCGATTCGCTTCTTGTAATGCGACAATGGACGCGAGTTCGACAAAACTCGCAACCGTGAGTTTTTTCTTCAACACAGCATTCTTCTACGGTTTTCCTGTCCCTACACCTCGCCCCAAAACGGGAAAGTTGAACGCTCGCTTCGCACGATCAACGATATTGTTCGTACCCTCCTCATTCAAGCATCCATGCCTCCCCAGTACTAGGTCGAAGCGCTTCGGCATGCCACATATTTACTTAACGTCCGGCCCACCAAAACCTCTCACCGCTTCACACCCTACGAGTATCTCTTCCTCGCCCAGCCCAACAATGCCGATCTTCATATTTTTGGCTGTCTATGCTTTCCCAACTTATCTGCCACTGCTGATAACAAACTCTCGCCACGCTCGTTGCCCTGTGTTTTGCTCGAGTTTTCTGATTCCCACAAAGGCTATCGCTGTCTCCATCTTCCCACGAGTCGTGTTATTTTGTCTCACCACGTCACTTTTGACTAAACCACTTTTTCCTTTTGCTACTCACGCTTCCCCAGATTTTTCTGCCCCAATCTCCGGCAACGTCACCCCCTTCCCACGATCTTCGGCGATCGACGTGCATGGCGCTATTGACGTGCATGGCGCTGTTTCTACCGATCCCACCCACGCACTGCATGGCCCAGATTCCCCCCCACTACCGCTTCCGCAACTGACCAACCCAGCCGCGGCGATCTCTTGGATCGCCCGCCAACCAGCTCCTCGGGGCCCGCCACCACACCACCCAACCAGCTCACCGCGCCCCGCCACTCCACCAACAAAAACCCCCGGCCCCGCCACTCCACCAACAAGAACCCCCGGCCCCACCACTCCACCTACCAGTTCGCCTCGGATCTCCCCTGTGACGCCCGAAGACCGACGTCCCAGAAGATTCCAGAAGATTCCAGAGATTCCAGATGTTCCGGGGTCTCCCGTGTGTTTCGTTTGTGCTTGCGTTATTTATTTTGCATTGCATCATGTCATCATGCCATCATGTCATTTTATTTTGCATCTCAACCTAAATAAATTGTGTGGACCTTCGGTCCATTTAAATCGAGGGAAGAATGACTTCTCTTTATAACATATAAAAGCCTCTCAATAGTATTAGGGAGCTATATAATAAATATTCCATTGTTTGGAATTAACCGCAACACACTTGCATTTATTCTCCAGACCTCTGTTGCTTCGAGTTTCATCGTCAAAAACCTTGCCAATAAGTCTTTTCCGTTGTTTCGAGGTTCCTCCGAAAATTCGAACATTTTTTGGACACTTCTAAATCATAGTCTTTGTTCACACCATTTGAAATAAATTCAAAGGAATTTGAATTTATTTTCCAATCATGCCCCTTTTATATTTTTCTGGGAATCAACGCAATTTTGCGAGTCTAGTAAAATTGATCTCCTGCCTTAATTCTTCCCTAGCCACCCCCTCCTCATTCTTTTCTTTTCTTATTTGGTTTCTGGAAAAAAAATATCAAATAAGAAGGGAGCCTCGCCGTGGCCTTCTCCTCCTCCCTGGCCCATCTCCCCCGCGGCCCATCCAGGCCTCCAGGCCCAGCAGCCTTCTCCCGATCGCTAACCCTAGCGCATCGCTCCTCACATCTCTCCCTCGCTCTCCTTCCCTCAGCGCCGCACTCATCCCGCATCCCCCTCGTTTCCCCCGTCCCGGCCTCGCCCTCCCGCATCTCTCTCCTACGTCGCCTGGCCCCTGCGCCTCCTTCCTCCAGCGAGCCCGCGCGCCTCGCGTGCCACCTCGTCGCCATGGCCCTTCCCTCCGGCCTCCAATCTCCAGCGCCATGGCTGCCCCGCGAGCCCCCTCTGCGCCACCGCCTCGCCAGGGAGTCCGCCGCCTCGCCGTCTCCCTCCAGCCCTCCAGCCAGCGGCCCCGAGCGCCCCGGCCTCCCCTCTGTTTCCAGCGCCGCAGCGTCCCTCAAGCTGCCGCCGGTCACCATATCAGCCCACCGCGTCTCAAGTCCTCGCTGTGAACTACTGTGTTTTTTTGGTGTTGCTCTGTGCTGTTATTTTTGACAAAGGACCTGTGTACGTCTACGCGAGACCGAGACCGGCAAGACCGCCCGACGCCTGTACGACTACATCCGATGCGATTTTGACAAGTACCACGACGCATGCTCGGAGCCTCGGTTCCATCAAGTCCGACTACTACATGTACGAGTACCACGACGACCGACTCGACAAGTACCCCTACCGATGAACGAGAACAACTACTTCCCTCTACAGCATGTACCACTACCGTCGCCCGGAAACGATGGATGCGCCAAGTACCACGACTACTCGGAGACCCCAAGTACCCCTACCGTCGCCCCGTGTACCTCTACGGAACGTGTACGACTCCGAAACAAGAACGACTACACGTGACGACGAACGCCAAGTACCACCACGTCCGACGATGTGACATGAACCCCTACGACAAGTACCTCTCCGAACGGGATGTGAACGACTACACGTGTACCTCTATGGAACAACTACTTCCTCTTCGGAAACGTGAACCACTACTTCCTCTACGACCCGCGAGAACGTCTACTTCCACTACGTCCCTCGACGACTTGACCCCTCCGAGAACGTTTGTCCCGAAGGTATAACCCGAGATGATGACCCGTGTATGCTTGTGTTGTATGAGATGTTTCTCTTGTGTGCTCCGTGCCGTTTCATCTTTTGTCGTGCTCCTCGGTTGCCTCGTCGCCGACTCGTGGGAACCCGGTGACGGGATCACCCCACCTTTCATCTTACTTTACTCGCTCGCCACCTTTTTTCTTTTGCACCGGTCTCTCAACGAGTTACCGGAACCGAGATGTTGCCGTTGCATCATTTTCGGATCGTTGCCGTGGCACCCTTTTCCTCCCACCACGGTGACAAGTACTTCATACCTTCTTCATGTCAACTTTTAATAAACTTGCATAAAACTTAATCTTGTCATCCGCATCATGTTAACAACATTATATGTGAATTGTTGTTTGCTTCAAATTACTAAACATGCTCATGGGGATTTTCCGGATATGTTGTTGTTATTTTCCGGCCTCATTTAAAATGCCTAAATAGTTAGTTTACTTATGCTTCACCTCATGCCATGTTAACTAACATTTAATCTTCTCTTGTAAATAAACGAGAGTCAACTAAATAATAAAATGTGGTGTTTCGTCAATATGCAACTCGTTGCATATTGAGCTCCACTTAACTTGTAGTACTTGTTTGTGCACTTTGCCATGCCATGCATAATTAAACCGGACATGCATCATACTTGAATGTGCATCGTATGCCATGTTTATGCTTGTGTGTTTACCGTGTTCTTTGCTTCTTTCCGGTTGCTTCTCTTGTTAGCTTCGGTTTCGTTCCGGAGTTGTCCGGATTCGCTCGACTGTTGCTCCGTCTACTTCATGGATCCGTTCTTCTCCCTTGTGGAATCCCAGGCAAGATGATCATACCCTTGGATACCTTTACTACCATTGCCATGCTTAGTTGTCTCGATGCTATCGTTACATGTCGCGCTACCTATCTTTTATGTCAGCCTCTCCTTG
This sequence comes from Secale cereale, assembly GCA_902687465.1. Taxonomy (NCBI): domain Eukaryota; kingdom Viridiplantae; phylum Streptophyta; class Magnoliopsida; order Poales; family Poaceae; genus Secale; species Secale cereale. The sequence continues at coordinate 457,525,179 of LR738712.1, forward strand.
TTGCCATGAAACCTCTAACCTTGAAACCTTCCTAGCAAAACCACTGTTTGGCTATGTTACCCGCTTGCTCAGCCCCTCTTATAGCGTTGTTAGTTGCAGGTGAAGATGAAGATCGTTCCAGGAGGGAACTTTTTGTTGGAATATCACAATATCTATTATTATTATTAACACACCTATATACTGGGCATGGGTGGAAGGCTTGGCCTTGTGCTCGGTGTTTTGTTCCACTCATGCCACCTTAGGCGCCGATAAACCGGCATTATGTTCCTTGATTTTGCGTTCCTTACACGATGGGTGGATGGGGACCCCTTGACAGTTCGACTTTGAATAAAACTCCTCCAGCAAGGCCCAACATTGGTTTTAATTTGCCTCATAATAACAACTTAATTAAATAATTAAATTTGCATAGGGGGTTGCGTCCCCGAGGATTCTTAATTCTACATAGCAGGGGGGCCAGTGCTGATGGTGTTGGTCCCAAACGAGCAGACTGCGGGGCCACCTCAAGGAAACTCGAGGTCTGGTAACAACCCGTAGGATGTCTCATCCGGTTGTGGCCTGAGACGAGATACGCGCGGCTACTATCAGGGTGTCGGCACGCTGGGAGGTCTTGCTGGACTTGTTTTACCATTGTCGAAATGACTTGTGCTACCGAGATGCCGAGCCTGATCGGATTTCCCTAAGATAAGGAGTGATGATATTATATTTATCACTTCAGCTAATCGTGAGAGCTTGTGATGGGCTAAGTTGGAACACCCCTGCTGGGTTATGATCTTTCGAAAGCCGTGCCCGCGATTATGTGGCAGATTGGAATTTGTTAATGTCCGGTTGTAGAAAACTTGACAGAGGATCCGAAGTAAAACACACAACTGTGTGAGTAACCGTGACTGTCTCTTTTCACTTTGAAAAGAGAACATGGTGGGGTTATGTTTGACCGTATGTAGTTCAGGATCTTTAGCGATCACCTTTTGCGACCGTTTGCGTAGATGCTCATCTTATTCTGGTACTCGTAAGTTAGCCACCATATTATGCTTAGCCGCTGCTGCAACCTTCACCACCTTACCCTCTTCCTACCCACAAAGCTTTGCTAGTCTTGTTACCCATGGTTATGGGACTGCTGAGTCCTCGTGGCTCACAGTTACTACAATACCAGATGCAGGTTCAGCCGAGTTGCTCAGGAGCTGGTTCAAGTTCTTTATTGAGAGCTCGATGAAGAGAGTTGCTGTTTGCTTGTGACGTTTTCAACGATCAGTAGTGGTTTCTACTAGGATTCGATCCGGACCTGTGGCTTTATGTTGTTTGGTATCTTTCTTTGGATCTTCACCCGTAGTCGGGTTGTGATGTTTTGAATGATGTATTGCTTATGTATTGTATTTGTGTGAAGTGGCGAGTGTAAGCCAACTATCTCCTTTTGCATTTTAATCCCTCTTTTACATGAGTCGTGCAAAGATACCAAACTTGAGATCATTCTAGGATGGGCTTATACCTTTAAGTCGTTCCTCGACACGTAGGAGGTATAGTCCCATCCTGGGCATTACATCCCCCTCCCTAATCCCAACTTCTTCCTCCGATTCACCTGGCCCCTCCATGCCACCGACTGCCATCCCCGTACCTACTACTCGTAATGCCCACACCATGCGCACACATAGCAAATCTGGTTTTGCCCAACCCATCGATCGCCTCAACCTCACCGCTTCACCATCTCCTATTTCTCCCATTCCCACTTCTTACAAAGCAGCTCTTCTCGATCCAAACTGGTTCCAAGCCATGAAAGATGAGTATGATGCACTTCTTCTAAATAACACCTGGTCACTCATTCCCCGACCTCCTGGTGCTAATGTAGTTTCTGGAAAATGGGTGTTTCGTCACAAATTCCATTCTGATGGTTCTCTCTCCCGCTACAAAGCTCGTTGGGTTTGTCGTGGCGATTCCCAGCAACCCCGCGTTGATTTCGACGAGACTTTCTCCCCGGTCGCTAAACCTAGCACCATCCGTGTCGTTCTCAGCTTAGCCATCTCCTCAACATGGCCCATTCACCAGCTAGATGTCAAAAACGCCTTCCTCCACGGCTCTCTACATGAAACCGTCTACTGCCAACAACATCTTGGCTTTTCCCACTCTTCCTACCCCGATCATGCCTGCCATCTCCAAAAATCCTTATATGGTCTCAAGCAAGCCCCTCGGGCTTGGTTTCAACGGTTTGCTTCTTTCATCCAAAGCCTCGGTTTCATTCCCTCTCGATCTGACTCTTCTCTGTTCATCTTTCACTCTTCTACCCACACCGCATATTTGCTCCTATACATTGATGACATCGTGTTAACAGCCTCCTCTGACTCCTTTCTCACCCACATCATCTCGTCCCTGCTCCAAGAATTCTGCATGACTAACCTCGGCCCTCTTCATCACTTTCTTGGCATAGCCGTCTCACGCTCCTCCGCAGGTCTCTTCCTCTTCCAACGCCAATATGCTATTGAACTGCTCTCCAAGTCCGGCATGCTGGAATGCCATCCTACTTGCACACCTGATGAGACTGGTGCAAAACTGTCTTCCGATGGCGAACCCGTTCCTGACGCCACCCTATATCGTAGCATTACCGGCGCTCTCCAGTATATCACTCTCACTAGGCCTGAAATCATCTACGTTGTTCAACAAGCATGCTTGTACATGCATGACCCACGTCTTCCGCATATGAACCATGTCCGGCGCATCCTTCGCTACCTCAAGGGTATTGTTGATCACGACCTATCCATCACTCCATCCTCTCCAACCTCTCTCACCGCTTACTCGGATGCAGACTGGGCGGGATGCCCAGATACACGTTGATCTACCTCAGGATACTATGTTTATTTGGCTAATAATCTGACTTCATGGTCATCGAAGCTCTAGCTTACTGTTTCGTGGTCGTCTGCGGAGGCTGAGTATCGCTCGGTTGCTCATACCATGGCGGAGACTGTTTGGATTCGACAACTACTCAGCGAGCTTCACCGACCCCTGCACCATGCTACGATCGTCTATTGTGATAACATTTCTGCAGTGTACATGTCATGTAATCCCGTGCAGCATCGTAGAACTAAGCACATAGAGATAGACATTCATTTTGTTCGCGAGAAAGTAGCTCTAGGTGAGGTTCGAGTTCTGCATGTTCCTACCTCCGCACAGTTTGCTGACATCTTCACCAAAGGGCTCCCTGCTGCAGCCTTCCTCGACATTCGCTCCAGTCTCAACGTCGTCGACGCCGCCGCTGACACTGCGGGGGGGGGGGGGTGTTAGAGCACGGACTCGCTTCCCACCTGTACGACTTGATGTACTACACGATCGTTGCACGATCGCCTTACCCCACGTCCTGCCGTGGTTGCACCCGGCGCCCCTATATGTACCCCCTATGTATCTTGTAACGACAGTGAACAGTCAAACACTTTACACTGAGGAAGGAGATCTGGGGCGGGGCAGCGGCGACCGAATGCGGGGACGACGTAGGGGCGGCGGCGATGATGCTCCCCGGCTTGAGCTAAAGGGCGGAGTCGACATGGACGATGATGGCGGTCCTCCGGGACGCCTTCGAGCGGCGCGGGGTGGCTGGTGGTCGCGGGATCGACGACGCCGTGGCACTGGTGGCGTCAGGTCAGTGGGGGAGGAGAGCCGAGGCGCGGGGAGGAAAGGAGTGGGGCTAGGGTTTCAGGGGAGAATGTGGGGTTCGCTTGATAGGGTGGTTGGGGGGGGATGGCCTCCACGCCTCCTGGCACGGCCATGGATGGCTGCCACACCTCCACTACCTCATGTAGCGTGGTTGAAGGAGAGGGGAGGTGGGCTGGGTGATAGGTCTCCAACGTATCTATAATTTTTGATTGTTCCATGCTATTATTTATGAAGTCTTGGATGTTTAATGGGCTTTATCATTCACTTTTATATCATTTTTGGGACTAACCTACTAACCCAAAGGCCCAGTCCAAATTGCTGTTTTTGCCTATTTCAGGGATTTGCAGAAAAAGAATATCAAACGGAGTCCAAACGGAATGAAACCTTCGCGAGAGATATTTTTGGAGGAAATCACACACATGAAGCTTCAGGACCAAGTCAGGGGACAGAGGGGCTGCCCTCGAGGGTGGGGGCCCCCCCTTCCTAGGGCGCGCCCCCTGCCTCGAGGCCCCCTCGTGTGGCCCCCGGTGTTCTCCTTCTTCCTATATATATCCACGTACCCCAGAAACTCCATACATAGAGAGAAAACCCTAATTCCACCGCCGTAGCTTCTGTTCCCGTGGATATCCCATCTTGGAGCATGTTCCGGAGCTCCACCGGAGGGGGATCCACCACGGAGGCCTTCATCGTCATCATCATTGCCCTCACCATGAGTTGTGAGTAGTTTACCATAGACCTTCGGGTCCATAGCTAGTATCTAGATGTCTTCTTCTCTCTCTCTGGATCTCAATACAAAGTTCTCCTCGGTCTTCGAGGAGATCTATTCGATGTAATCTCTTTTTGCGGTGTGTTTGTCGAGATCCGATGAATTGTGAGTTTATGATCAAGGTTATCTATGAAAGATATTTGGTTCTTCTCTGAATTTTTTATGTGTGCTCATAATATCCTTGCAAGTCTCTTCGAATTATTGGTTTGGTTTGGCCTACTAGATCTATAGTTCTTGCTATGGGAGAAGTGCTTGGCTTTGGGTTCAATCTTGCGGTGTCCTTTCGCAGTGACAGTAGGGGCAGCAAGGCACGTATTGTATTGTTGCCATCGAGGATAAAAAGATGGGGTTTACATCATATTGCTTGAGTTTATCCTTCTACATCATGTCATCTTGCTTAAGGCGTTACTCTGTTCGTATGAACTCAATACACTAGATGCATACTGGATAGCGGTCGATGTGTGGAGTAATAGTAGTAGATGCAGAATCGTTTCGGTCTACTTGTCTTGGACGTGATGCCTATATACAATGATCATGCCTAGATAGTCTCATAATTATTCTCTTTTCTATAGATTGCTCGACAGTAATTTGTTTACCCGCCGTAGAATATCGCTATCATGAGAGAAGCCACTAGAGAGAACTATGGCCCCCGGGTCTATTCTCAACATATCAATCTACATCTACTTTACTTTTACCGCTTTTATTTGCTGTTTAAACAAAAAATACCAAAAATATAAACTATCATCTCTATCAGATCTCACTCTCGTAAGTGACCGTAAAGGGATTGACAACCCCTTATCGCGTTGGCTGCGAAGTTCTTATTTTTTTGTGTAGGTGCGAGGGACTCGCGCGTGGTCTCCTACTAGATTGATACCTTGGTTCTCAAAAATTGATGGAAATACTTACGCTACTGTGCTGCATCTCCCTTTCCTCTTCGAGGGAATAGAACGCAAGCTCAAGAGGTAGCACTTGGCCAGCCACTTTGCTAGATGGGCCCAAGTGTCCAGTAGATTAGGTCCTACTTATCTTCTTTCTTTTTCTTATTTATATTTTACAATTTGCTACTATTTCAAATTAGTTGGTCCACCAAACGAACTGTGCTATATATGATACTTTGGCACATAAATCATGCACAATATTTCAAAACCGCACACAAGGTTTTACATCATTTGGAAATGTATAGATATATGTTTGTTAATAAGAAAGACCAAAATAATAACGGTTGGATCATTTATTAATTTCCTAGGAATTTATATGTGAGTCAAATGAATTAGATTTCAACATGACAATGAACATGGGAATTTATAGAATTATTCATACATTTTAGTTTTAACATTTTCAAACTTCTACTGTATGACTTTATTTTAAATTTGAAATTTAACTGGATTGAATCAACGTGAGATTATCAATAGTAATTGTGGTGATGTGGCCTCATTAGTAGAGGGGAACTGTATCTTAATTATCCAGGCGTCACAATTCTCCTCAACTACAAGAAATTTCATCCCGAGATTTAAGGGGTAGAGTTAAGGTGAAGGATTGGTTACGAAATACTAACGAGTCTTCTCGATCTTGGTTGCTCTTCTCGAAGAGGTTGACCCATTATGTTGATGTCTCCAATCCGCTGAATCAGGGCATCAAGATGAAGTCGTCATCCTTTCTTTGGGATCTCCGTCGTCCTACGAACGCGAACAGGGGAAAAATTATGGAAGAACGCATCTCCACAAAGCTGGGCATCTGACGGTGAACTCAATGGGAAATACACGAGGTACCCCACGAGTTGTATTTCACTGAATTCATTGAGTGCAATATACGATGGTGCCAAAGTTTCAAATGGGTAGGAAAACATTCGACGCCTAGACAGAAGCTGGAATGGAGGCTTGAACAACGAGAATAACATGGTGTTTGATTCCAGGATGAATAATGGTATAGAATCTAGCTCGTGAATCACATACGAAGCCAGGTGCAAAGGATACATTAGAATCCGGGTTGTAAAGAAGAGTCAAGTTTCGATCCAGTGGACCTGTGGGTTATGGGCCCACCATGTGGGTTAAAAATAGGAAGGGTGGTGACATCTTGCACAGCTGCGATAGGGAGGCATGTCAATGGATAGCTTGTCAGCTATGTCGGCAACAATGTCGGTACCAAGGACGGGGAACAAAGAGAACTATTTTCCCGCTCATTGAAACGAGGCAGACCAATACGCAAAGTTCTCTTCCACTCGCAGTAACGGAATGTTATCAACAATAGAATCAAGGTCTTAGTGACAGAGTTGTACAACGAGGTGTTTACATAAGCAGAGAATTATTTCTGCTTAGATCATATAGATCAAGAAGGTTAATCAAAACAATGGAAAGGAAAACTGTGATTACACACAATTATTAGGAGTATATCCTTCCCATGGACAAGCAGAACATGGCATACAGGGCAGGAGAGCAAGTACCCAACCATTCAGAAAAAGAGGCAAGGATTAATCAAGATGTTACCCATACAACGGTGTTTGGATAACCGACCAAGAAACACTTAGCATCGCGCCTCCAATGTTCTTGTTGATGAGCGGGGTATCATAGTCATGCTTCGAGGTAGCAATGATATGGTGTTTCAATCAAGGGCCAGACTTTGGATACACAAATGATCCATCAGGAGCAACTTATAAAATAAGTCTTACAGTTTCCCCCCGGAAAATAGTTATCCTTGCAAAAGAAATTATAATGATAGGTCCTCCAGCCAGGGGTGCTAGCATGACATCATATTACCGGGTCATCAAAGGACCACATTATAACTCCTGGAAAGTTGTCCCAACCACCATATCTGTCCGAGATTCAGATCCGATTGGTGTCATGATACCTCGGACTCAGGATGTTCGAGAAGAAAAGGTGCAACACAAATCGATGAAATGACATTGCAAGATTCTCGGGAAATAAACTATGGGAGCGGTTTCCCGAAACAATAGTTCATCATTAAACCAAGGAGAGTATGAGGAGGTGGCTGATGGGCTCAGCTACAATTCATCGAGAATTTCAAACGGATGGATTTCCACAATAATGTGAACAAGAAGATGACACTTGTCAATTCAAATGATATAATGTTGTATGCTCGAAGAAAACATACACCATTAATCATTAGTTGAAAGGTGTGCCCGAAATATGACCTTAGGCAGCAAGATCAATGTTAGAGTGATGATTCAATAACTAACAGTCTAATAACAAACTGTTGATCGTTAACTTCAAAGCAATAGGGTTGTTAGAAGTACAGAACTCAAGCAACATCGTTAGCATATTGGTATCCCGGTTAAAAACAACACGGGGACCAAGGAAGAATGGTGATGGTGAGAAGTATCATCATATCGAGAATTTCTAAGAGGTGGAGCAATCCCCACAACATTCTCGACATAAAATATAGTAAAACTTCAAGGCAGAACACAACATTAGCTGGAGAGCAAGTTGTATTCATAATGTGGACAAGTTCGCGATGAAAGGAAGTCAAGGGTGTTGTCGATGATAATAAAAATCATCGAGGGCAAGGAGGGTATTTATCATCATGAACACACTTGACATCTCGGAAGAAGTCAAAGTGTTGAAGGTGATCTGACACATTTGCCGGGAGGTTTCAAGAGGATGCAATCAAACAACAACGGCAACAAGCAAGGGAATGACGAAGTGGTAAGTTATAGGATCAATATATAAGATGCAAGCTCGGAACAAAAGTTGCCTTTCAAGACGAGCAACATGATGTTGAAAGCTCGACGTAAGTTCTTTATTTGAGTGATGTAGCATAAGGAGGCTGGCAAACAAACATGGGCATCGAGGCAATAAGCTAAAGAGCGAGACATCTAGCAATAGGCAAAGATAGTAATGATATCTGGGTCAGGTCATCTTGCCTGTCGAGTCGTCGATGGGATCATAAGACGGCTCCTCGTACTCAACCTCGGTAGGAACCTCGTTCTCGGTCCCGGCTCCCGGCTCAACTCAACACAAGAACACAACATGGCACAATATCAAACAAGGTGCAATGCACAATCAACATGATGCAAGTATGATGTGCGTATGCATGTGGAAAACTTGAACCTAAGGAGAAGATAATGAAGAATGCCTCATCTTGGAAAACCAAGCATGCCATTGGATAGAGGGGAAGATTTCGGTTGAAATCGATATAAAGATCGCCGGAAACGGACACACGGTTTGCAAAAGATAAGCAAAACAATATTCACACAAAGCTGCAATTAACAACCACATGGCATGTTTGGAGCAAGAAATAATTATGCTACATCACTCAAACATGGAGACAAAGGGCATGGACATTAAGTAGACATGATACTTAACAAGTATGAACTTAGAATACACCCAAAAACCTACTGGAACACAATTAACCAAGCATGGCAAGTTGCAATAAAATTATCCGGGAAGGCAAAAACATCATCACGATTGTGGGGACCCCGACTTAGAAGTCGATATCACCGAATGCACGTGTACAGTGATCCCAGAGATCAGTGCTCACTGAACACGCAGAAGCTGAATAACAAGAGTCTTACATCCATACATATCGTCTTACACAAATTATGGCCATTATGGCCAAGTCTTACATAGATAAAGCCTCACGGGCTGAATAGAAAGTAACTCAAATAGCGGAAGTCTTCGATAATAGGTAGAACCCATGCCATCTGCCTTAACCCTACAGGCATGCTGACTGGGATAGCATCCTAGTTCGCATGTCCATCTCCAAAGAACTCTTCATCATATTCCTGTTCCTCCATGCCTGGCCAATTAAATAACCAGTGGAAAGCCAATGAGTACTTTGAATGTACTCGCAAGAAACCCATGATGTGGTTCAAAATAATAATGCAAACTGAACAATAATGAGCAATCTAGGAAAGGGCTAGAATAAACATTCTACCATCAGGTTTATGCATCAATAAACTCGCGTAACCTCGAAGACAGGTTACCGATATCAACATGAATATGATTCAATTCATCGAGTCAAGTCACCACCTTGACTCATCACACACATACTTTCACTGATGAAGTAAAATTCTGGACATAGTTTAAGTAGCACCACCCAACTGTCCATGACCGTGGACACGGCTATTCGAATAGTTTTACACTCTGCAGAGGTTGCGCACTTTACCCACAAGATCAGGGGAACTTCCGTGTCATCCACGACCCGCGGTACCTCAAGTACCCGGGGTAAGCACCCGGTCATTATCTTTCCTTAGACGACACTAACATAGAGTCCACTCGTTGGTACACGGCCCTCGAGTACAAACAATAGATCACGGGACTTGCCCTAATTTCAATGTCACGCGTACCCGAAGGGACCAACGGTGTGTCCGGTGCCCTGTAAAAACAGTCATGGCCGTCTATCCAAGCACGACCCCGTCCCGGGAAAGACCTCAAGTCTTCCCGTCACTAGTAATGCGGGCACCATGCTAGTATCGACCTAAGTAATCAATAAAGCCCCGTCCCATAAGGGGTAGTGTGGTTGCACATGTTTGGTTGGGATGGTAGTCACACATAAATCTAATCCATTATTTCACCCATGCACAAGATTTACCGGCACATCACTTCTTCCTCAAGTGATGACCTAACTCAACATCACCCTCGGGCATTAGGGGCACCCGATGGGTTCATGCAAAGATTTCAACCACGAAGGTTCAAATCACACATGCATCACTAAGCATCACTACTAACTATTTGCATGTTATCTAGCACATAGCAAGATCAAGATCATGGCATGCATCATGTGGTGGTTCAACTAGGTCACCATTGTAATGCTATCATCATGCATCGGAAACAAACGGGTTCCAAAGAACAAGTGTATCATGGTCAAAGGGCTGCTTGCCTGGATTGGCTTGGTCTTCAAAGTCTTCAAATCCTTCTCCTTCTCCTTCTTCAGCAACTTCGTCAAATACGGTATCTATACGTCGCATAATAACAACGGAAAAATAAGACCACAACTAAAACAGAAAAATCAAAGTGCTCAGAAAAATGTCAACTTATTTTTGTTAAATACTAGAGGGATTTCTAAGATGGGGAAAATTCTTAGTTGGAGTTTTGGAGTAACAGAATGGAATCTAATGATTTTAGAACAGGAGTTTTATTGCTCAAATTTGAATTTAAATTTGAACAGAACAGAAAAGTTTCATGGATGTGTGTGAAAGTGACACCATTAAATAGGTTGGAATATTACAAGATTTTAGGAGTTGGAATCATTTCATTTGGACCAATATTCTTTTCTGTAAAAATGTTTGAAATAATTACAAAAAAGAAAATAAAAAAATGCCCTGTGCAACTGGGCCAGAGTGGCCACAGTGCACGGCCCAGGGCATCCAGCCCGGCCGCTCGGGCGCCAGCGCGCGCACGTCAGGTTTTCAAACCTGACGGGTGGGGCCCGGCGGTCAGCAGCTGTGAGGAGAGGGAGAGAGGGGTGAGGATGACAGGCGGGGCCCGCCTGTCATCTCCAACCTCACGGCCACGGCGACAGCGAGCTCCTGCTCGACGCTACAGTGCACGGGAGGCGACGGGAGCGAGTCTACGGCGTTGCTGGACGAGCCCTACGTCCATTTGAGGAGAGAGGAGGAGCGGGGAGGCTTCCAGACCGTGCGCGCGTGCGAGCCCGAGGAGTGGGCGTCGCGGGTGGCCGGTGCGCGTGTGGCAACGGCCACTGGAGGGTGCAGGAGGAGGGGGGACAGCGCCGGGGTGGTTGCGGACGTCGAGGGGCATCGACTGGCGCGAGGGGAGAGCCCGAGGCTGTCGGGGGCAGACGATTGGCCGAAGCTACAGTGCGTGGGCGCACTGTAGCGCGCTCTGGAGCGCCCTTACTGCATGCCACGGCATGCCATTGGGCCTCTGGACACGTCCACCGTGTCTGGGGGGGGTCCAGGGTGATGCAAGCACTACGGTTGAAGCTTTGGATGCTCTGGAGATGCTGTGAGAGAGAAGAGAGGCTGGTGACTTGGTAGAAAATGGATGTCCAGCAGGGTGAACTAGGGTTTTTACCCCTCAATCATGGAGCTGGGGACTTGGGGAAGTTACTGGAGGTAGCTAGTAACCAGATGAACGTGTGGTAGAAAGTTGAGGCCAAGGTAAAAGGTAAAAGTGATCAAGAAGAGGGTTTTAGTAATTCTGTAGAAGGTGTTTGATCAGTGTTTGGTCAAGCAAATGATCTCCACTTGCCATGACACTTAACAGGATTGAATGACATGTGAAAATAGGGTGTTTCACCAAATTTGGGCTCATTTGAAGAAACTAGCCAATGTAACTTTGGTGAACCCTAGAAATCAACAGAAATGGCTTCATCTTGTTCGAGTCAAGCTAATCATCTCCCCTTGATGCACCACTTGATGTAGTTTCATCATTTGGGGTATTGATCATGCCCACAAAGTTTGAAGCTCCAGGTAAAAAGTTGGTAATGTAAAGTTGTTCAAATTTGCATTTGAACAGAAAGAGTTTTGGGGTGTTTTGATCAAGTTGCTCTATTCCAAATCTTGTGCCATTTGGTCTAGATGCCTTATTAGGCATTTCTAGCATGTGCACCAAGTTTGAGAGCATTTGGACAAGTTTGGCAATGTAGAGTTGCTCAAACTGCAAATATGGACAGAATGGTGATGGAAGGTTTTGAGGATGTTTTCTTGCTTCCCAAGGCATGGGACTTGGCAAGATCATCATATATGTCATATATGACATAATAGAATTTCCCTGGAATTTTTGGAGAATATTTCCTTTGTAAATATTTCAAAAGCTTGAAATATCCAGGAAGGGTTTTAGAGGGATTAGCCCATTATTTTGAACATGACCAAGTGTTGAAACTCTTATATATGGACAATATATGTCCTCTGAGTCTCCCTGAATTTTGGCAAATGTTTTTGAAATACTTAAATAATTTTTCCCTATTAAAGACCATTTCTGGCCTTAAGAAAAAGCTTTTAAATAAAATAGGAAAATAACTTCTAAAATTATACTTTTGTGGTTTCTGGGAGTCCTATGACTACTAGGTTTCAAATGTACTTTTTGAAATAATTTTCTCACCCTAAATCAAGCACTTGCACTGCAAATCTCAATTCAGGGGTTTTTGGAAAACTAAATTTCTAAAATATATTTTGGCCAAATTAATTTTGTAAGAAAATACTATACTGTTATATAACACTTGGCATGATCATTGGGCAGAAGTTTGGAGTATGGAGATGAATTCTACAAGAGGTAATAGTTGACTTTAATGAGCACATGAAAAAGCACATGAAGAAAAACTCAACTCCAAATAAAAGCCAAATGATGCTAAAAAATGTTGCTGGTCCAAATTTTCATGCTACATTGATGCAAATAACATGTTACAAAATGCAGGGTGTGACAACGATGCTGCCTTCGGAGGCATAAAACAACATGCATATCAACTCCACTAATCATATAAAGATCATGGACATGAAGTAGACATATCATACATCAAACAACTCCATTGGAGCAACTCCATAGGAGGCATGGATCAATAGCAACAAGCTACACCATATTGATCATGCTGATAAAAACCTAACAGGTATAATTTATAGCAACTTGAGAGCAAGAAATAAATAAGCTACAGCAGGCCATATGTGCAAGTAAGGGCATGAATGGATAGACAAAAACATGGAAAACAAGACATGGTCATTGGCCACTCCAAAACAAGCATGGAAATGAGTGGGGCATCAAGCAAACATAGCATCAGGTTAAAACAGATTCCAGACTTAGCAGTTTTTTCACTAAGTATAAAACAGTAACATTAGCATGACATGTTTACAAGTTTGTTTAAGTCACCTCAAGGCATATCATGGAAAGTGGTTTGCACCACAGCAAAGACCATATGATGGTGCTTCTAAAACATATTGACATGTGACATGAGGACAAACGCATCAATAGCAATGAGAAAGTCAAATCAGCATCCCATAACAAGTTTCAGCACTTAACAGCCACATGCACTTTTGCAACAGAGATTAGCATGGTAATATGACACCTAACATGAATGCTACAGCAACCATCATGTAGAGAACTTCACAATGAACATTTTGACATATCATATGCTCCATTTGGATAAACATGCACCAAGTTATCATATCTCAAACATGGCAACAAAATAACAAGTAACATGAGTTTTAAACATATAGCACTCTTGTCATGATGATTAGGTCATCTAGATGAACTCAAACAAGCATGCCACAATGGAACAAAATGAAGAGCACATCACCACGATCATTTCGATATATCACACGCCCAAAACGGATCTACGAGCGCGAAGTTACAGCCATGCAAAGGAGGAAACAAAATATAGCAGAACTGGGACTTAGCCGTTTTTATACATCACAAAAAGTCAAACGGGATGGAGGGAAGCGGGACGAGGAGATCCGGGCGGAGGCATGGCGTTTGGATCGGGGGCTTGGTGGATCTGATCCAGTCCTCGATCCGGATCGGATCTGACAGCCAGAGACGACGACGGCGGCGGTGGTGGCTCGCCGGAGCCGGTGTCGGCCGGCGAGGTGAACAGAGGAGGAGGCGGCGCGGGGCCGGCCGAGGCGGCGGTATGCCGGCGGCGGGGCGGCGGCGAGCCGGGCGGAGCGTCGGAGCTTGCATGGAGGCGGGGCGGCGCCGGCGACCCGCGGCGCCGGCGACGGGGGGTCCACGGCGACCGGCAGCCAACACCTCGAGCACGGCGATGGGAGGGCGCCTGGAGGCGGCCGCGGCAGAGAGGCCCAGCGCGGCCCGGGGCGGGCCGGCCTCGGGCTCGCGGGCCCGGTGGCGGCGCGGTGGGATGGCTGGCCGAGATCTGCCACCTGTCAGCGCGGGATTGGCCCGGGCGCGTCCGACGGACGTGTCCGGCGCCGTCCGGACGTGTCCGGCGGCCGGAGGAGCTGCGGGGCGCGGGGGAGAAGGGAAAAGGGAGAGGACTAGGGTTTCGCCCGAAAATGGAGGGGATGGGGCCTTTTATAGGCATAGGGAGCTAGGAGAATCCAAATGGGGTGCGGTTTTCGGCCACATGTTCGTGATCCGATGACCGAGATGATGGGAGTGGTTGTGCTAGGTTAGTGGGCTGTTGTGGAGGGGGTCTTGGGCCAAAAAGAAGGGTTACTTTTAGCCCACTAGGTTAACCGTTGGAGTAACAAACGAACTCCAAACGCGATGAAACTTGACAGGCGGCCTACACGTACCAAAACAACAACACACGACAAGTCTCACCTTATTCCGGGAACGTTACACGGCCACACATGAAAGAAGGACTCGGGGGTGCCACGGGCACGTGTGTGAGTGTCGGAACTCGAAACCGACAACGGGAAGAGGCGAGTGGGACCGGGTGCAAGTGACAACACGAATGCAATGCAATGCACATGATAACATGACATGGATGAAATGCACACACGCACACGACAAAACGAAGAAATCCGAAATGAAAGAAGAGCCCAGAATTGAATTGATGAAGTCAAAGTTTCATATATTGCCCTAAATGGAAAGTGTTACATCTGGGGCATTACAACTTGAGAACCATGGAATAGGGCACACGTGGAGTCCACGAGGGTGGGGGCGCGCCACCCCTACAGGGCGCGCCCCCTACCTCGTGGGCCCCATGTTTGTCCCCTGATGCCCTCCTTCCTCCTATATATACCTATGTACCCCAAAAACATCAGAAACGGAGAGAAAACCCGAATTCCACCACCGCAACCTTCTGTTCCCATGAGATCCCATCTTGGGGCCTGTTTCAGAGCTCCGCCGGAGGGGGGATCTACCACGGAGTGCTTCCACATCAACACCATCGCCTCCCCATGAGTTGTGAGTAGTTTACCACAGACCTTCGGGTCCATAGTTAGTACCTAGATGGCTTCTTATCTCTCTTTGGATCTCAATACCAAGTTCTCCTCGGTCTTCGAGGAGATCTATTCGATGTAATCTCTTTTGCAGTGTGTTTGTCGAGATCCGATGAATTGTGGGTTTATGTTCAAGATTATCTATGAGAAATATTTGGTTCTTTTCTGAACTCTTTTATGTATGATTATAATATCCTTGCAAGTCTCTTTGAATTATTGGTTTGGTTTGGCCTACTAGTCTATAGTTCTTGCAATGGGAGAAGTGCTTGGCTTTGGGTTCAATCTTGCGGTGTCCTTTCCTAGTGACAGTAGGGGCAGCAAGGCATGTATTGTATTGTTGCCATCGAGGATAAAAAGATGGGGTTTATATCATATTGCTTGAGTTTATCCCTCTACATCATGTCATCTTGCTTAAGGCGTTACTTTGTTCTTATGAACTTAATACTCTAGATGCATGCTGGATAGCGGTCGATGTGTGGAGTAATAGTAGTAGATGCAGAATCGTTTCGGTCTACTTGTCACGGACGTGATGCCTATATATAATGATCATGCCTGGATATTCTCATAATTATTCGCTTTTCTATCAATTGCTCGACAGTAATTCGTTCACCCACCGTAGAATTCTGCTATCATGAGAGAAGCCACTAGTGAAACCTATGCCCCCCGGGTCTATTCTCAACATATCAATCTACAATCTACTTTACTTTTCCGTTTTTACTTTTTGTTCTGATATCCAAAAATACCAAAAATATCAAACTATCCTATCTATCAGATCTCACTTTCGTAAGTGACCGTAAAGGGATTGACAACCCCTTATCGCATTGGCTGCGAAGTTCTTATTTGTTTGTGCAGGTGTGAGGGACTCGCGTGTGGTCTTCTACTGAAATTATACCTTGGTTCTCAGAAACTGAGGGAAATACTTATGCTACTGTGATGCATCACCCTTTCCTCTTCGAGGGAATACAACGCAAGCTCGAGAAGTAGCAACTAATCATGCACGCAAATGTGTACGACCAAGATCAGGGACTCACTGGAAGATATCACAACACAACTCTAGACACAAATTAATATAATACAAGCTTTATATTACAAGCCAGGGGTGTCAAGGGCTCAGATACATAAGCTCGAAACACAAGAGTCAGCGGCAGCATTAATATCTGAGTACAGATGTAGCAACGATTGAAGAGGCAAGGTCTCCTGCCTGGGACCTCCTAACTACTCCTCGAAGCCGAAGTCCATGTAGAAACATCCTCAGGATCTTCTGGCTCCTAGACTCCATCAATCTGGTTGCATCATCCGAGAAGAGAGGAAAAAGGGGGAACAAAGCAACCGTGAGTACTCATCCAAAGTACTCGCAAGCAAGGATCTACACTACATATGCAATGGTATCTGTGTAAAGGGGTAATATTTGTGGACTATACTGCAGAATGCTAGAATAAGAGGGGGATAGCTAATCCAATCGAATACTACGCTTCTGGAAGCCTCCATCTTGCACCAGTAGAAGAGAGTAGCTGGAAAGTAACAAGTATCCTTGCTTCTCGAAGTCTCCGTCTTGCAGCAGTAGAATAGAATAGATGGTAAGTTCACCAAGTAAAATTGTATATGATAAACCTACCCGGCGATCCTCCCCTCGTCGACCTGTGGGAAACCGATCACCGGGTTGTATGTGGCACTGGTAAGGGTGTGTTTTATTAAGTATCTAGTTCTAGTTCTCATGAGGTCGGAGTACAACTCCAGGTCGTCCTTTTACCGAGGGACATGACTATTCATATAGATTGAATTCCCTGCAGGGGTGCACCACATTACCTAGCACGCTTGATCCCATTTGGTCGGACACACTTTCCTGGGTCATGCCCGGCCTTGAAAGATCAACATGTCGCAGCCCTACCTAAGCACAGCACAGAGGTCAGCATGCCGGTGTAAGTCCTAAGCGCGCACGGGTCTGGGCCCATCGCCCATTGCACACCTGCACATTGCGAGGGCGGCCAGTAAGCAGACCAAGCCGCTCCTAATACCAGAGCAGCGTTCCAGTCCAATCCGGTGCGCATCGCTCAGTCGCTGACGTCAAGAAGGCTTCGGCTGATACCAGGATGTCGAGTGCCCATAACTATTCCCACGTAGCTGGTTAGTGCGTATAGGCCAATGGCCGGACTCAAATCAAATATCAAGATCTCGTTAAGCGTGTTATTATGAAATAACTGCGAACGACGACCAGGGCTAGGCCCACCTATCTCCTAGGTAGCCGTGACCTGCCCTGTCGCTCCGCCACAAACTAACCATCAAGGGGTTGTCGGGAACCCAGGCCCACCACTACCTGTGTGGAACCACCTGCCCCTTCAGCCCCCATCTCCGAATCATCATCACGAGTATGTAATAGTATAGTATATACCTGTGATCACCTCCCGAATTGATGACGGCCCGATAGTATAGCATGGCGGTCAAATAGAGAAGGGGTGGCCCACATATCATAGGCTATACCTACACAAATAAAATAAATCTCAGTTATTTAATGGGAGGCCTACATGTAATATACTACTAGACTAATTTAGCACTAATTTAATCCTAGGCTAGACTAAACAAGAGTCGGCTCATACACACACCAACGCACACACATCTAGCGCAGTAGCACACATAGCAGCAATTACTACCGGCATCAGCTTATGAGCAACGGCAGCGGCAGTAGCTAGCAGCGGTGGTAGCTAGCAGCGGCAGCATGGGGCAGTGATAACCCACAAGTGTAGGGGATCGCAACAGTTTTCGAGGGTAAAGTATTCAACCCAAATTTATTGATTTGACACAAGGGGAGCCAAAGAATACTCTTAAGTATTAGCAGCTGAGTTGTCAATTCAACCACACATGGAAACTCAATATCTGTAGCAAGGTAATTTAGTAGCAAAGTAATATGGAAATAGCGGTAACAACAATAAAAGTAAGGATAGTGTTTTTTGTAGTTTTTGTAACAGTAGCAGCGAAAAAGTAAATAAGCAACAAGCAATATGTGAAAAGCTCGTAGGCATTGGATCGATGGTGGAGAATTATGTCGAATGTGATTCCTCATGTAATAGTTATAACCTAGGGTGACACATAACTAGCTCCAATTCATCATTGTAATGTAGGCATGTATTCAGAATATAGGCATACGTGCTTATGGAAAAGAACTTGCATGACATCTTTTGTCCTACCTTCCCGTGGTAGCGGGGTCCTAATGGAAACTAAGGGATATTAAGGCCTCCTTTTAATAGAGTACCAGACCAAAGCATTAACACATAGTGAATACATGAACTCCTCAAACTACGGTCATCATCGGGAGTGGTCCCGACTATTATCACTTCGGGGTTGTCGGACCATAACGCATAGTAGGTGACTATTGACCTGCAAGATAGGATCAAGAACACACATATATTCATGAAAACATAATAGGTTAAGATCTGAAATCATGGCACTCGGGTCCTAGTGACAAGCATTAAGCATATCAAAGTCATAGCAACATCAATCTTAGAACATAATAGATACTAGGGATCAAACCCTAACAATACTAACTCGATTACATGGTAAATCTCATCCAACCCATCACCGTCCAGCAAGCCAACGATGGGATTACTCATGCAAGGCGGTGAGCATCATGGAATTGGTGATGGAGGAAGGTTGATGATGACGATGGCGACGATCTCCCGTCTTCGGAGCCCCGAACGGACTCCAGATCAGCCCTCCCGAGATAGATTAGGGCTTGGCGGCGGCTCCGTATCGTAAAACGCAATAATACTTCCTCTCTGATTTTTCTCCCCGAAAGTGAATATATGGAGTCCTGATACGTCTCCAACGTATCAATAATTTTGTATTGTTCCATGCTATTATTTATGAAGTCTTGGATGTTTAATGGGCTTTATCATTCACCTTTATATCATTTTTGGGACTAGCCTACTAACCCAAAGGCCCAGTCAAGATTGTTGTTTTTTTTTGCCTATTTCAGTGTTTTGCAGAAAAAGAATATCAAACGGAGTCCAAACAGAATGAAACCTTCGTGAGAGATATTTTTGGAGGAAATCACGCACAGGAAGCTTCAGTACCAAGTCAGGGGACAGAAGGGCTGCCCTCGAGGGTGGGGGCGCGCCCCCTTCCCAGGGCGCGCCCCCTGCCTCGAGGCCCCCTCGTGTGGCCCCCGGTTCCCTCCTTCTTCCTATATATATCCACGTACCCCAGAAACTCCATGCACAGAGAGAAAACCCTAATTCCACCGACGTAGCTTCTGTTCCCGTGGAGATCCCATCTTGGAGCCTGTTCTGGAGCTCCGCCGGAGGGGGGTCCACCACGGAGGCCTTCATCATCATCATCATCATCATCGCCCTCACCATGAGTTGTGAGTAGTTTACCACAGACCTTCGGGTCCATAGATAGTATCTAGATGGCTTCTTCTCTCTCTGGATCTCAATACAAAGTTCTCCTCGATCTTCGAGGAGATCTATTCGATGTAATCACTTTTTGCGGTGTGTTTGTCGAGATCTGATGAATTGTGAGTTTATGATCAAGGTTATCTATGAAAGATATTTGGTTCTTCTCTGAACTTTTTATGTGTGCACATAATATCCTTGCAAGTCTCTTCGAATGATTGGTTTGGTTTGGCCTACTAGATCTATAGTTCTTGCAATGGGAGAAGTGCTTTCCTTTGGGTTCAATCTTGTAGTGTCCTTTCCCAGTGACAGTAGGAGCAGCAAGGCACGTATTGTATTGTTTCCATCGAGGATAAAAAGATGGGGTTTACATCATATTGCTTGAGTTTATCCCTCTACATCATGTCATCTTGCTTAAGGCGTTACTCTGTTCGTATGAACTCAATACACTAGATGCATGCTGGATAGCGGTCGATGTGTGGAGTAATAGTAGTAGATGCACAATCGTTTCGGTCTACTTGTCTCGCACGTGATGCCTATATACAATGATCATGCCTAGATAGTCTCATAATTATTTGCTTTTCTATCAATTGCTCGACAGTAATTTGTTTACCCACCATAGAATATCGCTATCATGAGAGAAGCCACTAGAGAAAACTATGGCCCCCGAGTCTATTCTCAACATATCAATCTACATCTACTTTACTTTTATCGCTTTTATTTGTTGTTTTATTATACTAAAATTACCAAAAATATAAACTATCATCTCTATCAGATCTCACTCTCGTAAGTGACCGTAAAGGGATTGATAACCCCTTATCGCGTTGGCTGCGAAGTTCTTATTTGTTTGTGCAGGTGTTAGGGACTAGCGTGTGGTCTCCTACTGGATTGATACCTTGGTTCTCAAAAACTGAGGGAAATACTTACGCTACTGTGCTGCATCTCCCTTTCCTCTTCGAGGGAATACAACGCAAGCTCAAGAGGTAGCAAGAAGAATTTCTGGCGCTGTTGTCGGGGAAGCTTACGTAAAAGTCATATACCAAGTACCTATCACAAACCCTTATCCTTCGCATCACATTTATTTGCCTCCCGTTTTCCTCTCCCCCACTTCACCCTTGCCGTTTTATTCGCCCTTCTTCCGTCGTGTGTTTATCGTTCGCTTGCTTCTCGTTTGCTTGTGTGTTATGTGCCCTCATTTAGCTTGCATCTTCTCTTGCTAAAGTATGAATCATCATCCACTTGCTAATCTCTTTAAGAGATCCAATTATGTTGAACCTATTGCTAGTGAGGTGCGTGCACTAGATTATCTTTATGGGGTTTTGCTTGAAATTTATGAATCTGAAAATTATGAGGAATTGTTAAAACAAAAGGTGATTCATGTTAGTCCTTAAATAAAAAGCATGATTGCAATGATGTTACTATAAATTCTATTGATGTCAATTGTGCTAATAATATGCAAAACCCTGAGCTTGGGTATGCTACTTTTGCTATGTCTGCTACTTGTTACAATGATCATGATTGGGGTGATTCTTCTTATGGTGTTGAAAATTTATTTAATCCCCATGATGATTATAAGTTGATAATAATGTTTGCTTTAATATTGAAAGTGGGTTTGGAAGAGTGTCAACTTTAGATCCCACATACTTGGAGAATGTTCTATCTTATGAAACTTTTGATAAAAGTGGGTTTGGAGAGGTCATGACTTTAGTTAAAGTTAATCCCACTATTTTGGAAGAGTGTCAACTTTGCATGCATGTGGATCGTGTTGAGAATATGTTATGTGATAGCTAGTTTGTTGAATTTGATCATGATCCTACATGTAATTATTATGATAGAGGGAAATATGGTTGTAGAAATCTTCATGTTACTAAATTACCTCTCTTCATGTTGAGATTGATCTTGTTTCTTTCCGCTTCCTTGCATATGCTAGTTTTTGCTTGTTATGCTAATTTGTTTTCCTATAAGATGCCTATGCATAGGAAGTATGTTAGACTTAAATGTGTTTGTCCCATGTTTTATGATGCTCTCTTTGTGCGTCAATTCTTGTCTTTCATGTGAGCATCATTGAAATCTCGTGCCTAGCTAGGGGCGTAAAACGATAGTGCTTGTTGGGAGGCAACCCAATTTTATGTTTTTTGTTTTTGTTGCTGTTAGGTAATAAATATTGCATCTAACCTCTGATTAGATGTGGTTTCATGTTTTGTTTAGTGTTTGTGCCAAGTAGAACCTTTGGGAAGACTTGTGTGAAGTTTATATGATCTTGCTGTGAAAAACAGAATCATTAGCGCTCGCTAAAGTAGTCGTGGGATTTTACTGGAGCGTGCTTTTTAGTTGATTCTTTTTGATGCTGATTGGTAGACAAATAGCGCAAATTTACAAATTTAGTTTGAATTTTCTGGAGTTATAGAAGTAGGTGAACCCTACAGATTACTACAGACTGTTCTGTCTTTGCCAGATTCTGTTTTTCGTGTGTTGTTTGCTTATTCCGATGCATCTATGAGTAATATTGGAGGATATGAACCATAGAGAACATGGAGTACAGTAGGTTTAACACCAATATAAACAAATACCTTTGAGTAGTGGTTTTCTTTCTCATACTAACGGAGCTCACGAGAATTTTTGTCTAAGTTTTGTGCTGTGAACTTTTCAAGTTTTGAGTATTGCTTTGATGGACTATGGAACAAAGAGTAGCAAAGGCCTAAGCTTGGGGATTCCCATGGAACCCCAAGTAAATTCAAGATAATCAAAAGCCTAAGCTTGGGGATGCCTCGGAAGGCATCCCCTCTTTCGTTTTCATCCATCGGTAACTATACTTGGAGCTATATTTTTATTCGCAACATGATATGTGTTTTGCTTGGAGCGTCTTGTATAATTTGAGTCTTTGCTTGTTAGTTTGCCACAATCATCATTGTTGGACAAACCTATTTGATAAAGTTAAACATGGCCTAGAAATTATTAGAACACTCTATGTGCTTCACTTATATCTTTTGAGTTGAATAGTTTTTGCTCTAGCGCTTCACTTATATGTTTTAGAGCATGGTGGTGGTAATATTTTGTAGAAATTGTTGAACTCTCGTGCTTCACTTATATCTATTTGAGAGTCTATAAAAACAGCATGGTAATGTGTTTAGGCTAAAGAAACTAGTCTTCACATGGTAAACATCCAATGTCAATGTAGTAAAAAAATCACACCAAGTGCATTGAATAGAATGAGATGTTGGATGCTTGATAATTGTTTTGAGACATGAGGATAGTGATATTAGAGTCATGCTAGTGGATTTATTATGAAGTTGAGAAATACTTGTGTTAAGGTTAGTGATTCCCGTAGCATGCACGTATGGTGAACCGTTGTGTGACTAAGTTAGAGCATGAGGTATTTGTAGAGTGCCAACCTTTGTGTGGAGGTCGGGGGGGCGCGATGGTTAACTCCTACCAACCTCCCCCCTAGGAGCATGTGTTGATTGCTTTGTTTTGATGACTCGTAGATTTTTGCAATAAGTATGAGTTCTTATGACTAATGTTGAGTCAACGGATTATACGCACTCTCACCCTTCCACCATTGCTAGCCTCTCATGTACTGTGCAAATTTCGCCGGTGCCATAAACCCACTATATATCCTTCCTCAAAACAGCCACCATATTGTTCCCCAAAACAGCCACCATACCTACATATCATGGCATTTCCATAGCCATTCCGAGATATACTGCCATGCAACTTTCCACCGTTTCGTTTATGTGACACGCATCATATTGTCATATTGCCATGCATGATCATGTAGTTGACATTGTATTTGTGGCAAAGCCACCATGCATAATCTTTTCATACATGTCACTCTTGTTTCATTGCACATACCGGTACACCGCCGGAGGCATTCATATAGAGTCATACTTTGTTGTTGTAGTATCGAGTTGTAATATCGTGTTGTAATGAAAGTGTGATGATCATCATTATTAGAGAATTGTCCCATGGGAGGAAAGGCTGAATCTATAAAGCCCCTCCGCAAAAAAAAGGCCAAATAAAAAAAAGGGAAAAACATAAAAAAGAAAAAGGGACAATAGCTACTATCTTTTTCCACACTTGTGCTTCAAAGTAGCACCATGTTCTTCATTGTAGAGAGTCTCATGCTTAGCCACTTTCATATACTAGTGGGAATTTTTCATTATAGAACTTGGCTTGTATATTCCAACGATGGGCTTCCTTAAGTGCCCTAGGTCTTCGTGAGCAAGCGAGTTGGATGCACACCCACTAGTTTCTTTTGTTGAGCTTTCATTCATATTTAGCTCTAGTGCATCTGTTGCATGGCAATCCCTACTCACTCACATTGATATCTATTGATGAGCATCTCCATAGCCCGTTGATACGCCTAGTCGATGTGAGACTATCTCCCTCCTTTTTGTCTTCTCCACAACCACCTCTATTCCACCCATAGTGCTATATCCATGGCTCACGCTCATGTATTGCATGAAAGTTGAAAGGTTTGAAAAGATAGAATATGAAAACAAATGCTTGGCTGAAATCGGGGTTGTGCATGATATGAATATTTTTGTGTGATAATAAGGGAGCATATCCAACACTATATGATTTTGTAGGGATAACTTTCTTTAGCCATGGTATTTTGAGAAGACATGATTGCTTTGTTAGTATTGCTTGAAGTATTGTTATTTCTTATGTCAATATAGACTTTTATCTTGAATCTTTCAGATCTAAACATTCATGCCACAATTAAGAGAATTACATTGAAAAACTATATTGGTTACCATTCCACATCAAAAATTATTTCTTTATCATTTACCTACTCGAGGACGAGCAGGAATTAAGCTTGGGAATACTTGATACGTCTCCAACGTATCTATAATTTTTGATTGTTCCATGCTATTATTTATGAAGTCTTGGATGTTTAATGGGCTTTATCATTCACTTTTATATCATTTTTGGGACTAACCTACTAACCCAAAGGCCGAGTCCAGATTGCTGTTTTTTGCCTATTTCAGGATTTTGCAGAAAAAGAATATCAAACAGAGTCCAAACAGAATGAAACCTACGCGAGAGATATTTTTGGAGGAAATCACGCACAGGAAGCTTCAAGACCAAGTCAGGGGACATAGGGGCTGCCCTCGAGGGTGGGGGCGCGCCCCCCTTCCCAGGGCGCGCCCCCTGCCTCGAGGCCCCCTCGTGTGGCCCCAGTGCCCTCCTTCTTCCTATATATATCCACGTACCCTAGAAACTCCATACGCAGAGAGAAAACCCTAATTCCACCGCCATAGCTTCTATTCTCGTGGAGATCCCATCTTGGAGCCTGTTTTGGAGCTCCACCGGAGGGGGATCCACCACAGAGGCCTTCATCATCATCATCATCGCCCTCACCATGAGTTGTGAGTAGTTTACCACAGACCTTCAGGTCCATAGCTAGTATCTAGATGGCTTCTTTTCTCTCTCTGGATCTCAATACAAAGTTCTCCTCGATCTTCGAGGAGATCTATTCGATGTAATCTCTTTTTGCGGTGTGTTTGTAGAGATCCGATGAATTGTGAGTTTATGATCAAGGTTATCTATGAAAGATATTTGGTTCTTCTCTGAACTTTTTATGTGTGCTCATAATATCCTTGCAAGTCTCTTCGAATTATTGGTTTGGTTTGGTCTACTAGATCTATAGTTCTTGCAATGGGAGAAGTGCTTGGCTTTGGGTTCAATCTTGCGGTGTCCTTTCCCATTGACAGTAGGGGCAGCAAGGCACGTATTGTATTGTTGCCATCGAGGATAAAAAGATGGGGTTTACATCATATTTCTTGAGTTTATCCCTCTACATCATGTCATCTTGCTTAAGGCGTTACTCTGTTCGTATGAACTCAATACACTAGATGCATGCTGGATAGCGGTCGATGTGTGGAGTTATAGTAGTAGATGCAGAATCATTTCGATCTACTTGTCTCGGATGTGATGCCTATGTACAATGATCATGCCTAGATAGTCTCATAATTATTTGCTTTTCTATCAATTGCTCGACAGTAATTTTTTTACCCGCCGTAGAATATCGCTATCATGAGAGAAGCCACTAGAGAAAACTATGGACCCCAGGTCTATTCTGAACATATCAATCTACATCTACTTTACTTTTACCGCTTTTATTTTCTGTTTTATTAAACTAAAAATACCAAAAATATAAACTATCATCTCTATCAGATCTCACTCTCGTAAGTGACCGTAAAGGGATTGACAACCCCTTATCGCGTTGGCTGCGAAGTTCTTATTTGTTTGTGCAGGTGCGAGGGACTGGCGCGTGGTCTCCTACTGGATTGATACCTGGGTTCTCAAAAACTGAGGGAAATACTTACGCTACTGTGCTACATCTCCCTTTCCTCTTCGAGGGAATACAACGCAAGCTCAAGAGGTAGCAAGTCCGGGGGTATGTCGGTGGAGCAACAGGGGGCCCACGAGGCAGGGGGCGCGCCCAGGGGGAGGGGGGGCGCCCCCCACCCTCGTGGACACGGTGTGGGCCCCTGGCTTGGATCTTTCCCTAGATATTTTTTATATATTCCAAAATAATTCTTCGTTGATTTTCAGGTCATTCCGAGAACTTTTATTTCTGCACAAAAATAACACCATGGCAATTCTGCTGAAAACACCGTCAGTCCGGGTTAGTTCCATTCAAATCATGCAAGTTAGAGTCCAAAACAAGGGCAAAAGTGTTTGGAAAAGTAGATACGTTGGAGACGTATCAACTCCCCCAAGCTTAAACCTTTTCTTGTCCTCAAGCAATTCAGTTGATAAACTGAAAGTGGTAAAGAAAAACTTTGACAAACTCTGTTTGCTCTTGTTGTTGTAAATATGTAAAGCCATCATTCAAGTTTTCAGCAAAGATCATGAACTAACCATAGTCACAATAACTTCCAGGTCTCATGTCTACTCATATCAATGGCATAATCAACTAGCGAGCAATAATAATAAACCTCTGGTGACAACACTTTCTCAAAACAATCATAATATGATATAACAAGATGGTATCTCGCTAGCCCTTTCTGAGACCGCAAAACATAAATGGGGAGCACCTTTAAAGATCAAGGATTGACTAGACATTGTAATTCATGGTAAAAGAGATCCAGTCATAATCATACTCAATGCAAATTAATAGCAATACATGCAAATGACACAGGTGCTCTCCAACTGGTGCTCTTTAATAAGAAGATGATGACTCCGTATAAAAGTAAATAGATAAGCCCTTCACAGAGGGAAGCAGGGATTTGTAGAGGTGCCAGAGCTTGATTTTTAAAACAGAGATGAATAATATTTTGAGCGGTATACTCTCATTGTCAACATAACAACCAAGAATCTCGATATTTTCCATGCTACACACATTATAGGCGGTTCCCAAACAGAATGGTAGAGTTTTTACTCCACCAACCACCAACAAGCACACTCCGCGGCAAGCCCAAAACAACGGGTACCGTCCAAACCAGCAACAGCCATGGGGAAGTTTTGTTTAATTATTATGATTTGAGCATGGGACTGGGCATCCCGGTTACCAGCCATTTTCTCATGAATGATGAGCGGAGTCCACTCATCGTGAGAATAACCCACCTAGCAAGGAAGATATAGACAGCCCTAGTTGATACATGAGCTGTTCGAGCAAACAAAATAGAATTTCATTTGAAGGTTTAGAGTTTGGCACATACAAATTTACTTGGAATGGCTGGTAGATACCGCATATAGGAAGGTATGGTGGACTGATGACCCATAAATGTAGGGGATCTATCATAGTCCTTTCGATAAGTAAGAGTGTCGAACCCAACGAGGAGAAGAAGGAAATGATAGGCAGTTTTCAGTAAGGTATTTTCTGCAAGCACTGAAATTATCGGTAATAGATAGTTTTGTGATAAGGTAATTGGTAGCAAGTGACAAAAGGTAAAAGTAAATAAGGTGCAGCAAGATGGCCCAATATTTTTGTAGCAAAGGACAAGCCTGGAGAAACTCCTATATGAAGGAAAACGCTCCCGAGGACACATGGGAATTATCATCAAGCTAGTTTTCATCACGTTCATATGATTCGCGTTCGGTACTTTGATAATTTGGTATGTGGGTGGACTGGTGCTTGGGTGCTATCCTTACTTGGACAAGCCTCCCACTTATGATTAACCTCTAATGCAAGCATCCGTAACTACAAAAGAAGTATTAAGGTAAACCTAACCATATCATGAAACAAGTGGATCCAAATCAGCCCCTTACAAAGCAACGCATAAAGTAGGGTTTAAGCTTCTGTCACTCTAGCAACCCATCATCTACTTATTACTTCCCAATGCCTTCCTCTAGGCCCAAATAATGGTGAAGTGTCATGTAGTCGACGTTCACATGACACCACTAGAGGAGAGACAACATACATCTCATCAAAATATCGAACGAATACCAAATTCACATGACTACTTATAGCAAGACTTCTCCCATGTCCTCAGGAACAAAAGTAACTACTCACAAGACATAATATTGTTCATGATCAGAGGGGTATTAATATGCATAATGGATCTGAACATATGATCTTCCACCAAGTAAACCAACTAGCATCAACTACAAGGAATAATCAACACTACTAGCAACCCACAGGTACAAATATGAGGTTTGGGTACAAAGATTGGATACAAGAGATGAACTAGGGTTTGAGAGGAGATGGTACTGGTGAAGATGTTGATGAAGATAACCCTCCCCAAGATGGGAGAGTTGTTGGTGATGACGGTGGTGACAATTTCCCCCTCCCGGAGGGAAGTATCCCCGGCAGAACAGCTCTGCCGGAGCCCTAGATTGGTTTCCGCCAAGGTTCCGCCTCGAGACAGCGGTGTCTGGTCCCGAAAGCCTCCTTATGATTTTTTCCAGGTCAAAACACCTCATATAGGAGAAGATGGGCATCGGGGGACCATCTGGTGGCCCACGAGACAGGGGGCGCGCCCAGAGAGGGGGGACGCACCCCCCACCCTCGTGAACAGGTGGTGGCCCCCCTAATGAATCTCTTTCGCCAGATATTTTTATACTTTTTGAAACGGTGTCCCGTGGAGTTTCGGAGATTTTTGAGTTGTGCAAAATAGGTTTCCAATGTTTGCTCCTTTTCCGGCCTAGAATTCCAACTGTCGGCATTCTCCCTCTTCATGTAAACCTTGTAAAATAAGAGAGAAAGGCATAAGTATTGTGACATAATGTGTAATAACGGCCCAAAGTGCAATAAATATCAACATAAAAGCATGATGCATAATGGACGTATCAACTCCCCCAAGCTTAGACCTCGATTGTTCTCAAGAGAAAGCCGATTTCGAAAAATATGTCCACATGTTTAGAGATAGAGGTGTCGATAATAATAAAATAGGGACATGACGGCATCATGATCATTCTCATAACAACAACAGACATATATATTGTCATATGATTCTTATGCTAAAGTAATAATTCAATCACAATGTCAAGTATGAATTAGAAACTTCATTGAAAACCAATAAACTATGGTCTTAGTCATTGAAGCAATTGCAATTTATCATAACATCGGAAAGAGTCAACATAAGAGCTTTTCAGCAAGCCCACATACTCAACTATCATATAGTCTATCACAATTGCTCACACTCACGCAATACTTATGGGTATGGAATCTTAATCGGACACACAGAAAGATAGGGGCTTATAGTATTGCCTCCCAACCTTTTACCTCAAGGGTAATGTCAACAATAATAGACCATGATAACTTACATCCAAGTGGATATATATGTCAGGATCTTTCCAACACAATGTGCTTGCTAAAGGATAAAATGTAAAAAGGAAAGGTGATTTTCACCTTGACTCTTATAAGGCAAGAATAATAGATAGGCCCTTCGCAGAGAGAACCAGAGGTTGTCATGTGCTTTTATGGTTGGATGCACAAAGTCTTAGCGCAAAAGAACGTCACTTTATATTGCCACTTGTGATAGGGACCTTTATTATGTAGTTTGTCGCTTTTATTACTTCCATATCACAAGATCATATAAAGCTTATTTCCTCCACACTAATAAATCATACATATTTTAGAGAGTTTGCAAACATGACAACTTACTTGAAGGATCTTACTCAATCCATAGGTAGGTATGGTGGACTCTCATGGCAAAACTAGGTTTAAGGATGTATGGAAGCACAAGTAGTATCTCTATTTGGTGCAAGGAGTTTTGGCTAGCATGAGGGGGAAAGGCAATCTTAACATGTTGGATGATCCATGACAATATACTTTATTTCGAATATAAGAAAACATAACCCATTATGTTGTCTTCCTTGTCCAACATCAACTCTTAAACATGTCATATTTAATTGAGTGCTCACAATCATAAAAGATGTCCAAGATAGTATTTTTGTATGTGAAACCCCTCTTTCTTTATTACTTCCTATTAATTGCAACGATGACCAAAACTACGTTTGTCAACTCTCAACAACTTTTATTCATCATACTCTTTCTATGTGAAGTCATTACTTCCCATAAGGTCAATATGATCTCTTTGATACTTTTTATATTTTCTTTTATTCTATCATGACCAAAGTGAGGAAATCAAGCCCTTGACTCAACACTAATCTTTATTATATAGCTCACGAACTCGATTACAAAGGTAAAGATCATAAGGCAAAATCTCACAACTAGATCATGCTAACTTTATTCTACTAGATTAAGATACTACCAAAAGGATCGAACTAAGAAAAACGGTAAAGATAGGAGTGTGATGGTGATACGATACCGGGGCAGCTCCCCCAAGCTTAGCAGTTGCCAAGGGGAGTGCCCATACTCACATGATTATGTCCCCTTCTTCGGGGTTGGTGATGATGGAGTAGTTGATGATGTCGGCTTGTCGGCCATCTTCCAAGGCATGGGCTCACCATCATAGAAGGATGATCGAGTCTCCGGGATACTCAAATCTGCAGCCAAACTCATCTTCTTGAATCTATATTCATACTCACAGTTTTGGTTTTGTAGGTCATAGATTTGGGCCTGGAGGTGTTCGAATTTCTCTTGGAGATTTGAGATGTCTTCCCCGAAGATCCTTGAGTCCAGCTTGAGGTTGTTGGCGAGCTCCGTGATCATCAAGTGGTTGGCGTTGAGTCCTCGTTCCACCATAGCTTGGCACTTGAAAACTTGTTGTTCTGTTGCTTCGAGTCTTGTCTCCATGCTTCCCGTCCTCCTTGGCCCCTCAACATCGCGGATGTGCAGCATCCCTTCACGCAACTCCATGGTTTGAGGATGATGTAGCACCTCCTCGAGGTAGGGGTTGATGACCTTCTCGAAGAACTTGTCCTTAGGGGTACTGGGAGATACCATGATGATCTAGATCTGTCAGAAACAACAGCTGGAAACGAAAACAGAGGATTTTTGCGTGATACGGTGGTCAAAGCCTTCGGGAGAATATATAATGAATTTTTATCGGCCTAACGGAGTAACATACAAGAAATCAAAGTCCGGGAGGCAAACGAGGTGCCCACGAGGCAGGGGGCACGCCCAAGGCAAGGGGACGCGCCCTCCACCCTCGTGCACGCCTCGTGTCTCTTCCGGACTGCCTCTTATTTTTCTATTTTTCTAAATATTCCAAAATGGTGAAAAATTGCCATTAGAACTATTTTGGAGTCAGTTTACTTACCGTATCACATACCTCTTCCTTTTCGAAGTCTGGATCATTCTGGAAAGTGTCCCTTATGTATCCTCTGGGGTTACGGTTTCAATAACATTGGTTTGAACATTTATAGGATTACCTGAAATATAACGTTTGATTCTTTGACCGTTCACCACCTTCGGATGTGTGCCTTCGAAATTGTTGATTTTTATGGCACCGGAGCGATAGACCTTCTCGATAACGTAAGGACCTTCCAATTTAGAGAGAAGTTTTCCTGCAAAAAATCTTAAACGAGAGTTGTATAGCAAGACATAATCACCTACGTTAAACTCACGCTTTTGTATCCTTTTGTCATGCCATCTTTTAACTTTTTCTTTAAACAACTTGCCATTCTCATAGGCCTAGGTTCTCCATTCATCAAGAGAGCTAATGTCGAATAACCTCTTCTCACCGGCAAGTTTGAAATCATAATTCAGCTCTTTAATAGCCCAATATGCCTTATGTTCTAGCTCAAGAGGTAAGTGACATGCTTTTCCAGAAACCATCTTATACGGAGACATACCCATAGGATTTTTATATGCAGTTCTATAGGCCCATAATGCATCATCAAGTTTCTTGGACCAATTCTTTCTAGACCTATTAACTGT
Source organism: Secale cereale (assembly GCA_902687465.1). Lineage (NCBI taxonomy): Eukaryota > Viridiplantae > Streptophyta > Magnoliopsida > Poales > Poaceae > Secale > Secale cereale. The sequence continues at coordinate 457,557,020 of LR738712.1, forward strand.
CTTTTGCAAAATTAATTTTAGCTCTCTATTACTTAATTCTACTTGACCACTAGTCTGTGGGTGATAAGGGGATGCAATTCTATGATTAACATCATACTTTGCAAGCATTTTACGGAAAGCGCCATGAATAAAATGTGAACCACCATCAGTCATTAAGTATCTAGGGACTCCAAACCTCGGAAAAATAACTTCTTTAAGCATCTTAATAGAGGTGTCGTGATCAGCACTACTAGTTGGAATAGCTTCTACCCACTTAGTAACGTAATCAACAACAACTAAAATATGTGTGTACCCATTAGAGGAAGGAAACGGTCCCATATAATCAAACCCCCAAACATCAAATGGTTCAATAACAAGTGAATAATTCATAGGCATTTCTTGATGTCTATTGATAAAAAAAATTGACATTCATCACAAGATAAGACAAAGTTACGAGCATCCTTGAAGAGAATAGGCCAATAGAAACCAGATTGTAATACCTTATGCGCAGTCCTATCTCCAGCATGGTGTCCTCCATAAACTTTGGAGTGGCACTTGCGTAGGATATGTTCCTGTTCATGCTCAGGTACACAACGTCTAATAATACCATCTACTCCTTCTTTATAAAGATGTGGGTCATCCCAGAAGTAATGCCTCAAATCATTGAAGAACTTTTTCTTTTGCTGGTATGTGAATCTAGGAGGTATAAACTTAGCAACAATGTAATTAGCATAATCAACATACCATGGAGCAGTACGAGATGTATTTATGACAACTAATTGTTCATCAGGAAAGCTATCATCAATGGGTTGTGGGTCATCAAGTATATTCTCTAGCCTAGACAAGTTATCTGCTATGGGGTTCTCAGCTCCCTTTCTATCAATAATATGCAAATCAAATTCTTGCAGCAAGATAATAAGTCTAGGTTTAGCATATTTCATTTCCATAAGGTATTTGATAGCAGCATGATCAGTGTGAATAGTTACTTTAGAATCAAAAATATAAGGTCTAAACTTATCACAAGCAAATACAACTGCTAAAAATTCTTTCTCGGTAGTAGCATAATTTTTCTGGGCACTGTCTAGAGTTTTACTAGGAAATTGAATAACATTCAATTTCTTATCAACTCTTTGCCCTAGAATAGCACCTATAGCATAATCACTAGCATCGCACATAATCTCAAAGGGTAAATTCCAGTGAGGAGGCTGGACAATAGGTGTAGAGATCAATGCTTTCTCAAGTATTCAAATGCTTCTAGACAATCATTGTCAAAAACAAAAGGAATATCTTTTTGTAAGAGATTAGTCAGAGGCCTGGAGATTTTGGAGAAGTCCTTAATGAACCTCCTATAAAACACGGCATGACCGAGGAAACTTCTTATACATTTGATGTCCATGGGACATGGCATCTTTTCAATAGCATCAACCTTAGCCTTATCAACTTCAATACCTCTTTCAGAAATTTTATGTCCCAAGACAATGCCTTCGTTAACCATAAAGTGGCACTTCTCCCAATTCAAGACAAGATTAGTGTCTTCACATCTCTGCAAAACTCGATCAAGGTTGCTCAAGCAATCATCAAAAGAAGTTTCGTAAACGGAGAAATCATCCATGAAAACCTCAACAATCTTTTCACGACAATCAGAGAATATAGCCATCATGCATCTTTGAAAGGTAGCAGGTGCATTACATAAACCAAAAGGCATACGTCTATAAGCAAAGGTATCGAAATGACAAGTAAAGGTGGTCTTTTCTTGATCCCCTTTTGACACAGGTATTTGAGAGAAACCAGAATAACCATCTAGAAAGCAAAAATGAGTATGTTTGGATAACCTTTCTAGCATTTGATCAATAAAAGGCAAAGGGTAATGATCTTTCTTAGTAGCTTTATTTAATTGGCGGAAATCAATTACCATCCTATAACCTGTAACAATTCTTTGCGGGATCAATTCAACTTTATCATTAGGAACAACAGTCATACCTCCTTTCTTAGGGACACAATGGACGGGACTTACCCACTGGCTATTAGCAACTGGATAGATTATACCTGCCTCTAGAAGCTTTAGTATTTGCTTCCTTACCACTTCTTTCATCTTAGGATTTAATCGTTGTTGATGATCAATAACCGGTTTAACATCCTCTTCCAATTTTATCTTGTGTTGGCATAAAGTGGGACTAATGCCCTTAAGATCATCCAGAGTATATCCAATAGCAGCACGATGCTTCTTCCAAGTTTTCAATAATTTTTCTTCTTCCTGCTCTGAAAGGTTAGCGCTGATAATAACAGGATATATCTTCTTTTCATCAAGATAAACATACTTAAGATTATCAGGTAATGGTTTAAGTTCAAACACGGGGTCACCCTTGGGTGGTGGAGGATCCCCTAGGATTTCAACAGGCAAGTTGTTTTTCAATACGGGTCCCTGCTTAAAGAATATTTCATCTATTTCCCTTCTCTCATTCATATACATATCATTTTCATGGTCTAGCAAATATTGTTCTAAAGAATCGTTAGGAGGCACAGCAATAGAAGCAAGACCAATAATTTCATCCTTACTAGGTAATTCTTTATCATGGGGTTGTCTACGAAATTCAGCAAAGTTAAAATCATGAGACATATCCCCTAAACCAACAGTAACAATATATTTCACGCAGTCTATCTTAGCATTAACAGTATTCAAGAAGGGTCTACCAAATATAAGGGGGCAAAAATCATCTTGTGGGGAACTAAAAATAAGAAAATCAGCAGGGTATTTAACTTTCCCACACAAGACTTCAACATCAATCCCTTCCAACTCAACAGGTGCAATATCATGCATAATTTCTTGATATAGGGAATGAGGGATTATACTTGCACTAGCACCTACGTCACATAAACCATGATAGCAATGATCTACTATTTTAACAGAAATAATAGGAAACCCTACAACAGGTCTATGTTTGTTCCTAGCATCGGGTTTCTCTATTCTAGCAGCTTCCTCTTGGAGGTAAATAACATGTCCATCAAAATTTTCAACCAAGAGATCTTTAACCATAGAAACACTAGGTTCAACTTTAGTTTTCTCAAAGGGTGTAGGTGTTCTAGTACTGCTCTTACGAACCACAATTGAAGCTTTAGCATGATCCTTTATTCTAACAGGGAAAGGTGGTTTCTCAATATAAGCAGTAGGAACGATAGGATCAACATTATAAGTCATAGTATTTTCTTCAACTTTAACAGGTTCAACTACTTTCACTTCAGTGGGAGGATGGTATTTAAACCACTTCTCCTTGGGAAGATCAACATGAGTTGCAAATTATTCACAGAAAGAAGCTACTATCTCAGAGTCAAGTCCATATTTAGTGCTAAACTCACGGAAAACATCGGTATCCATAAAAGCTTTAACACAATCAAACTTATGGGTCATACCTCACTCCTTAACTTCGTCGAGATTCCAATCTTTAGAGTTGCATTTAATTCCTTTCAATAACTCTCATTTGAATTCAACAGTCTTCATCATAAAAGAGCCAGAACAAGAATTATCGAGCATGATGCGATTATTAAGAGAAAGCCGAGCATAAAAATTTTGAATGATCATTTTTCTTGAGAGCTCATGATTGGGGCATGAATATAACATTGACTTAAGCCTCCCCCAAGCTTGAGCGATGCTTTATCCTTCGCGAGGCTAAAAATTATATATATAATTACGATCACGATGAACCTGATGCATAGGGTCGAACTTCTGATGAAATTCTAACTTCAGTCGATTATAGTTCCAAGATCCAATACCATCACATAGCCTAAACCATGTCAATGCCTCTCCCTTCAAATATAAAGGGAAGATCTTCTTCTTGATAACATCCTCGGGCATACCTGCAAGCTTAAATAATCCGCAAACTTCATCCACATAGATTAGATGCAAATCGGGATGCAGTGTCCCGTCTCCTGTAAAAGGATTATCTGGCAGTTTCTCTATCATACCCAAAGCAATTTCAAAGCAAACATTTTCATTGGGTGCAGTGGGTTGAGGAGAAAATCTTTGATCTTCTGGTCGGAGTGAACATACCCCGAACAAGCCCCTCAAAGGATGATGAGCCATAGTAACAAGTGACAGTAAATTTCAGCACACTATATAAATTTTTCCTTACCAAAGGCGCATCACTCCCCGGCAACAGCGCCAGAAAAGAGTCTTGATGACCCACAAGTGTAGGGGATCTATCGTAGTCCTTTCGATAAGTAAGAGTGTCGAACCCAACGAGGAGCAGAAGGAAATGATAGGCAGTTTTCAGTAAGGTATTTTCTGCAAGCACTGAAATTATCGATAACATATAGTTTTCTGATAAGGTAATTGGTAGCAAGTGACAAAAGGTAAAAGTAAATAAGGTGCATCAAGATGGCCCAATTATTTTTGTAGCAAAGGACAAGCCTGGACAAACTCTTATATGAAGGAAAACGCTCGCGAGGACACATGGGAATGATCGTCAAGCTAGTTTTCATCACGTTCATATGATTCGCGTTCTGTACATTGATAATTTGGTATGTCGATGGACCGGTTCTTGGGTGTTGTCCTTACTTGGACAAGCCTCCCACTTATGATTAACCTCTAATGCAAGCATCCGCAACTACAAAGAAGTATTAAGGTAAACCTAACCATAGCATGAAACAAGTGGATCCAAATTAGCCCCTTATGAAGCAACGCATAAACTAGGGTTTAAGATTCTGTCACTCTAGCAACCCATCATCTACTTATTACTTCCCAATGCCTTCCTCTAGGCCCAAATAATGGTGAAGTGTCATGTAGTCGACGTTCACATGACACCACTAGAGGAGAGACAACACACATCTCATCAAAATATCGAACGAATACCAAATTCACATGACTACTTATAGCAAGACTTCTCCCATGTCCTCAGGAACAAAAGTGATGAGCCATTTGAAGTCAATAGTCTTCATCATATAAGAGCCGGAACAAGAAGTATCGAGAATGGAGCGATTATTATGAGAAAACCGAGCATAAAAATTTTGAATGATCATTTCCCTTGAGAGCTCATGATTGGGGCATGAATATATCATTGACTTAAGCCTCCCCCAAGCATGAGCGATGCTTTCTCCTTCGCGAGGCCAGAAATTATAAATATAATTACGATCACGATGAACCTGGTGCATAGGGTAGAACTTCTGATGAAATTCCAACTTCAGACGATTATAGTTCCATGATCCCATATCATCGCATAGCCTAAACCATGTCAATGCATCTGCCTTCAAAGATAAAGGGAAGACCTTCTTCTTGATAACATCCTCGGGCATACCTGCAAGCTTAAACAATCCACAAACTTCATCCACATAGATTAGGTGTAAGTCGGGATGCAGTGTTCCGTCTCTTGTAAAGGGATTTTCAAGCAGTTTATCTATCATACCTGAAGGAATCTCAAAGCAAACATTTTCAATAGGTGCAGTAGGTTGAGGAGCAACTCTTTGCTCTTCTGTTCGGGGTGAAGATACCCCGAACAAGCCCCTCAAAGGATTTTGAGCCATAGTAACAAGTGACAATAAATTTCAGCACACTATATAAATTTATCCTTACCAAATTCCACTTACCAAAGGCGCTTCACTCCCCGGCAACGGCGCCAGAAAAGAGTCTTGATGACCCACAAGTGTAGGGGATCTATCGTAGTCCTTTCGATAAGTACGAGTGTCGAACCCAAAGAGGAGCAGAAGGAAATGATAGGCAGTTTTCGGTAAGGTATTTTCTGCAAGGACTGAAATTATAGGTAACATATAGTTTTGTGATAAGGTAATTGGTAGCAAGTGACAAAAGGTAAAATTAAGTAAGGTGCATAAAGGTGGCCCAATCCTTTTTGTAGCAAAGGACAAGCCTGGACAAACTCTTATATAAGGTAAAGCGCTCCCGAGGACACATGGGAATTATCGTCAAGCTAGTTTTCATCACGATCATCTGATTTGCATTCGGTACTTTGATAATTTGGTATGTGGCTGGACCGGTGCTTGGGTGCTGCCCTTACTTGGACAAACCTCCCACTTATGATTAACCTCTAATGCAAGCATCCGCAACGACAAAAGAAGTATTAAGGTAAACCTAACCATAGCCTGAAACATATGGATCCAAATCAGCCCCTTACGAAGCAACGCATAAACTAGGGTTTAAGCTTTTGTCTCTCTAGCAACCCATCATCTACTTATTACTTCCCAATGCCTTCCTCTCGGCCCAAATAATGGTGAAGTGTCATGTAGTCGACGTTCACATGACACCGCTAGAGGAGAGACAACATACATCTCATCAAAATATCGAACGAAGACCAAATTCACATGACTACTAATAGAAAGACTTCTCCCATGTCCTCAGGAACAAAAGTAACTACTCACAAGACATAATATTGTTCATGATCAGAGGGGTATTAATATGCATAATGGATCTGAACATATGATCTTCCACCAAATAAACCAACTAGCATCTACAACAAGGAGTAATCAACACTACTAGCAACCCACAGGTACCAATCTGAGGTTTGGGTACAAAGATTGGATACAAGAGATGAACTAGGGTTTGAGAGGAGATGGTGTTGGTGAAGATGTTGATGAATATAGCCCTCCCCAAGATGGGAGAGTTGTTGCAGATGACGGCGGTGACGATTTCCCCCTCCCAGAGGGAAGTATCCCCGGCAGAACAGCTCTGCCGGAGCACTAGATTGGTTTCCGCCTCGGTTCCGCCTCGAGACGGCGGCGTCTGGTCCCGAAAGCCTCTTTATGATTTTTCCCAGGTCAAAACACCTCATATAGTAGAAGATAGGAATCGGGGGCCTGCCAGCTGGCCCACGAGGCAGGGGGCGCCCCCTAGGAAGGGGGCGCGCCCCCACCCTCGTGGACAGCCGGTGGTCCCCCTCGTGGGTTTCTTTCGCCAGATATTTTTTATATTTTCCAAAACGATGTTCTGTTGAGTTTCAGGGCTTTTGGAGTTGTGCATAATAGGTTTCCAGAGTTTGCTCCTTTTCCAGCCCAGAATTCCAGCTGCCGGGATTCTCCCTCTTCTTGTAAACCTTGTAAAATAAGAGAGAAAAGGCATAGGTATTGTGACAAAACATGTAATAACAGCCCATAATGCAATAAATATCAACATATAAGCATGATGCAAAATGGACGTATCAACTCCCCCTATCTTAGACCTCGCTTGTCCTCAAGCGAAAGCCGATATCGGAAAATATGTCCACATGTTTAGAGATAGAGGTGTCGATAAAAACAAAATACGGACATGAGGGCATCATGATCATTCTCATAACAGCAACTTGTATAAATATTTTCATATGATTCTTATGCTAAAGTAACAATTCATCCACAATATCAATTATGAATCATAAACTTCATTGGAAACTAGCAAACTTTGATCTCGGTCATTGAAGCAATTGAAATTTATCGTAATATCGGAAAGAGTCAATATAAGAGCTTTTCAGCAAGCCTACATACTCAACTATCATATAGTCTTTCACAATTGCTCACACTCACGCAATACTTGTGTTTATGGAGTTTTAATCGGACACAGAGAAAGATAGGGGCTTATGGTGTTGCCTCCCAACCTTTTACCTCAAGGGTAATGTCAACAGCAATAGATCATGAAAACTTACATCCAAGTGGGTATATATGTCAGGATCTTTCCAACACAATGTGCTTGCCAAAGGATCAAATGTAAAAAGGAAAGGTGCATTTCACCTTGACACTTATCAGACAAGAATGATAGATAGGCCCTCCGCAGAGGGAAGCAGAGGTTGTCATGTGTTTTTATGGTTGGATGCACAAAGTCTTAGCATAGAAGAACTTCGCTTTATATTGCCACTTGTGATAAGGACCTTTATTATGCAGTCCGTCGCTTTTATTACTTCCATATCACAAGATCGTATAAAGCTAATTTCTCCCAGACTAATAAATCATACATATTTTAGCGAGTTTGCAACATGACAACTTACTTGGAAGGATCTTTCTCAATCCATAGGTAGGTATGGTGGACTCTCATGGCAAAACTGGGTATAAGGATAAATGGAAGCACAAGTAGTATCTCTACTTAGTGCGAGGAGTTTTGGCTAGAATGAGGGGAAAAGGCAAGCTCAACATGTTGGATGATCCATGACAATATACTTTATTTCAGATATAAGAATACATAACCCATTATGTTGTCTTCCTTGTCCAACATCAACTCTTTAGCATATCATACTTTAATGAGTGCTCACGATCATAAACGATGTCAAAGATAGTGTATTTGTATGTGAAGCCTCTCTTTATTACTTCCTATTAATTGCAACGATGACCAAAACTATGTTTGTCACCTCCCAACAACTTTTATTTATCATACTCTTGTATGTGAAGTCATTACTTCCCACAGGATTGATATGATCTCTTTGGTACTCTTTATGTTTTCTTTCTTTTTATCATGACCCAAGTGAGGAAATCAAGCCCCTGACTCAACACTAATCTTTATTATATGGCTCACGGACTCGATTACAAAGGATAAAGCTCACAAAGCAAAAGCTCACAACTAGATCATGCTAACTTTATTCTAATAGATCAAGATACTACCAAAAGGATCGAACTAAGTAAGGCGGTAAAGATAGGAGTGATGGTGATACGATACCGGGGTCACTCCCCAAGCTTGGCAGTTGCCAAGGGGAGTGCCCATACCCATATGATTATGTCTCCTTCTTCGGGGGTGGTGATGATGGAGTTGTCGATGACGTAGGCTTGTTGTCCACCTTCCAAGGCATGGGTTCACCATCGTAGAAGGATGATCGAGTCTCCGAGATAGTCAAATCTGCAGCCAAACTCATCTTCTTGAATCTATATTCATACTCACAGTTTTGGTTTTGCAGGTCATAGATCTGGGCTTGGAGGTGTTCGATCTTCTCTTGAAGATTGGAGATAGCTTCCCCAAAGATCCTTGCGTCAAGCTTGAGGTTGTTGGCGAGCTCCAAGATCACCATGTGGTTGGCGTTGAGTCCTCGTTCCACGATACCTTGGCACTTGAAAACTTGCTGCTCCATTGCTTCGAGTCTTGTCTCCACGCTTCCGGTCCTCCTCGGCCCCTCAACATCACGGATGTGCAGCACCCCCTCATGCAACTCCATGGTTTTGGGGTGGTGCAGCACCTCCACAAGGTAGGGGTTGATGACCTTCTCGAAGAACTTGTCCTTGGGGGTGTTGGAGGACGCCATGATGATCTAGATCTGTCAAAAACAGCAGCTCGAAACAAAAACAGAGGATTTTTGCGTGATACAGAGGTCAAAACCTTCGGGAGTATATATAATGAATTTTTACCGACCAAAAGAAGTAACCCACAAGAAAACGGAGTCCGGGGGACACACGGGGTGCCCACGAGGTAGGGGGCGCGCCCTGGGAAGGGGGGCGCGCCCTCTACCCTCGTGGACGCCTCGTGTCTCTTCTGGACTGCGGTTTATTTTTCTATTTTTCTAAATATTCCAAAACGGAGAAAAATTGCCTTTAGAACTGTTTCGGAGTCGGTTTACTTACCGTATCACGTACCTCTTCCTTTTCAGAGGCTGGATCGTTCTGGAAAGTGTCCCTTATGTATTCCTCCGGGGTTATGGTTTCAATAATATTGGTTTCAACATTTATATGATTACCAGAGATATAATGTTTGATTCTTTGACCATTCACCACCTTCGGATTTGTGCCTTCAAAGTTGTTGATTTTTATGGCACCGGAACGATAGACCTCCTCGATAACGTAAGGTCCTTCCCACTTGTAGAGAAGTATTCCTGCAAAAAGTCTTAAACGAGAGTTGAATAGCAAGACAAAATCCCCTACGTTAAATTCATGTTTTTGTATCCTTTTGTCATGCCATCTTTTAACTTTTTCTTTAAATAACTTGGCATTCTCATAGGCCTGGGTTCTCCTTCATCGAGACAGCTAATATCAAATAAGCTCTTCTCACCGGCAAGTTTGAAATCGTAGTTGAGCTCTTTAATAGCCCAATATGCATTATGTTCTAGCTCGAGAGGTAAGTGACAAGCTTTTCCATATACCATCTTATATGGAGACATACCCATAGGATTTTTGTATGCAGTTCTATAGGCCCATAATGCATCATCTAGTTTCTTGGACCAATTCTTCCTAGACCTATTAACTATCTTTTGCAAGATTAGTTTCAACTCCTGTCGGTGTACTAAAGTAGGGGTACCTTAGTATCCTGACTTGTGCACGGGCAGTGGCAGCGTCCCGTGGCAGGGCTTGCCACGCGCCCGCCAAGGCCCACTTTGGTTACTTTGGAGCCATTCAAGAACAAAGTATTCAAGTCAAAGAAACAAGACCCCGGCAAGAGGAGCTTGCCGGGAAGGCCGTACCAGGCTCAAGACCACCCCTTTTGGCACAAGGCCCTGGCAAGAGGAGCTTGTCAGGAAGGCCAAACATGGCATTTCAAAAGACTTGCCGCAACGCTCCGCGCGTCGCGGCAAGGCCCGGAGAGCGACAAGCTTCCGGGCGCGGCAAGGTAGCGACCGCGGCAAGGCGCTTGCCGTGGCAAGCTCCCACTACGTGCCCGCGCTCCAGCTCATCCGGCCACGCGTCGCCCTGGGGCCCTTCCAGGTGCACGTGGCGGACGGTTGTGCAGCCTGGGGTACACCATGGCGAGCCGCGATGACGAGGACACCTTCGTGGCGAACGGAGACGCCCTAACGGACACTTTTTGCACTGTTTGGGGGCGACGGCGACGGGCATTCAATGCCCTTGTCCCCTGCCGTCAGAGTTAGGTATAGACCACTGTACATATACCGTACATACACTGTTCCAACTACCACCATTTTTACACTTTTACACTCATCTACGTTGCCACCTGTCGGTGACCCCTTAGACCTATAAAAGGAGGCCCATGCGCAACGTAGAAGGGGTTCCGATCCTTGATCACTCTCAAGCTCGGTGTAGCTAGCAACCAGCTCTGTAGCTCTTCGTGCTCCCGAGCCAAGAACACAATACAACCAAGGCAGGAGTAGGGTTTTACGCATCCGTGCGGCCCGAACTTCGGTAAACTGCTCGCGTGCTCGCCTCGATCCGCTCTTCGTACACCCTCCGCTCCCTTGCCGTACCGAAAAGGGGCTCGGGTACCATAGGTGTTCGTGGGCGATCAGTTTCCCCGACAACTCCCTATTACTTAGTTCTACTTGACCACTAGTCTGTGGGTGATAGGGTGATGCAATTCTATGGTTGACATCATACTTTGCAAGCATCTTACGGAAAGCACCATGAATAAAGTTTGAACCACCATCAATCATTAGATATCTAGGGACTCCAAACCTCGGAAATATAACTTCTTTAAGCATCTTAATAGAGGTGTTATGATCAGCACTACTAGTTGGAATAGCTTCTAATCACTTAGAAACATAATCAACAGCAACTAAAATATGTGTGTACCCATTAGAGGCAGGAAAAGGTCCCATATAATCAAAGCCCCAAACATCAAATGGTTCAATAACAAGTGAATAATTCATAGGCATTTCTTGACGTCTACTAATATTACCAATTCTTTGACATTCATCACAAGATAAGACAAACTTACGGGCATCCTTGAAGAGAGTAGGCCAATAAAAACCGGATTGCAATACCTTGTGTGCAGTTCTATCTCCCGCATGGTGTCCTCCATAAGCTTCGGAGTGGCACTTGCGTAGGATCTGTTCATGTTCATGCTCAGGTACACAACGTCTAATAATACCATCTACTCCTTCTTTATAAAGATGTTGGTCATCCCAGAAGTAATGTCTCAAATCATAGAAGAACTTTTTCTTTTGCTTGTATGTGAAGCTAGGAGGTATAAACTTAGCAACAATATAACTAGCATAATCAGCATACCATGGAGCAGTACGAGAAGTACTTATGACAGCTAATTGTTCATCAGGAAAGCTATCATCAATAGGTTGTGGGTCATCAAGTATATTTTCTAACCTAGACAAGTTATCTGCTACAGTGTTCTCAGCTCCTTTTCTATAAATAATATGCAAGTCAAATTCTTGCAGCAAGAGAACCCATCTAATAAGTCTAGGCTTAGCATCTTTCTTTTCCATAAGGTATTTGATAGCAGCATGATCAGTGTGAATACTTACCTTAGAATCAACGATATAGGGTCTAAACTTATCACAAGCAAACACAACTGCTAAAAATTCTTTCTCAGTGGTAGCATAATTTCTTTGGGCACTATCTAGAGTTTACTAGCATATTGGATAACATTCAATTTCTTATCAACTCTTTGCCCTAAGACAGCACCTCCAGCATAATCACTAGCATTGCACATAATCATAATCACTAGCATCGCACATAATCTCAAAGGGTAAATTCCAGTCAGGAGGCTGGACAATAGGTGCAGAGATCAATGCTTTCTTAAGTATTTCAAATGCTTCTAGACAATCATCATCAAAGACAAAAGGAATATCTTTTTGTAAAAGATTAGTCAGAGGCATGTAGATTTTGGAGAAGTCCTTAATGAACCTCCTATAAAACCCGGCATGACCAAGGAAACTTCGTTTACCTTTGATATCCTTAGGGCATGGCATCTTTTCAATAGCATCAACTTTAGCTTTGTCAACTTCAATACCTCTTTCAGATATTTTATATCCCAAGACAATGCCTTCATTAACCATAAAGTGGCACTTCTCCCAATTCAAGACAAGGTTAGTGTCTTCACATCTCTGCAAAACTCGATCAAGGTTGCTTAAGCAATCATCGAAGAAGTTTCGTAAATGGAGAAATCATCCATGAAAACCTCAACAATCTTTTCACAAAAATCAGAGAATATAGCCATCATGCATCTTTAAAAGGTAGCAGGTGCATTACATAAACCAAAAGGCATACATCTATAAGCAAAGGTACCGAAAGGACAAGTAAAAGTGGTCTTTTCTTGATCCCCTTTTGACACAGGTATTTGAGAGAAACCAGAATAACCATCTAGAAAGCAGAAATGAGTATGTTTGGATAACCTTTCTAGCATTTCAAAAATAAATGGCAAGGGGTAATGATCTTTCTTAGTAGCTTTATTTAACTTATGGAAATCAATTACCATCCTATAACCTATAACTATTATTTGCGGGATCAATTCATCTTTATCATTAGGGATGACAGTCATACCTCCTTTCTTAGGGACACAATGGGCAGGACTTACCCACTGGCTATCAGCAACTGGATAGATAATACCTGCCTCTAGAAGTTTTAGTATTTCCTTCCTTACCACTTCTTTCATCCTAGGATTTAGTCGCCGCTGATGATCGATAACTGGTTTAGCATTTTTGTCCAATTTTATCTTGTGTTGGCTTATAGTGGGACTAATGCCCTTAAGATCATCCAGAGTATATCCAACAGCAGCACGATGCTTCTTCAGAGTTTTCAATAATTTTTCTTCTTCCTGCTCTGAAAGGTTAGCACTAATAATAACAGGATATGTCTTCTTTTCATCAAGATAAACATACTTAAGATTATCAGGCAAAGGTTTAAGTTCAAACACGGGATCACCCTTGGGTGGAGGAGGATCCCCTAGGATTTCAACAGGCAAGTTGTTTTTCAATACCGGTCCCTGGGTAAGGAATATTTCATCTATTTCCCTTCCCTCGTTCATATGCATATCATTTTCATGGTCTAGCAGGTATTGTTCTAAAGGATCATTAGGTGGCACGGCAATAGAAGCAAGACCAATAAGTTCATCTTTACTGGGTGGTGCCTTTTCACGGGGTTGTCTACGAAATTTAGCAAAGTTAAAATCATGAGACATGTCCCCTAATCCAACCATGACAATATCTTTAACGCGGTCTATCTTGGCATTAACAGAATTCAAGAAGGGTCTACCAAATATAATGGGACATAAAGCATCTTGTGGGGAACTAAGAACAAGAAAATCAGCTGGGTATTTGACCTTCCCACACAAGACTTCAATATCTCTAACAATCCCAACTGGTGAAATAGTATCTCTATTGGCAAGCTTAATAGTAACATCAATCCCTTCTAACTCAACAGGTGCAATATCACGCATAATTTCGCTATACAAATCAAAAGGGATAATACTCGCACTAGCACCTACGTCACATAAACCATGATAGCAGTGATCTCCTATCTTGACAGAGATGACAGGCAAGCCTACAATAGGTTTATGTTTATTCCTAGCATTGGGTTTGGCTATTCTAGCATACTCTTCTTGGAGGTAAATAACATGTCAATCTAAATCTTCTACCAACAGATCTTTAACAATAGCAACACTAGGTTCAACTTTAATTTTCTCAGAGGGTGTAGGTGTTCTAGTATTACTCTTACAAACTATAGTTGAAGCTTGAGCATGATCCTTTATCCTAACAGGGAAAGGTGGTTTCTCAATATAAGCGGTAGGTATAACAGGATCAACATTATAAGTGATAGTCTTTTCTTCAACTTTAATAGGTTCAACTATTTTTACTTCAATAGGGGATGGTATTTAAACCACTTCTCCTTAGGGAGATCAACATGAGTAGAAAAAGATTCACAGAAAGAAGCTACTATCTCAGAGTCAAGTCCATATTTAGTGCAAAACTCACGGAAAACATCGGTATCCATAAAAGCTTTAACACAATCAAACTTAGGGGTCATACCTGACTCCTTACCTTCGTCGAGATCCCAATTTTCAGAGTTGCATTTAATTCTTTCCAATAAATCCCATTTGAAGTCAATAGTCTTCATCATATAAGAGCCAGAACAAGAAGTATCGAGCATGGAGCGATTATTATTAGAAAGCCGAGCATAAAAATTTTGAATGATCATTTCTCTTGAGAGCTCATGATTGGGGCATGAATATAACATTGACTTAAGCCTCCCCCAAGCTTGAGCGATGCTTTCTCCTTCGCGAGGCCATAAATTATAAATATAATTACGATCACAATGAACCTGGTGTATAGGGTAGAACTTCTGATGAAATTCCAACTTCAGACGATTATAGTTCCATGATCCCATATCATCGCATAGCCTAAACCATGTCAATGCATCTCCCTTCAAAGATAAAGGGAAGACCTTCTTCTTGATAACATCCTCGGGCATACCTGCAAGCTTAAATAATCCACAAACTTCATCCACATAGATTAGGTGTAAGTCGGGATGCAGTGTTCCGTCTCCTGTAAAGGGATTTTTCAAGCAGATTATCTATCATACCCGAAGGAATCTCAAATCAAACATTTTCAATAGGTGCAGTAGGTTGAGGAGAAACTCTTTGCTCTTCTGTTCGGGGTGAAGATACCCCGAACAAGCCCCTCAAAGGATTTTGAGCCATAGTAACAAGTCACAATAAATTTCAGCACACTATATAAATTTTTCCTTACCAAATTCCACTTACCAAAGGCACTTCACTCCCCGGCAACGGCGCCAGAAAAGAGTCTTGATGACCGACAAGTGTCGGGGATCTATTGTAGTCCTTTCGTTAAGTAAGAGTGTCGAACCCAACGAGGAGCAGAAGGAAATGATAGGCAGTTTTTGGTAAGGTATTTTCTGCAAGCACTGAAATTATAGGTAACCGATAGTTTTGTGATAAGGTTATTGGTAGCAAGTGACAAAAGGTAAACGTAAATCAGGTGCAGCAAGGTGGCCCAATACTTTTTGTAGCAAAGGACAAGCATGTACGAACTCTTATATAAGGTAAAGCGCTCCCGAGGACACATGGGAATTATCGTCAAGCTAGTTTTCATCACGATCATCTGATTCGCGTTCGGTACTTTGATAATTTGGTATGTGGGTGGACCGGTGCTTGGGTGCTGCCCTTACTTGGACAAACCTCCCACTTATGATTAACCTCTAATGCAAGCATCCGCAGCTACAAAAGAAGTATTAAGGTAAACCTAACCATAGCCTGAAACATATGGATCCAAATCAGCCCCTTACGAAGCAACGCATAAACTAGGGTTTAAGCTTCTGTCACTCTAGCAACCCATCATCTACTTATTACTTCCCAATGCCTTCCTCTAGGCCCAAATAATGGTGAAGTGTCATGTAGTCGACGTTCACATGACACCACTAGAGGAGAGACAACATACATCTCATCAAGATATCGAATGAAGACCAAATTCACATGACTACTAATAGCAAGACTTCTCCCATGTCCTCGGGAACAAAAGTAGCTACTCACAAGACATAATATTGTATGATCAGAGGGGTATTAATATGCATAATGGATCTGAACATATGATCTCCCACCAAGTAAACCAACTAGCATCAACTAGAAGGAGTAATCAACACAACTAGCAACCCACATGTACCAATCTGAGGTTTGGGTACAAAGATTGGATACAAGAGATGAACTAGGGTTTGAGAGGAGATGGTACTGGTGAGATGTTGATGAAGATAGCCCTCCTCAAGATGGGAGAGTTGTTGGTGATGACGGCGGTGCGATTTCCCCCTCCCGGAGGGAAGTATCCCCGGCAGAACAACTCTACCGGAGCCCTAGATTGGTTTCCGCCTCGGTTGCGCCTCGAGACGGCGGTGTCTGTTCCCGAAAGCCTCCTTATGATTTTTTCCTGGTCAAAACACCTCATATAGGAGAAGATGGGCATCGGGGGCCTGTCGGCTGGCCCACGAGGCAGGGGGGCGCGCCCCCCACTCTCGTGGATAGCCGGTGGCCCCTCGTGGGTTTCTTTCGCCAGATATTTTGTATATTCTCCAAAACGATGTTCTGTTGAGTTTCAGGGCTTTTGGGGTTGTACGGAATAGGTTTCTAGAGTTTGCTCCTTTTCCAGCCCAGAATTCCAGCTGCCGGCATTCTCCCTCTTCTTGTAAACCTTGTAAAATAAGAGAGAAAAGGCATAAGTATTGTGACAAAACATGTAGTAGCAGCCCATAATGCAATAAATATCAACATATAAGCATGATGCAAAATGGATGTATCAAAAAGTAACTACTCACAGGACATAATATTGTTCATTATCAGAGGGGTATCAATATGCATAATGGATCTGAACATATGATCTTCCACCAAGTAAACCAACTAGCATCAACTACAAGGAGTAATCAACACTACTAGCAACCCACAGGTACCAATCTGAGGTTTGGGTACAAAGATTGGATACAAGAGATGAACTAGGGTTTGAGAAGAGATGGTGCTGGTGAAGATGTTGATGAAGATAACCCTCCCCAAGATGGGAGAGTTGTTGGTGATGACGGCGGTGACGATTTCCCCCTCCCGGAGGGAAGTATCCCTGGCAGAACAGCTCTGCCAGAGCCCTAGATTGGTTTCCGCCAAGGTTCCTCCTCGAGACGGTGGTGTCTGGTCCCGAAAGCCTCCTTATGATTTTTTTCCAGGTCAAAACACCTCATATAGGAGAAGATGGGCATCGGGAGACCATCTGGTGGCCCACGAGACAGGGGGCGCGCCCCCCACCCTCGTGGATAGGTGGTGGCCCCCTGATGAATCTCTTTCACCAGATATTTTTTATATTTTCTGAAACGGTGTCCCGTGGAGTTTCAGAGCTTTTTGAGTTGTGCAGAATAGGTTTCCAGTGTTTGCTCCTTTTCCAGCCCAGAATTCCAGCTGCCGGCATTCTCCCTCTTCATGTAAACCTTGTAAAATAAGAGAGAAAAGACATAAGTATTGTGACATACTGTGTAATAACAGCCCAAAGTGCAATAAATATCAACATAAAAGCATGATGCAAAATGGACGTATCATGGACTCATATGGAATAACTTTGGGGTTTACGGAAGTGGATGCACAAGCAGTATTCCCGCTTAGTACAGGTGAAGGCTAGAAAGAGACTGGGGAGCGACCAGCTAGAGAGCGACAACAGTCATGAACAGGCATTAAAAATAATCAACAATGAATGCAAGCATGAGTAGGATAATAAATCACCATGAACATAAATATCGTGGAGGCTATGTTGATTTTTTTTCAACTACATGCGTGAACATGTGCCAAGTCAAACCATTTGAATCGTTCAAAGGAGGATACCACCGTATCATACCACATCACAACCATTTTAATATCATGTTGGCAAGCAAGATAGACCATTATAAACTCCTAGCTAATTAAGCATGGCATAAGCAGCTATGATCTCTAATCGTCATTGCAAGCATGTCTCATTCATGATAAGCTGAATCAGGACCGATGAACTACCCTATTTACAAAAACAAGAGAGGTCGACTTCATACCAGCTTTTCTCATGTCAATTAGTTCATCATATATCGTCATTATTGCCTTTCACTCGCACGGCCGAACGGTGTGGATAATAATAATAGTGCACATGCATTGGACTAAGCTGGAATCTGTGAGCATTCAATACAAGAGAGAAGACAAAGTAATATGGCTCAAGATTAAATTAACAATAAAGCATATGAGAGCCACTAAACATTTCTATCATGGTCTTCTACTCTTGACCCCCAAAGAAAAGAAAAGAAACTATTTACACTGGAAAGCTCCCAACAAGCAAAAGAAGAACGAGAAATCTTTTTGGGTTTTATTTTAATTACTACTACTACAAGCATGGAAAGCAAACTAGCTAAAGGCTACAACTAATTTTTTTCGTTTTTCTTAAGGTTTTTCTAACACACAAGAAATAGACTAAGCAAAGAAATGAAACTAGCATGGATAGTACAATTGAAGAGTGTGAGCACCGTGTCGGTGTACAAAAAGAGGGGTACACTTTTTTTACCCCTATGACTGTGCACGGGCAGTTTGAGCCGCGGGCACCACCACACCAAGCATGGCAAGGGAGGTGAGTCGGGGTAAGATCAAAGCTTGATGGAGACTGGAACAACGCCAAGAACAAGACCACAAAGAGCAAAGGGACGAAGTGGCTCTCCCCGGCAAGATCCTTGCCGGGGCCAGCTCTGGCAGCCCCGGCAAGACCCTTGCCGCGGCAGCTCGCCCCACGCCTACGGAGCGGATCACCCTTGAGTCCTCCGCCCCCATGGGGAGAGGATTCGGGAGATATCCCCGTGGTGGCATGCAGATCTTTGTGAAGACATCCAAGATCAGATACAAGTTAAGAAGACGACGACCCTTGGCGGGATCCCAGCCAAGGAGAACTACAAGGCCCCCGGCAAGGGATGACAGCATGCGCCGTGGCAGGACCCTTGCCGGAGGCCCGGTAAGGCCCTTGCCGAGGGCACCCGCAGGGCCACCGTCAGGACCGCACCAACTGGGTTTCCACCGACCCACGCAGCTGCCGACCCGACCAGCTGGACAGGCTCCTGCGTGGCAACCCACAGATCTTCGTGGAGACCCACCGTTGTGGCACCTCAGCTGCCTGTCTACCTACATGGCACCTCAGGCACTGCTGGCCAGGGCGCGTGTCAACACGAGGAGGGGCGGCGACGGACAAGATGGACGTCTCCCCTCGTCCCCAATAAAGCAAGGACACCTAAGCTAAGCGCATTAAATGCGCCTTGTCCTGTAATGCGAGGGATAACCTCGCATCACTGTACCCTTTCCACCTCATGTGTGCCACTGTGGCGACCCCTTTTTCCTATAAAAGGAGGCCCGAGGCGACCAGGAGGGGGATTCGGCTTTTTAGAACTCCTCACGACTCTTTTGGAGCTCAACACTAGCTGAAGAACACAAACATATAATCCACCAAAGCAGGAGTAGGGTTTTACGCATCTTTGCAACCCGAACATGGGTAAAGGAACCATGTCCTGACTATCAGATCCGCTCTTCTCTCAACCCCGCGACCCGCAACCGTAGTAGGGATTCTTGTGATCCCATAGGTGTCGATCCAAATACACCGACACACCAACTACTGGAATAAGTGTGTGAACATGAATGTAATGTCGGTGAGAAACACGTACTCCCCCAACCTTAGGCTTTTGGCCTAATTTGGTCTATGGCCAGTATTGGCCTGGAGGATATCCAAAGTTGTAGCTGGGGTTGTACTGAGATGCAGCGGCTACTGCCCGGCGAGCCGCATCCTGGTTATAATATATCTCCCTTTTGCGTGAAATTCAAAGAAGGTAGGAGCAGGGAGAGCAATACGGACAGTGTAGCGCCTGTCAAAGATTAGTCAATACTGGAGGGATTGTTCATCCCTCTCTATAAACCGATGGCTAACCAGAGCATTATAATCTAAATAAGCAGGCGGTAATAGTTCATCATTTTCATGTATAGTCACACCAAGACGACGGGCTATACGAGTGGCATAAATCCCACCAAATAAATCTCCATCTAAACCATTATGATGTAGCCTACGTGCAACAATGGCTCCCAAGTTATATTTTCTATCACCTAACACAGCACTCTTGAGAACACTAAGATTTGGGACACACATATGGCAAGCCTCATCTTTACCATTGATGCATCTACCAATAAAGAGAGCAAAATAATGTATAGCAGGAAAATGAATGCTTCCTATGGTATCTTGTGTGATCTCCCTAGATTCCCCCACAATGATACTAGCAAGGAAGTCTTTATATTCAGATTTGCGAGGATCACTCATATTGCCCCACTGCGGGAGCTTACAAGCATCATTAAAATCTTCTAAGTCCATGGTGTAAGATTATCATAAAGATCAAACAGGACAGTGTGAGAATTACGTGAAGATGAAAATTTAAACCTTCTCACAAAGCTATTAGTTAAGTAACGGTATTGAGGGCACTTATCTTGCATGAAGCCCTTGAGGTCAGCATTACGCACATATGCGTCAAACTCCTCCTTAATGTCTGCCCGAACCATAAATTCCTCTGACAGCCATTCACAAGGCCGCACTTCAGCTTCCCTTGGTAATTCATCGTCCGGCTCACGCATCGCGAGCCTTGGTTCTTGCTTCCTTGAAGAACCACCTTGGAAGATTTTCCTATGCATTTTTTTTGAAATTTTCTGAAATTTTTAGTAACTCAAGATAAAAGTGAACCAAACTTCACAAGATTGATAGCAACAACTCCTACAAGTGCCTAGAGACTATATCATGCATTAAAACCACTTGGGACCAAAGAAATTTGACATGCAAGCTCAAGAACAAGGTCACCACAGCAGCAAAAATTTGCAATAAATAAAGCACTAGAACAAAAACTAATTGGACCAATGGAGGAGTCACATACCAAGGAACAATCTTCCCAAACAGTCTTGTGAATGGAGCTTTGCGCAAGGAGATTGAAAATGGCAGCAAGATGAGCTAGAACTCGTGCTTGAGTAGGATAGTGATTTTTTGGGAGGAAGAAGGAGTGTGTGGGTGCAGGAATAAGTGGAGGGTGGCCATGTGGGGCGTGCCCTGTGAGGGTGGGCGTGCCCTGGACCCTCGTGTCCAGGTGCTGGCTCCCCTCGCTGTGTTTTCTGTGCCAAATATTCTCAAATATTCTAGAAAAAATCATATTTCATTTTCAGGGCATTTGGAGAACTTTTATTTTCGGGGTATGTTTTTATTGCACGGATAAGTCTGGAAACAGACAAAAAAAATACTATTTTTGCTTTATTTAGTCTAATTAATAGAAAGTAAAAGGAGGGTACATAAGGTTGTGCTATCTAGATTCACCCATCTCATGCTCATCAAAAGGAATCCATTAACAAGGTTGATCGGGTCTTGTTAATAATCTCTTTCCGAATAACATGAAACCGGAGAATTTCCTCAATGGGGATATGTATGTCCCCAACAATAAGAATATCATATGTCTTCTTGACAGTAGGAAGAGGAAATTCAAAACCTCCAATGGTAATAGTTGAAAATTTTCCAATAGAATTGATACTATGGACCTGAGGTTGTTTCCTGAGAAAGTGTACCATATGCTCATTACCATTGGCATGAAAAGTGACATTGCCTTTGTTGCAATCAATAACAGCCCCTACAGTATTCAAAAAGGGTCTACCAAGGATAATAGACATACTATCGTCCTCGAGAATATCAAGGATAACAAAGT
The DNA here is from genome assembly GCA_902687465.1 of Secale cereale. NCBI lineage: Eukaryota > Viridiplantae > Streptophyta > Magnoliopsida > Poales > Poaceae > Secale > Secale cereale. Next base: position 457,578,824 of record LR738712.1, read on the forward strand.
CCGTTAGAATAGTAACATTTGCAACTACAACAGGCACATCCTCACAAATACCGACAGGTATAGCAGTTGATTTATCGGCCATTTGCAAAGATATTTCAGTAGGTGTCAACTTACTCAAGTCAAGTCTATGATATAAGGAAAGAGGCATAACACTAACACCGGCTCCAAGATCACATAAAGCAGTTTTAACATAGTTTCCTTTAATGGAGCAAGGTATAGTAGGTACTCCTGGATCTCCTAGTTTCTTAGGTATTCCACCCTTAAAAGTGCAATTGGCAAGCATGGTGGAAATTTCTACTTCAGGTATCTTTCTTTTATTGGTAATAATATATTTCATATACTTAGCATAAGGATTTGTTTTAAGCATATGAGTCAAATGCATAAGCAAAAAGATAGGTCTAATCATTTCAGAAAAGTGCTCAAAATCCTCATCATCCCTTTTCTTTGATGGTTTAGGAGAAAAAGGCATGGGTTTCTGAACCCATGGTTCTCTTTCCTTACCGTGCTTCCTAGCAACAAAGTCTCTCGTATCATAATGTTGATTCTTTGATTGTGGGTTATCAAGATCAACAGTAGGTTCAATCTCTACATCATTATCATTGCTAGGTTGAGCATCATCATGAAAATCATCATTAACATTATCACTAGGTTCATGTTCATTACCAGATTGTGTCTCAGCATCAGAAACAAAGACATCATTGGGATTCTCAGGTGTGTCAGCTACAGGTTCACTAGAAGCATGCAAAGTCCTATCATTTTTCTTTTTCTTCTTCTTAGAAGAACTAGGTGCATCTAAATTAGCTCTCTGGGAATCTTGCTCAGTTCTCTTAGGGTGGCCCTCGGAATACAAAGGTTCCTGAGTCACTTTACCCCCTCTAGTTGCAGCTCTAACAGCAAAGTCATTATTCTTACTATTTAATTCATTGAGCAAATCATTTTGAGCCTTAAGTACTTGTTCTACTTGAGTGGTAACCATAGAAACATGTTTACTAATGAGTTTCAATTCACCTTTAGCTCTAGACATATAATCACTCAAGTGTTCAATCATATAAGCATTACGTTGCAATTGTCTACCAACATAAGCATTGAAGTTTTCTTGCTTCACAATAAAATTGTCAAATTCATCTAAGCATTGGCTAGCAGACTTATAAAGAGGAATATCACCTTCATCAAATCTATAAAGAGAATTTACCTTTACTACCTGTGTCGGGTTATCAAGACCATGTATTTCTTCAATAGGCGGTAAATTCTTAACATCTTCAGCTTTAATACCTTTTTCTTTCATAGATTTCTTTGCCTCTTGCATATCTTCAGGACTGAGAAATAGAACTCCTCTTTTCTTCGGAGTTGGCTTAGGGGCTGGTTCAGGAAGTGTCCAATTATTTTCATTGGCCAACATATTATTCAATAGTAATTCAGCTTGATCAACTGTTCTTTCCCTGAAAACACAACCAACACGATTATCCAGGTGGTCTTTGGAAGCATCGGTTAGTCCATTATAAAAGACATCAAGTATTTCATTCCTCTGAAGTGGATGATCAGGCAAAGCATTAAGTAACTGGAGAAGCCTCCCCCAAGCTTGTGGGAGACTCTCTTCTTCAAATTGCACAAAGTTATATATTTCCCATAAGGCAGCTTGTTTCTTATGAACGGGGAAATATTTAGCAGAGAAATAATAAATCATATCATGGGGACTACGCACACAACAAGGATCAAGAGAATTAAACCATGTCTTAGCATCACCCTTTAACGAGAACGGAAATAACTTAAGGATATTGTAATAACGAATCTTTTCCTCGTTGGTAAACAGGGTGGCTATATCATTCAACTTAGTAAGATGTGCCACAACAGTTTCAGATTCATAGCCATGGAAAGGATCATATTCAACCAAAGTAATTAACTCAGGATCAACAGAGAAATCATAATCCTTATCAGTAACAAATATAGGTGAAGTAGCAAAAGCAGGGTCATATTTCATTCTAGCATTCAAAGACTTTTCTTTCAGCTTAGTTAATAATTTCTTAAGATCATATCTATCGTTGCAAGCAAGCTAGTCTCTAGCAGTTTCTTCATCCATAACATAACCCTCAGGAATAACAGGCAATTCATATCTAGGGGGAATCTTCATCATCACTTTCATAAATATTATCAGTTTCAATATTTGCATTCTCCCTAACCTTAGCAATTTGTTCATCTAGAAATTCACCTAGTGGCACAGTATTATCAAGCATAGAAGTAGTTTCATCATACATAGCAGAAGTGGCATCATCAAGAACATGCGACATATCAGATTCAATAGCAGGAGTAGGTGTCACAAATTTACTCATAACAGAGGGTGAATCAAGTGCAGAGCTAGATGGCAGCTCCTTACCTCCCCTCGTAGTTGAGGGATAAATCTTGGTTTTTGAGACTTTCAAGTTCTTCATAGTGATCAACATATATAAATCCCAAGTGACTTAAAGAATATAGCTATGCTCCCCGGCAACGGCACCAGAAAATAGTCTTGATAACCCACAAGTGTAGGGGATCGCAACAGTTTTCGAGGGTTATTCAACCCAAATTTATTGATTCGACACAAGGGGAGCCAAAGAATACTCTTAAGTATTAGCAGCTGAGTTGTCAATTCAACCACACCTGGAAACTCAATATCCGCAGCAAGGTAATTTAGTAGCAAAGTAATATGGAAATAGCGGTAACAGCAATAAAAGTAACGATAGTGTTTTTGTAGTTTTTGTAACAATAGCAGGGGAAAAGTAAATATGCAATAAGCAATATGTGAAAAGCTCGTACGCATTGGATCGGTGATGGAGAATTATGTCAGATGCGATTCCTCCTGTAATACTTATAACCTACGGTGACACAGAACTAGCTCCAGTTCATCAATGTAATGTAGGCATGTATTCCGAATATTGTCATACGTGCTTATGGAAAAGAACTTGCATGACATCTTTTGTGCTACCCTCCCGTGGCAGCGGGGTCCTAATGGAAACTAAGGGATATTAAGGCCTCCTTTTAATAGAGTGCCAGACCAAAGCATTAACACATAGTGAATACATGAACTCCTCAAACTACGGTCATCACCGAGAGTGGTCCCGACTATTGTCACTTCGGGGTTGCCGGATCATAACGCATAGTAGGTGACTATTGACTTGCAAGATAGGATGAATAACACACATATATTCATGAAAACATAATAGGTTCAGATCTGAAATCATGGCACACGGGCCCTAGTGACAAGCATTAAGCATAGCAAAGTCATAGCAACATCAATCTTAGAACATAGTGAATACTAGGGATCAAACCCTAACAAAACTAACTCGATTACATGGTAAATCTCATCCAACCCATCACCGTCCAGCAAGCCTATGATGGGATTACTCACGCACGGCGGTGAGCATCATGAAATTGGTGATGGAGGAAGGTTGATGATGACGATGGCGACGATCTCCCCTCTCCGGAGCCCCGGACGGACTCCAGATCAGCCCTCCCGAGAGAGATTAGGGCTTGGCGGCGGCTCTGTATCGTAAAACGCGATAATTCTTCCTCTCTGATTTATTTCTCCCCGGAAGTGAATATATGGAGTCAGGGGGTACGTCGGTGGAGCAACAGGGGGCCCACGAGGCAGGCGGGTGTGCCCAGGGGGAGGGGACGCGCCCCCACCCTCGTGGATAGGGTGTGGGCCCCCTGGCTTGGATCTTTCCGCATATATTTTTTACATATTCCAAAATAATTCTCCGTTGATTTTCAGGTCAATCCGAGAACTATTATTTCTGCACAAAAATAACACCATGGCAATTCTGCTGAAAACAGCGTCAGTCCGGGTTAGTTCCATTCAAATCATGCAAGTTAGAGTCCAAAACAAGGTCAAAAGTGTTCGGAAAAGTAGATACGTTTGAGATGTATCAGGCAGCAGCACATAGTGCAACAGTGACAGCCAAGCAGCAGTATGTAGAGCAGCAGTGTCAAGGCAGCAGCACAGCGGCACAACATCAGCAGCAGGGGCGGCAGTAACAACAGTAGCAAATGCGGTTGAGCGAGCAGCGGCACGGGCGCGCGCGGTCGGCGCAGCATGCCCAAGCGAATGCGGCCAGGGGATGGCTTCGGCGTGCGGGCACGACAAGGGGAGTCTAGGTCGCGGGCTGGGCACGGTGAGCGCGGCCAAAGGCGAGCGGGCACATGGAGTTCTAGGCGAGCTCAAGGGCGGCGGCTACGGCATGAATTCTGAAGGGAAAAGAAGGGGAATTGGACGAGGACCTCACAGCGGTTCACGATGACATGCTCGGGAGGCTGAGGGAGCGCTGAGGAAGGAGATCCGGGGCGGGGCAGCGGCGACCGAATGCGGGGACAACGTAGGGGCGGTGGCGGTGATGCTCCCCGGCTTGAGCCAAAGGGCGGAGTAGACGTGGACGACAACGGCGGTCCTCCGTGATGCCTCTGAGCGGCGCGGGGTGGCTGGTGGTCACGGGATCGATGACGCCACGGCACTGGTGGCGTCGGGTCAGTGGGGGAGGAGAGTCGAGGCGCGGGAAGGGAATGGAGTGGGGCTAGGGTTTCGGGGGAGGCTGCGGGGTTCGCTTGATAGGGGGGTTGGGGGCTGGATGACCTCCACGCCTCCAGGCCCGGCCATGGATGGTTGTCACTCCTCCCCTGCCTCCTGTAGCATGGTTGAAGGAGAGGGGAGGTGGGCTTGGCCAGCCACTTTGTAAGATGGGCCCGAGTGTCCAGTAGATTAGGTCCTACTTATCTTCTTTCTTTTTCTTTTTGTATTACAATTTGCTATTGTTTCAAATTAGTTGGTCCACCAAACAAACTGTGCTATATATGAAACTTTGGCACATAAATCATGCACAATATTTAAAACCACACACAATGTTTTACATCATTTGGAACTGTATAGATATTTGTTTATTAATAAGGAAGACCAAAATAATAACTGTTGGATCATTTATTAATTTCCTAGGAATTTATATGTGAGTCAAATGAATTAGATTTCAACATGACAATGAACATGGGAATTTATAGAATTATTCATACATTTTAGTTTTAACATTTTCTAACTTTTATTGTTTGACTTTATTTTAAATTTGAAATTTTAACTAGATTGAATCAACACGAGATTATCAATAGTAATTGTGGTGATGTGGCCTCATTAGTAGAGGGTTACTGTAGCTTAATTATCCGGGCGTCACATCTCTCTCTCTCTCTCTCTCTTCTAAAAAAATAAAACAAAACAGATATGAGAAAGAAAAGAAAGAGAGGTTAGGGGTGGAATTTGGGCATGGTGATTATTTTCTCAGACTCACAAAAATGAGCTTGATCAAAGAAAAATGGAAATGGACATGTGGGTGAAGTTTGAATCAAATTCACTTGAATTTAATTCAAATGAGTGTGAGAAGGAAGTGGGTAATTGGTAGGACAAAAAATGATGAGAATTTTGGTGGAGCTCGGGAAAATATTGAAAGAATTTATGGGCAAAGTTTGAGGTCAAGAAGAGAGATAACAAAGGCCTGGGGAATTATTTGCAAGTGTGTTTTGGTGATTCCAAAATGATGGAATATTTATAATATCTTCATAATATTGGGAGGATATGTTATAAAGAGAAATCACCCTTCCCTCGATTTAAATAGATCAAAATATCTATGCAATTTATTTAGTTGAGTTGCAAAAATTAAATGACATGATGACATGATGTAATGAAACAAGCAAATAAAACACACGACAAAACTCATAATAGCTGGAAGTCTTCTGGAGTGTCAGTCTTGGGGCGTCACAACTCTCCCACACTAACAGAGGATCTCGACCCGAGATCCTAGGGATGGCACCGGATAGAAGCGGGAGAGGAAGAGGTAAAACAAAGTTGCTTCTTCGACAAATGAGTGGAACCAAGAACCTTGGAAGGTTGAAAACTTGAAAGAAAGAATGCAAGGAGATGAACGAGATTGCACATAATTTGTTGGACAAGAGGAACAAGGAATATGATGAGAATCAAGAAGTTTAGTGGCAAGATACACATTGAAACCACTCTGGTTAAAACAAGATAGAGAAGGAATAAGAATGAAATAATTTGGACAACACTCCGACTGAAAATGGAAGGAATTAATATGAACTTGAGAAGATGTGATGATACTTGATGAAATCAACAACATACTGCCTCCAGAACTAATGAAATAATGGCAGAAGGGGTAGGAAGGATTTCAGACAACACTCCGGTTAAACAGAGAGGCAAAACTTGATAAGATGAGAGAATTTGAATGGAGGACACGACACTCTCAATAAATGGATAAGCAAATGAAAGGATATGATTGTAGCGACCACGATCCGAATGGACCAAAGTCTCTGTGTTCTGTGTCATCCCTCGATCGGTAATGCTGACACACACAGTACTTGAAGGATTTATAACAGAGTGGCAATCACACACTTATTACATCGAATGTCTCAAAAGAGAACTTATTTCAAAATATATGGCATAAGGCCATCTAACACGATAACAGCGGAAGGCTTGGAAGATAAGTGAATCCATCAACTCCAACGGCATAGCTGAGTGCATGAAAAACGACCTAGCGCACCTTACTCTTCTTCTGAAAAGTCTGCAACATGATATATTGCAGCCCGAAACTGGTCAGCACATGGAAAATGCTAGCAAGATAACACAGTAGAGCAAGTAATAGAATAAAGGCTAACACTACATGCATATATGGCTGGTGGAGGCTCTAAGGTTTTAATGTTTTTGCATAAAGCCGTTTTTTCCCTACAACAAAGGAATAAGTTTATTTTAACTATCATGGTAGTTGAAACATCATTGAGAAGGTTCCTCCAACTCAATACCAATTAAAGCCATCTTTATTAACCCAACAAATTAGTTTTACAGTGATGAGATCAACCCAATAATTCAAGTACCAGATACTCAAGATGTCCAAAACCGGGGACATGGCTAATCATGATTAGTTTGTACACTCTGCAGAGGTTTGCGCACTTTTCCCCACAAGACTCGATCTCCTCCGTTGGATTTCTCGCACTGCGTGGTGTTTGAGAAATGGATGACCGAGACACTGTCTTTCAAAAGCATTTACTCTTTACCCCGGGTGGACCCGTACACCTACTTTCCCCTACATCTGCTAGTCCACCACTGAAAGAGCTCACACAACATACTCAACTATGCCAGAGCACATAATGGCATTGTGGCTGCACACGGAAGTTTCTAGCATGAATAGTCTTATGATCCCTTTGAGCCTGGGTGGCATTCCATATGATAATCACACGGTTCCTCCGGGATTTCCTAGGACAACACTGGATTCTCCAGGTGCCTTGCAACCAATCCACCTAGATGTGTATTAAAGTTGACACCTTAAGTTGAACCATTAATTAACAATCTCACATCTGTCATGGATACTCTCAAACCCAATCCACGTCTATGAGCATAGCATGGCAACATAAGCATAGCGTAGAAGTAACTCCCAGGGGTTTGATAATAATGCAGGTAATAGGTTCTACCTCAATCTACTTCCCAGACCCACATGTTAAGAGATCCTACTCATGCAATGTGTGAGGGTTGAACTAATGCATAAAAATTGGGTAATAAACGATATGATCAATGTGTTACTTGCCTTGCTGATGATTCGCAAAACCTAGAGACTCGTAGTACACACTTCGCACTCCGGGAATTCTATCGCAAGCAAACAATAGCGCACATAAGCAACCAAGCAAAGATGCACGGGTAAAACTCAAATAAAAAGGATCTAACCAGAAAGTTCAACTGAAGAACTCCGGTTTGCAAAAAGAATCAAATCAAATGGAGCAACGAAACTCAAACTACGAAAGAAATAAGATCCGTTTACTAGCTTGTACTAAAGTCAAATTTTACAGTACCAAAACCTTGTTCAAGTTGGTTAAACAGAAAGAGGGCTTCGAGACGAAGATCTAGGCGCTTGTTTCGCCTGATTCCGACTAACGAGCGAAAAGTTATACTAAAACGAAGATCAGGGCAGAAATTGCGATTGAAAATAATCGCGGAAAAACCCTGAAAAATAAAACGCGACGAACAGGCTAACGAACGAGCGTTCGCTAAAAGAAACTAACGAACGAAAACGTTCGTTAACAGATCTAAATGAACGAACGTTCGCAAAGTAGATCCGAACGGAAAAACCGGGGAAAACCGATCTAATAAAAAACCGGGTTTAGATCTAGGGTTTACCTAAAAAACGAACGAAAAAAATGCAGCAACTCCGGCGAGATTCCGGCGAACTCCGGCGAGACGGCGCGGTGGCGGTGGCGGCGGCGGCACAGGCGGCGGCGGCGCGGCATGGGGCTTGAGGCGGCTAGGGTTTCGGCGGGCTGGGGTGGGCTGCGGTGGGGGCGCGGCTTATAAAGGCCAGCCGGGCAAGGTGTCTGGGTCGGACACGGCCCGTTAGATCTGTTCATTTTTTTTAAATAGTCCTGACGCAGCAAAACAGACAAAAGAAATACTAAACGGAGTCGAAAAATTCTGGAATAAATTTTTACCGTCCTCTAATAATATTTAGGACAAAGTGAACATTTTTCTCGGACCTAAATGAATTTTTGATAAACGCATATTTTTCCTATTCAAATAAAATTGCAAATAAATCCAAATAAAATAAAATATTTGATTTTAATGTTTTTCCTCCAATATTTCCTTTGTTTTGGAGAAGTCATAAACGCATATTTTTCCTATTCTAATAAAATTGCAAATAAATCCAAATAAAATAAAATATTTGATTTTAATGGTTTTCCTCCAATATTTCCTTTGTTTTGGAGAAGTCATATTATCTCCGCTCATATATGTTATTATGAAATACTTTCGGAGAGAAAAACAATTAAAACCAAAGTGACCCTCGTACCGATATTTGAGAAAACTCAAATATGAAAAACGGTAAAATCCCCAACTCTCTTCGTGGGCCCTTGAGTTGCTTAGAATTTCGAGGATCGCAACACATAAATGCAAATAAAAATATGATATGCAAGATGACCTATGTATAACATTCCAAATTGAAAATTTGGGATGTTACAAACCTACCCTCCTTAAGATGAATCTTGCCCTCGAGATTCGGGTTGGCTAGAAAATAGGTGTGGGTGGTCCTTGCGTAGATCATCCTCTCGTTCCCAGGTGGCTTCATCTTCGGTATGGTGGCTCCCCTGAACTTTGCAAAACTTGATAACCTTGATGCGGGTGACTCTGCTTGCAAACTCAAGGATCTTGAATGGTTTCTCCTCGTAAGATAGATCACTATCCAGCTGAATTGCTTCCAGGGGCACTGTGTCTCTCAGAGGAATATCGGCCATCTCAGCATGGCACTTCTTAAGCTCGGAAACATGAAACACGTCGTGAACTCCTGAAAATCCTTCGGGTAACTCTAACTTGTACGCAACCTCTCCCATGCATTCCAAAACACGGTATGGCCCTACAAATCTCGGGACTAACTTTCCCTTAACTCTGAAATGCTTAACACCTCGTAGTGGTGACACTCTCAGGTATGCTCTGTCTCCGATTTCATAGTCTACTTCCTTGCGTTTCAAGTCTGCATAACTCTTCTACCTGGACCGAGCTACCTTCAGTCTATCTCGAATCAGCTTAACCTTCTCTTCTGACTCTTTGATCACATCTGGTCCAAATAACTGACGGTCTCCAACTTCATCCCACATCAATGGTGTTCGACATCTCCTCCCATACAATGCTTCGAACTGTGCCATCTTCAAGCTGGCCTGGTAATTGTTGTTGTACGAAAATTCCGCGTAGGGCAAATTGTCATCACAACTAGATCCATAATCTAATGCACAAGCTCTCAATATGTCCTCCAGAATCTGATTGACACTCTCGGTCTATCCATCAGTCTGCGGGTGAAAAGTTGTATTGAACTATAGCCTGGTTCCCAAAGTCTAGTGTAGATGATGCCAAAACTTCGAAGTAAACTGTGTTCCTCTATCTGATACGATGGTCCTAGGAACTCTGTGCAGACATACGATCCTGGTCATGCATATCTTGGCCAACTTCGCACTGGTAGAGGTGGTTTTCACGGGGATAAAGTGAGCTACTTTGGTCAAGCGATCCACTACTACCCAGATTGAGTCATATCCTGATCGGGTCCTGGGTAATCTGGTGATAAAGTCCATGCCAAGCTTATCCCACTTCCATTCGGGTATCAACATAGGCTGCAGTAATCCTGCTGGCTTCTGATGTTCTGCCTTCACTCTCTGACATACATCACATACGGCTACATACTCGGCAATGTCCTTCTTAATTCCTGTCCACCAGGAACGTTCCTTCAATTCCAAATACATCTTAGTGTTTCGGGGTGTATCGAGTATGGCGAATCATGTGCTTGCTGTAGTATCAACTTCCTGATCTCGGCGTTGTTGGGCACATAGACTCGGTCCTCGAACCACAAGGTGTCGTGTTCGTCCTCACGAAAACCCTTGGCTTTTCCTTCACTCATCTTCTCCTTTATATCAGCAATTTATTTGTCATCCTTGTGAGCTTCTCGTATCTTTCCCAATAATGCTGACTGAACCTCCAAGGCTGCAACAAAACCTCTAGGGACTATCTCCAAACGAAGCTCCCTGAGATCTTCCGCTAACTCCTTGGGCAATCCTCCATTTACTAGGGTATTGACATAACTCTTCCGGCTCAAGGCGCCTGCAACGACATTGGCCTTGCCTGGATGATAGTGCAGCTTCATATCATAATCCTTTATGGGCTCCAACCATCTCCTCTGTCTGAGGTTCAGTTCCTTCTGGGTGAAAATGTACTTCAAACTCTTGTGACCCGTGTACACATCACAATGATTTCCAATAAGGAAATGTCTCCAGGTTTTGAGCGCATGCACTATCGTTGCTAGCTCCAAATCATGCGTAGCATAATTCAACTCGTGCGGTCGAAGTTGACAAGATGCATAAGAAACAACTCTTCTATCCTGCATGAGTACTCCTCCAAGTCCTAAGCGAGAAGCGTCGCAATACACTTGGAAATCCTTGTGTATATCTGGCAAGATCAGCACTGGGGTTGTCGTCAAACGTTTCTTCAACTCCTGGAAACTTTCTTCGCACTCCTCGGTCCAATGGAACTTTGTGTCCTTCTTCAACAATGCCGTCACAGGCTTTGCAATCTTGGAGAAATTCTCTGTGAATCTCCGGTAATATCCCGCGAGCCCAAGAAAACTGCGGATTTCTCCAACTGAGGTGGGTGCCAACCACTCAGTGACTGCCTGCACCTTGATAGGGTCCACTGCTATACCTTCTCCTGATATAACGTGTCCTAAGAATCCAACTTCCTTCAACCAAAACTCACATTTGCTGAACTTGGCATATAACTGGTGTTCTCTGAGCTTCTTAAGAACTAAACGCAAATGCTCCTTGTGTTCCTCTTCGTTATTTGAATACACCAAAATATCATCAATGAATGCCACGACAAACTTATCCAAGAACTCCATGAACAACTTATTCATCATACTCATGAAATAGGCAGGGGCGTTACTCAATCCAAATGACATAACCGTATACTCATATAACAAGAAGAAACCTGCAAAGATTTAGATGGAGCTTCGTGACATTATAACGAGAAAACGTGAACTCCGTAAAGAAGGATGAACAACTTGGAACCGAGAATCTCTTCCTCATGAATAAACTCCGAAGGAAGGGATTAACCACTTGGATGAAACAAGAATAAGAATTATGTTATGCGTATCCTTCACCAATTTAAATTGATGAGAAGCATTGGATTTGGCATACTACTTATTCGCGCTGCAAAGAATTGAAGAGAGATCTTGCACAATCTTGAGAAAGTATTCAACGAATGACTTGTAGGATTTTTGGAACGAACGTATGAAATGATATGATAATATAGGAAGTGGAATGTCCAATGAACCACAATGTGAATTTAAAGATGAACGAAGAAAAGAGAAGGGACCGCCAAAAAGAATTAGAATATGAACGAAGGCACTTGAGGGAATTTAGATATAAGCCAATGAAGAGAACATGAGCTGACTAGCAAATACCTGAACGGTCCACCCATAAGAATTAGAGGGCGGGAGCAAAACTGAAAATGAATCACTCTTCCAAAAAGGATGGTCTCTGTAGAATCCGAATGAAAATACTCCTGAAAAGCTCCGGATGGGTAAGAAAAGAATTTCTAACAAAGGGAATAATTGAGAGAATAGCATGAAGCTAGAACCACGAATCGTCAAGAGACGGACCAAGATTTAGGAGATATTATTCTTCGGTCTTCAAAATCTGAGAATGACGACGAGAACCGCCATGAAGAATTTTGAGATACTTCGGAAGAATGAAGAATGTAAAGGTTGAACCAACGTTGGAAAGAATTTGGAAGCGATCTTGGAGAAGGTATATGACTGATGGAATCCATTCTTACATCACACTTTGAAAAAATATTGAGCATAACTCCGAAAAAATTAGAAGAGTCAGGTAAATCCTGGGAAAAGACCTGTGGCTTAGGGCCCACTCAAAAGAAACACCGTCGAAAAGATTGCTTGAGAGATATTACACCGGTTGTATTAAATGACTTGGATGAGATAACAACCTCGAAATAGTTTGAACGGATTAAGAATGGAAACGTGAATCTTCTGAGATATCGTGTACACTCCGGATATGAATAAACAGAGGTGAAGAGCAAATTGGGCTTTGGATAAGAAATTCCAACATGGGAAAACATGCGAACAAAAGGAAGAGATATGATCAATATGGAAGCTTCGATTTAGTCCATCGGAGAAGAAACGAGAATGGAGAATGATGAACTTGAAGCTTCCTTAGCATCTTCCTGAGAATCACTGGATAAGGACATTGAAGGAAAAGAATGAAGAAACATCACATGAATAAAATTGATACTTGACTAAGAAATATGGCTCCATGAAAAAAAGGGTGGGAGGGTGGGAAAAACAAAGGCAACTTGGTACGAATGGAATGAATGTCGTTGAGAAAAACCAAGAATTGGTCTTGCACATATTGGAAGGATCGGGTTAACTTGAAGAGAAGCACGCCGATTAAGAAGAATTTCCATGACCTTCTCGATGATCAAGAAGGATTAGCACTCCCATAGAAATATGAGAACACCGCTTGGAAAGGTATGGATCAACACTTGACATTGAAGCAACTCGAATACCACAACTCAAAACAAAACAAGGATTTGGCTTGCATAATAAGCCAAAACAAACATGTGATAGAGATTCCGCCCAAAGTTTTCGTGATGAGC
>LR738712.1:457592082-457653395 GCA_902687465.1 Secale cereale
CCCCCCCCCGGGCATGACGTTACAAAGGACATTGCATCTCCGAATCGGCATAGCCAAGGATTCATTAAGATGCAACGTGACCAGTGTAAAATTGACCGTGACAAGCGAATCACTAGACGTTGAACCCCAACCTCATATCATGTATTTGTTGGAAGAATACCTAGAGCTACTTGAATTCCCACCTATTAATTCCTGAAACTTTCTGGTTATGCAATCTGGTGTTGGGGATATAGGGGAAGAACAATATCTCACACAACTAACAAGCCCTACATCCAGTTGTATCCTCTGTCAACACATAACCAGGCACCTTCAGTAACCATGTACCTCAGACATTCGGAAAGTATCCGCTATACTAGCTCTGGCAATACTCCCTAACTACCCCCCTAGTACTGGGTGACGTCGGGGTTATCTCACTACTAGACATGCATAGAAGAGTTTTCGATGTCGGCCACCTCTGGTATTCCGGAACTGTAATGATACAACTATGACGACAACACCTTGGATCTCAACTCCCTGGGACAATGCCACAACCCCTAAATGACAGGAGGCACCAAGAACAATGTTCTCGTCACAAGATATCAGAACGATCCCAACAATACCTGCGTGATCCTAAAAAAATAGTGAAAAACAGGAGGGTGAAGTGAAAACTTCTACGTCAGGAGTCATCACCAGAGCAACGAAGGGGATAAAGAGTAAAAGAATTCCTACTCTCGGATATATATATATATTCCTAAGACTCAAAACCGTTTTTGTTTCTAGACTCAACATCGGCAGCGGTTCAATCAAGCAGGCGCTCCTAGGTCGGGGAAGGCTCTGGTTACCAACTTGTAACACCCATGATGCGGCTATAGCTCCTACGTGTCGAGGCACGACTTAGAGTCATAACCGCATTCTGGAATGGTCTCAAGCATGGTATCTTTACACAACCCATGTAATGAACACGATGGAAGAGAGTTTAATAGTTGGCTTACACTCACCACGTCACACAATTAATACAATCAACATATATTCATCCAGAGAACACAGAGTCCGACTACGGACAAAATCAAATGAATAAAAAGATACCACACAGACTCATCCCCATCGGCCCTAGTAGGAACCACTACTGATCGTCAGGGTATGTCACATACATACGCCCATGCTCTTCATCGAACTCCCACTGAAGCTCTTGCACGTCTCCTGAGTCAAACTCTGATGTACCTGCATCTGTTTGTGTAGTAAACAGTGAGTCACAAGGACTCAGCAATCTTGTTCCCGGGTATCAAAACTATTAAGGCTTTTAGGTGTGGAGATGTTATAAAGTGACTGCAGCAGCACTAAGCATTGTATGAGGCTAGCTTACGAAGTCAGAGTGAGATGAGAATATATGTCAACGGTCGCAACTAGTAGTGATCAAGAAGTGATCCTATCTACTTACGTTCATACATAACCCCACCATGTTCACTTTCCAAACCCCATCGAAAAGATACCATCACGGTTACTCACACAGGTAGTGTATTCTTATTGAGTTATGGTGTCAAGTTATCTACAACCAGATATTAACAAATTCCAATCTGCCACATAACCGTGGGCATGGCTTTTGAAAGATCATAACCCTGCAGGGGTGTCCCAACTTAGCACATCACAAGCTCTCACGATCAGCGGAGTAACAACTCCAAATTGGGAAGACCCGAGTATTCTCGGAATCCCGTGCACAAGATATTTCGACAAAGGTACAACTAATCCAGCAAGACCTCCCAACGTGTCGACACCCGGATAAGAGTCGCGCGTATCTCTTCTCAGGCCATGGTCGGATGAGAAGTACGTACAACAATCGAAGACCCCAGATAACTGGGTGGCACCGCAAGTGGCTCTAGTTTGGACCAACACTCATGAGGAGCACTGGCCCGGGGTTTGATTAAGAATCCACGGGTTAATTACTCCCTATGAAATTTTTAGTTATTAGGAAAATGGTAAAATCAAGGTTGGGCCTTTGTCGGGGGAAACTGTCCGCCACGAACACCTATGGGACCGGAGCCCCTTTGTCTGTGCGGTACGAGGGCGGAGGGAGCACGAAGAGCAGATCGAAGCAAACACGCGGGCAGTTTTACCCAGGTTCGGGCCGCGGTAGACGCGTAAAACCCTACTCCTGCTTGGTTGTGTATTGAGTTCGGGCGCTCGGGAGCTTGAAGAAGCAGCTACACCAGCGCGAGAGTGATCTAGGTTTCGAACCCTCTCCACGTTGTGCATGGGCCTCCTTTTATAGTGCAAGGGGTCACCGATAGGTGTCAACGTAGGAGAAAGGGGTAAAAATGTAAAAGAGGTGGTAGTTGTAACAGTGCGGGAACAGTGGAGCTACAGTACAGAACAGTGGTCTATACCTACTTTAACAGTGGGGGACACGGGCATTTAATGCCCGTCGCCGTCGACCCCAAAAGCTCCCGCCTTAGCGTCTCCTTCCGCCACGGCGACGGATCCATCACCGTGGAGTGCCACCGTGTACCCCAGGCTGCACGGCCATCCGCCACGCGTCCCTGGATAAGCCCCAGGGCGACGCGTGGGCCGATGAGCTGGAGCGCGGGCACACAGCGCAGCCTTCCCGACAAGCACCTTGCCGGGGCCTCGATCTTGCCGGGCCCGGGAGCTTGCCGCTCTCCGGGCCCCTTGCCGGGGCGCTTATAGCGCCGAGGCGATGTCTTCTAGTCTTCCTGGCAAGCTCCTCTTGCCAGGGTCTTGTGTTAGCGGAACAGTCTTGAGCCTGGTACGGCCTTCCCGGCAAGCTCCTCTTGCCGGGGTCTTGATCCCATGTCCTGTATACTTTGTTTTTGAATGGTTTAATAGGGATCAGGAAGGTCTCCGGCGAGCACGCAGTAAACCTTGCCGCGGGAAGCTGCAACTGCCCGTGCACAAGTTGGGGTACTGAGGCATCCCTACCTTAGTACACCGACAGGAGCCCCCGGGCCTGGGCCACACACGGTGCCGAGCGCTGTTGGGCCAGGCCCAAAGCAGTGCACGGGCACCCGCGGCCCGCGGCGCGCCGAATCCACTTCCATATCCGCCGCACCCCACGGTAAAGGCACGCGTCGATCGCGGCGCCGTGGGATGGGACGTGCCCACGATCTCTTAATGGAAAGGGCGAAACGCCCCCCACTCCCCCATAAAAGCAGAGGGAGCGGGCGCGGTTCCCCTCCTTGCGCTCTCATTACATCGTCTTCTTCCTCTCAAAGATTCCTTCTTGTGCTTTGCCTCCACATCTCCGCCGCCGCCGAGCTCTTCGTCTCCCTCCTCCCACCGCGTCCGCCATGGCCCCAAAGACCGACAAGGCGAAGGCGGAGAAGGCCAAGCGGGAGAAATCGGAGCAAGCGGCCAAGCTCATCGCGTACCGGAAGCGGCATGTCGTCTTCCCGCCGAAGCTCGGCGTGCAGGAACTCTGGAACAAGTATTACTTGTTCTGGTCCAAGGGAACCGATGCGCATCCCCGCACGCAAGCATACCCGGCCGCCGCCAAGGACAGCTATCCCGGCGGGTACCACTTCTTTGCTGCCTTTTTCCATTGTGGTCTCTGTCCTCCTTTCTCGAACTTCTTCTGTGATATCATGAACACATATGGCTTCCATCTGCTTGACTTCACCCCCAACGCCATTCTCACCATGACTGTTTTCGCACATATGTGCGAAAACTTCATAGGAGTCCATCCCAATGTAGCCCTCTTTAGACACTTCTTCACTCCTAGAGCCGAGGCCGATGCCCCCCTCTCCGGAGGAATTTCTTGGATCTTTCGTCTGAATAAGAAAGGGGCGTACTTGCCGGGGGAGCTCCGCGGCAAGTGGGAGGAATGGCGAGCGGAGTGGTGCTGGATCGTAGAAGACCAGCCGCAAGCCTTCACCGCGCTGCGCACAACGCCCATTGTGCGCGGCAGGGACTGGAGTGACCTGGACTCGGACGATGTCAAGCTCAACATTGCCCTTGTCCGGATTCTTCGTCTTCGGTTGGCCAATCTATCAGTTGCCGAGGTGGGCGCAGATTTCCTCCGCCGGCGCATCGCCCCTCTCCAAGACCGGAAGAGGCCGGCCTGGGAGTACGGCGGCCCGGCAGACATCATGAGGCTGCGCCCCGGGCTTAATTTCAACTTCACCACTCTGGAGCTGCGGGGGATGGTACGGGAACTCTTCAAGTACGACCCGACGCACCCCGAGTGGTTCAGGACTCCCCGGGAAGTGGTGCCGCTCTGCAACAACGCCGCCAGGGACCGGATCCTCGCCATGATGCCCATGTGCGACTCGCATGGCTTGGACCGCTCGTGGATCGCCCCGAAGCCCATCGACGTCCTCAACTTCTACGACAACCTCGCCGAGGTGGCGAGGAACAAGGAGGACCTCAAGCTGCACACGCGGGACACCACCGACCAGGAAATCGCCTATATAGCTTCTCGGGCTGAGGAGGCCGCCGCAGCCGCGGCGGCAGGAGTTTTCGGGTTCTCGCCGGAGGAGGCGGAGGCCGAGGAGGCGTCCACCCAGGCGGAGGAGGCGGAGATCCGCAGGTTGCTGAATCTCCCACCCGACGCGCTCGCCGGGGTCCCCTCGCTGAGGCACTCCGGGATCCACGGGATCGCGGCGGAGGCCGCGGCAATGGAGGGCACCGCCGGAGGGAGCAGAGGCGCCGCGAGGGGCAGAGGCGCCAAGGGAAAGGGGGCCGCAGCGCAGGACGCTGGGCCCAGCGAGCCGGCCGGGGCAGAGGAGGAGGAGGAGGAGGAGGCCGAAGACTCCGGCGGATCCACGGAGTTATACGCCGACGACCTCTCCTCGTCGGAGGACTCCCCGCCCCCGGCAAGCCCGAGGCAGTCCCCGGCAAAGCGCCTCCGCAAGGCGGCGACGGGGGAGAGGGCGCAGGCGCCCCGGCAACAGCCACCTCGGCGGGCGGCTCCCCGGGGGAGTCAAGCCGCGCCAAGGCCGTCCGGCGCACCAGCCGCAGCGGAGGCGGCCCGTGCGCGGACCACGACGGAGGCGCCCCGCAGGCCGGCAGCGAGCCGGCAGGGGTCTTCTCGGAGCGGAGCAACGGCTCCGCCCGCTCCTCGGGCGCCGGCAGCCACAGGGGCTGGGTCTTCGCAGCCCCCAGCCCCGGTGAACACCAAGCGCGCGAGGGAGTCTTCATCTTCCGCTCCTCGCGCCGACGCGCCCACGGTGGAGTATGACTTCTCCGCCCTGAGCGAGGACGACGAGGAGGACCAGGAGTAAGAATCCGAGATTTTATATCTTCTTGTTTTCCTTGTGTCTTGATGATTTTTGTTGATGTTGACTCTATTCGTTGCTCTGGTTTCAGGACCCTGGCCCATCGCGCGGCGAAGAAGGCCAAGGCGCCCGAGGTTGAGGTCGCGGAGGACTCGGCAGCTGCGGCAACAGAGGGCGTGCCGGAGCCGAGCCTGCCGGACCCGAGCGCTGCTCCGAGGAGCAGCCCCCAGCGTAGCCCGCAGCGCAGCCCCCAGCGTAAGTCTGGGTTTTTCTCTTCTTGCTTGTCGGGGTACGCCTTTGGATTTGGTTTCGTCTTCGTGTCTTGACGTTTCCTGTCTTGTTCTGTGCAGAGGTGGAGCCACAGCGGGAAGAGCGCCCGGAGACCACCGTTGAGGAGCCACAGGCCCCGCCGTCCCCGCCAAGGCAGAACTCTCCGGCAAGGGAGAGTGCTCCGCCAAGGGCGGGTACTCCGCCGAGGCAGAGTACCCCGCCAAGGGCGAGCAGCCCGGCGAGGGCGACCACTCCGACAAGGCCGAGCTCCCCGGCGAGGGAGCCCGCCGCCGAGGACGCCCGCCAAGGTATGTTTTGTGACTTGTCTTCTTGGCTTGCCTCTTTTTGAATATTTGCTTGAGTCTTGAACTTCTTTGTTTCTTCTTCTTCTTAGATCTTCCTCCTCCTGCGCCCATGGAGACGGAGGTTATCATCCTCGAGGAGGAGGACGCGCAGGGCGGCGGCGGCGACGCTCCTGTCGTCGAGGAGATAGCCGAGGCCGCCGAGCCGGCCGCGCAAGAGACTGCTCCGGCTGCAGACGCAGCGGCCGGGGAGGGGGACGGTGGCCGCACCGCCGACCCGGAGGCGGCGGGAGCATCGGATGCTGCACCGGCCACCGGTCCCTCCGCCGGCGAGGAGCAGAGGTTCTATCTCGAGGCCCCCAACGGCGTCTTCATCCAGATGCCGTGGGGGTCTTCATCGCGAGCTCCTGCGGAGGGCGAGGCGTTCGACGGAGAAGTCCTCGCCTCCGCAGGCCTGAAGATCGTCCAGGCGCCCGGTGGAGGTGAGGGGCCCGAGGAGGAGAGGTTGCTCCATCAGCTCCTGGCCCTTTACCGGGCCAGGCAGGCAAAGCTCGCCTCCCGGGAGGCTCTTGTCGCCAAGGCCGCGGCAGAAATGGAGAAGCGTGCGGCGGAGCTCAGCGCCGCCAATCAGGCCGCCCTCCGCCAGGTGGCGGAGGAGCGTGAGCGTCTCGCCGGCGAGTACCAAGAATGGGTGCTCGAGAAAGCTAAAGCGGAAGAACAGCAGCGTCTCGCCGGGGTGGAGATGTCCCGGCGAGAAGGAGAGCTCGCGCAGCGGAAGGTCGAGCTCGACTCCCACGAGGAGGACCTTGCCGCTCGCGAGGCAGCCCTTGGCGGGGAGCTGAAGGAGGCGAAAGCCGCCGCGGTTGCCGCGGAAGACGCCAAGAAAGAGCTCGCCGCCAAGGTCGAACAGTTGGAGAAGGCGATGAAGGTGAGCGCCGAGAAGGTTGCCGCGCTCATCTTGGAGCGCGAGAAGGATGCTCACACAAACTCAGAGCTTCAGGTGAGTTTATCAAAGAGGGGCGACGAGCTGAAGGCCGCCAAGGACTCCATTGAGGACTTGGAGCTGAAGGTCACCACTCTGAAGGAATCGCTCGATGCCGCCCGAGCTCAGGAGAACAAACTGAAGGATGAGCTCCGCAAAGAGCGGACCTTGGTGGAGAGCGTTAACAAGGCATCCGAGCTCTTCCGGCAGACTATTGAAGTGTGGACCGAAGAGCTGGTTTCTTCTGCGTCCAATATTGACCAGGAGCTACTGGCGCTGAAGGTCGAACACCTCATCTACTCGCCGGACCCGGATCTCCCGCACAGCGCCAAGCTCAGCCTCTTCTTCAGAGGGGTCGCTCCGGCTCTTGCAGGTCTCCGGAACCGCATCCCCGCGCAGCTGGCCGAGGAGTCGCGCCTGCTCTGCGCGGGAACTCTGGAGCGGGTGCTGACGAAGATCGTGTACCGCAACCCGGGAATCAACCTCACGAACGTTCTACGCAGCTTGCCGGCTGATGCAGACACGGAGGCCCTGAAGGAGCAGGTCGGCCACATTATCGCCAAGGTGGCAAAGCTTGGCAGGAAGGAAGGCGACCGCGTAGACTAGGGCTCCGCTATCTTTATCTCTTTTTACTGCTGCAAATTATGTCATGAACTTATTAGTCCATTGTGACAAGTTATCCTTGTAGGATATTTATTTCTTTTCGATCAATCAGTGCAATGTTATCTTCCTTGTCTTGATCCTTGACTTTGTATGTTTTTCACCCTACGCTCCCGGGGAGCTTGCCGGCAGGGGGCCTTTGCCGCGAGCGCTGAGTGCTGGACTCTGAGCAGCCTGCTGGCCAAGGTCCTGGCCGGCAAGCAACCTTGCCGCAGCTAGTCGCAACGCACTTAGCTTGCTGAGCGTACTCGGAAACGAAGCAAGGGTGCGACACTTGTCGCAGCTCGCTTAAATCGTTGAGTGAACTCGAAAACAAGATAAGGGTGCGGCAAGCTACGGGTAGGTTCCTCCGCGCACAGGTTTTCCATACAAAATGTGATCGTTCAAGGAAGACAACTAAAATTTAAAATTTGAACTGATCAAATTCTAACAACTTATCTTTCATATGCTGCTTGCTTATATTACTTGCTTTCCGGTAAGGCTTCTCTTTTTTGAACAGCACTTAGTTCCTCCTCCACCTCCTTCCCCCCCGGCAAACTTGTGCGCGAGGAACGTTCCTTCTGCTTAAGAGGAAAGAAAAGGGAGAGGGAAACAAGCATATTGCCTTTCGGCGTGCTAATGCTTACCGTATGCTTGAGTGTTGCACCAAATGCCAAACAGAACATGCAAATAGCAAAGAGAAGCATGCAAAAGTCAATCGATGCGAGGAACACAAAAACTTTACTAATGCACGGGGTCTGCGCCCGGCTTTGTACAAAGGGTTACATGCAACAGCGGCAAAGCTTGTACAAAAGGTGGTTGCCGGAGCGGATCACGGCAACCGCGCCTTATGGGTGAAACTTGCGAAGGTGCTCTATGTTCCAGGAGTTGCTCACCGGTAAGCCTTCTTCGGTCTCGAGGCGGACAGCGCCGGGCCTCGTAACTCGTCTCACCCGATAAGGGCCTTCCCACTTCGGCGTCAACTTGTTGGAATTCTTGGCGGACTGAACACGCCGAAGAACAAGGTCGCCTTCCTCGAGACTCCTGGCCCTGACTTTGCGGCTATGATAGCGGCGCAAAGCTTGCTGGTATCGAGCAGCTCGTACAGCAGCCTGGAGACGTCCCTCCTCAAGGAGCAATGCGTCATCTTGCCGCAGTTGCTCTTGCTCGAGCTCATCATAAGCGAGCACTCGAGGAGATCCGTATACGAGTTCCGTGGGGAGAACTGCTTCTGCTCCATAGACTAGAGCAAAGGGCGTCTGCCCGGTGGCTCGACTTGGTGTCGTTCTGATTGACCAAAGAGCCGCCGGGAGCTCCTCTATCCAATTTCTTCCGCACTTGCGCAGCCTGTCAAAGGTCCTTGTCTTGAGTCCGCGCAGCACTTCAGCATTTGCCCTTTCCGCTTGACCGTTGCTCCTCGGGTGAGCAACAGAAGCAAAACAGACCTTGGCGCCAAGGTCTTGGACGTACTGCATGAAGGTGCGACTAGTGAATTGCGTACCGTTGTCGGTGATGATCCTGTTAGGGATCCCGAAACGGCAAACAATCGACCTGAAGAACCTGACTGCTGACTGTGCTGTCACCTTTCTCACTGGCTCCACTTCTGGCCACTTTGTGAACTTGTCGATTGCAACGTACAAGTACTCAAAGCCCCCGACAGCACGAGGGAAAGGGCCGAGGATATCGAGCCCCCAGACCGAGAAGGGCCATGACAAAGGGATTGTTTGGAGAGCTTGAGCTGGCTGATGGATTTGCTTTGCATGGAACTGACACGCTTCACACTTGATTACTAGTGCAGTTGCATCTTGGAGGGCTTCTTGCCAAAAGAACCCTTGCCGGAAAGCTTTCCCGGCAAGCGCCCTTGCGCCAATGTGGTGGCCGCATATGCCTCCGTGTATTTCCGCCAACAGCTTCTGTCCATCTTCTCTGGAGATGCACTTCAACCTGACACCGTTGAGTCTTCTTCTGTACAGCTCGTTATCCACGAACTGATACATACTTGACTGCCTGGTTATCTTCTCTATCTCTTGAGGGTCGTCGGGAAGTTCTCCAGTCTGCAGAAAACGGACGATCTGCTGCGCCCATGCTGGAGCCCGAGGCTCGACGGCAAGGACTAAAGGCTCGAGGGCCGCTGCGGGAACCTCAGCTTCTACGGCAAGGACCTCTGGTTCTGCTGGAGCTGACGGTCCCCCGGCAAGCTCGCCGGGGCGAGGCTTGCCGGGAAAGCTTGCTTCAACTGTACAAGCCCGAGGGCTTGCAGGAGCAAACTGTTCCTCAGCGTTCTGGTTGTTGATCTTGGGGACCTTGGCGGCGGTTTCCGGAAGATCCGCCGGCAAGTAGTCGCCGGAGACCAACTTTCTCTTCTTGGACTGCCCAATTGATGGTGTAACGGATGGTTGAGTCAGCTTGAGTAAGAAGGTCCCTGGTTCCACAGGTAACTTCATCGCGGCGCACTTTGAAAGGCCATCTGTAATTTCATTTTGAGCTCTCGGGACGTGCTCCATCTGCAAACCTTCAAAGTGCTCTTCAAGCTTTCTCACTTCATCGACATATGCTTCCATCAATGGGCTCTGATAGCTCTTGTTAACTTGTCGGACCACCAACTGAGAATCGCCTCGCACAATCAGCTTTCTGATCCCAAGTTCGGCCGCAATCCTGAGGCCGGCGAGCAAGCCTTCATATTCTGCAGTGTTGTTTGTCGCTTGCTCCCTGGGAAAGTGCATCTGGATAACATATTTGAGGTGCTCTCCGGTGGGCGCGATGAGTACCACGCCAGCACCGGTGCCTTGCAGCGAGAAGGCACCGTCAAAATACATTACCCATTCACTTGTCGCTTCTTGTACGGGTGCACTTGTTTCTTGAACTTCTTCTTCTGGTGTCGGGGTCCATTCAGCAATGAATTCTGCCAAAGCTCGGCTCTGTATGGTTGAAGTACTTTCAAACTTGAGTCCAAAGCTTGACAATTCCAGTGCCCACTCCACGATCCTGCCTGTTGCTTCTGGATTGTGCAATATCCTCTTCAACGGAAAGCGAGTGACCACTGTTATCTCATGGGCTTGGAAGTAATGGCGCAGCTTTCTCGAGGCCATGAGGAGGCCGAAAAGCAATTTTTGCACACCAGAGTATCTTGATCTAGCCCCCTGAAGAAGGGAACTTACAAAATACACTGGGCGCTGCACCATCTTCTTCCGCACCTCTCCTTGTTCCTGCGCAGAGTCTTCCTTGTCGG
Organism: Secale cereale; assembly: GCA_902687465.1. Taxonomy (NCBI): domain Eukaryota; kingdom Viridiplantae; phylum Streptophyta; class Magnoliopsida; order Poales; family Poaceae; genus Secale; species Secale cereale. The sequence goes on from LR738712.1 coordinate 457,602,712, forward strand.
GGCCAGAGCTTGTCGGGTCAGCCCCCTGTTTGCCGCTGGATTCGCTTGTCGGTGGTGCTGGCTCCTCGTCGGACTCCCTCTCCGCTACTAACGCAGCACTAACCACCTGGTTGGTTGCCGCTAAGTATAGCAACAACTTTTCCTGTGGTCTAGGTGCGACAAGTATAGGAGTGGAGGACAGGTACCGTTTCAAATCCTGCAACGCCGCCTCCGCTTCCGGAGTCCACTTCATGGGACCTGCCTTCTTCAAAATTTTGAAGAAAGGTAGGGCGCGTTCTGCAGACTTTGAAATGAACCTACTGAGGGCAGCAACACAACCTGCAAGCCTTCTGACATCCTTGACGCGCTTCGGGGCCTCTATCTGCTCAATGGCTTTGATCTTGTCGGGGTTGGCTTCAATCCCCCTCTGTGACACAAAGAACCCGAGAAGCTTGCCGGAGGGGACTCCAAAGACGCACTTCTCGGGGTTCAACTTAAGCTGTATCCTGCGCAGGTTCTGAAACGTTTCTTCCAAGTCTTGAATCAGGGTTTCCTTGCTTTTGCTCTTCACCACGATGTCATCCATGTAAGCTTCTACATTTCTGTGGATCTGTGGCTCAAAAGCAGTGTACACTACCCTTGCAAAGGTTGAGCCTGCATTCTTCAATCCAAATGGCATGCAGATAAAGCAATAAGTGCCACATGGAGTAATAAATGCAGTCTTCTCTTCATCTTCCTTGGCCATGAAAATCTGATGATAGCCTGAGTATGCATCAAGAAAACAGAGTAGCTCACATCCGGCGGTAGAGTCAACGATCTGGTCAATGCGCGGCAAAGGGAAGGGATCCTTGGGACATGCTTTATTCACATCGGTGAAGTCTATACACAGTCTCCACTTCCCGTTGGCCTTGCGCACGACGACTGGGTTTGCCAACCACGTCGGATGGATCACACCTCTAACTAGGCCAGCTGCTTCTAGCTTCTTGATTTCCTCGTTGATGAACTCTTGGCGCTCCACGGCTTGCTTCCTCACTTTCTGCTTGATGGGCCGCGCATGAGGACAGACAGCAAGCTTGTGCTCAATCACCTTCCTGGGAACACCGGGGATGTCAGATGGTTGCCAAGCAAACACATCGACATTCGCCCGCAGGAAGGCGACGAGCGCGCTTTCCTATTTGCTGTCAAGGGTGGCACTGATGGTGAAGGTACCACCAGTGCCATCCTCCTTTGCGGACACTTTCTTGGTTGCCGGAGGAGCAGCCATTCCTTTCTTACTCTTGCCGGTGGAGCTCGATGGAACGTCCTCGATGGCAGCGCAGCACTCCGAGGAGGTGCGATTGCCGGAGTGGGTCCCAGAGCACTCGCCGGACTTGGTCTTCGTCTTCTTCCCCCCGGGAGCTTCGGCGGCAAGAGTATCCTTCTCGGCCGCAGCTGCTGCATCCCGGTAAATCTTGTCGGCGCAAATAAGCGCATCCTTCTTGTCGCTGTGGACAGTGATGACGCTTATCGGCCCCGGCATCTTCAGCACGTTGTAGGCATAGTGGGAAGCTGCCATGAACTTGGCGAGGGCAGGACGGCCAAGTATTCCATTGTAGGGCAATGGAATATCGGCAACGTCAAAGGTGATGCGCTCAGTCCTGAAGTTGAGCTCCCCGCCAAAGGTCACCGGCAAAGTGATCTTTCCCTTGGGCTTGCTCCTTCCCGGGTTGATTCCTTGGAATGAACCGGTCTCTTCGAGCTCGCCATCTTGAATCTGGAGTTTCTTGATCACAGCAGAGGAGATCAAGTTCAGCCCGGCCCCGCCGTCAACCAACATTTTGGTGACCTTGAGGTTGCGGATGGTGGGGGAAACCAGCATCGGCAAGCACCCGACCGCCGTGGTTCGGTCAGGGTGATCCTCAAGATCAAAAACGATGGGCGTGCTGGACCATTTGAGGAGCCTGCGCGACTCCACGGGCGGCTCCGCTGCGTTCACCTCACGCACCCACTGTTTTAGCTGGCGGTGGGAGGTGTGCAGGGAGGCGCCACCGTCGACGCACAGGACCTCTGTGGCCTTCTGGAACTCCTGCTCGCTGTTCTCATCGTCCTCCATGTCTTCATCGTCGTCTTCTTCGTCGTTGTCGCGGCCCCGGGGAGGTCGATCTCCTTGCCGCTGCTTAGCCTTGCCGCGGCGTCCTCCCCGGCCGTTGAACGGCCGCTTCTTGCTGGGCTCTTCCCCGCCACCTTGGGCCTTCTCCTTGTCGCGCCTCTCGTACTCAGCTTTCTGCTGCTCGACGAGATACTCGACGCGCTTGCAGTTGGAGAGATCATGACCCTTGGTGCGGTGGATCTTACAGTATTGCTTGTCGGAGCTACCCGGCTTGTCGGCCGCCGCCGCAGGGGCAGGCTCCTTGCCGGAGCCGCCAGCCTGCGCTTGCTTGGCGGGGGCCTCCTTGCCGGACTTCTCGACGGCAAGCACCTCCTTCTTGCCCTTCTTTCGGTTGTTCCGCCGCCGGCTCTTCTTTGCCGGGGCGGCGTCGTCGCTGTCGCTTCCTCCTGCGCCAGTATCTTCCCCGGGGAGTCTTCTCCCCTCTTCTGCGCGTGCGCACTTGTCAGCAAGAGCATAGAGCTCGCTGACATCCCGAATCTTTGTCATCGCCATCTCCTCACGCATGCGGCGGTTACGCACGTTCTGATGGAACGCGCTGATAACCGCGGCAGGGTGAACGTCAGGGATGTTGTGCTGCACCCGGCTGAAGCGTTGGATATACTTGCGCAGGGTCTCGCCTTCCTTCTGGGCCAAGATGTGGAGATCGCTCTCCTGGCCATGGGGTTTGTGGCCGCCGGTGAAGGCGCCAACAAATTGGTGGCAGAGGTCGGCCCAAGAAGAGATGGAACCTTCCGGCAAGTGCATGAGCCACGAACGGACGTTCGGCTTTAGCACGAGCGGGAAGTAATTCGCCAAGATCTTCTCGTCGCGCCCCCCGGCAGCTTGCACTGCGATAGTATAGACGCTGAGAAACTCCGAGGGGTGCGTCTTGCCGTCGTACTTCTCCGGTACGTCGGGCTTAAAGTTCTTCATGCTGGGCCACTGGACGCGCCGCAGCTCGCGGGTGAACGCAGGGCAACCTGCCGCGTACGGCAAGTCGCCTGGTTCACCGGGCGCGTGCGCGTCGACGGTGTTCCCAGCTCTCTTGTCGGATTGTCGCCGAGCTTCTCGGCGGCGCTCGATCGTGGTCCGAGCGTCTTCATCTCGCCGGTCGTCGAGGACCTGGCGCTGGTCCCGACGAGCCCGCGGGTCCGACGAGGCTGTGGAGCCGTCGTCGGGGTTGTTCCGGCGGGGCGGCGTCTTCTGTTTCTGCGGCGGGGAGTGCACGCTTGTCGCACCCCCGGCAGTCTTGTCGCCGATAGCCTTCGTCTTCTCAGCCTACCGCGGCCGTGAGGCCGACGGCTGCTGTGGAGAATCGTTGTTGGCGAAGTCTATCAAGCTCCGGATGGTGGCCCTCCATTCCTCGGCCTTGTCGGCCGCTGGAGGAAAATCGAGGAGCAGTTGCGCTCTTGCGAGCGCTTCCGCTGGAGTAGAGGGGAACGCGGGTGAACGGTGCGAGGAGCGGGATACGCTCGGACTTCTAACAACGTTAGAAGGAGCGGGGTCCCGCGCCGGCGCCTTCGCTTTGCTTGTGCCCGGACGGGGGTCCGGGGCGTCCCGCGAGCCTCCAGTTTGGCCTTGCCCCAGCAAGCAGATACCACCTCCCGTGGTATGACGCTGCTGGGTCGTTGTGTGCTGCGATGGACGCGGCGCGTCCACGGAGACCGAGGTTCGGTCGTCCGTCCGGTTCTTGGATCTGGTGGCGCCGTGAGTGTCCTCACCGGCAACCACCCTTCCGACGGCATCTCCCCCGCCCACCGTTGGCTCTGGTGGCGGCGGGTGAGACGCAGACGGGCCTCCGACCTCCGAAGCCTTCTTCTTCGGGGCCATGGAGTTGTCGCTGATGAAGTTGCTGATGAAGCTGGAGAGGTTGATGAAGAATGCGCCCGCGCGAACGCCGGATCAGGTTCGCACAACCTCGACGCCCCCTACCTGGCGCGCCAAAGATGTCGGGGGAAACTGTCCGCCACGAACACCTATGGGACCGGAGCCCCTTTGTCTGTGCGGTACGAGGGCGGAGGGAGCACGAAGAGCAGATCGAAGCAAACACGCGGGCAGTTTTACCCAGGTTCGGGCCACGGTAGACGCGTAAAACCCTACTCCTGCTTGGTTGTGTATTGAGTTCGGGCGCTCGGGAGCTTGAAGAAGCAGCTACACCAGCGCGAGAGTGATCTAGGTTTCGAACCCTCTCCACGTTGTGCATGGGCCTCCTTTTATAGTGCAAGGGGTCACCGACAGGTGTCAACGTAGGAGAAAGGGGTAAAAATGTAAAAGAGGTGGTAGTTGTAACAGTGCGGGAACAGTGGAGCTACAGTACAGAACAGTGGTCTATACCTACTTTAACAGTGGGGGACACGGGCATTTAATGCCCGTCGCCGTCGACCCCAAAAGCTCCCGCCTTAGCGTCTCCTTCCGCCACGGCGACGGATCCATCACCGTGGAGTGCCACCGTGTACCCCACGCTGCACGGCCATCCGCCACGCGTCCCTGGATAAGCCCCAGGGCGACGCGTGGGCCGATGAGCTGGAGCGCGGGCACACAGCGCAGCCTTCCCGACAAGCACCTTGCCGGGGCCTCGATCTTGCCGGGCCCGGGAGCTTGCCGCTCTCCGGGCCCCTTGCCGGGGCGCTTATAGCGCCGAGGCGATGTCTTCTAGTCTTCCTGGCAAGCTCCTCTTGCCAGGGTCTTGTGTTAGCGGAACAGTCTTGAGCCTGGTACGGCCTTCCCGGCAAGCTCCTCTTGCCGGGGTCTTGATCCCATGTCCTGTATACTTTGTTTTTGAATGGTTTAATAGGGAGCAGGAAGGTCTCCGGTGAGCACGCAGTAAACCTTGCCGCGGGAAGCTGCAACTGCCCGTGCACAAGTTGGGGTACTGAGGCATCCCTACCTTAGTACACCGACAGCCTTGTTGGAAAAGTTTTAAACAGAGCGAATAATCGAGGGGGGCCCATAAACCCCAACCGTGTTAGTAACGCAAAACCAAGGAACATAACACCGGTTTATCAAGTCCTAAGGTGTCATGAGTGCAACAAAACACCAAGCAGAAGGCTAAGCCTTCCACCCATTACCAAGTATATATGTGCATTAATTAAATAAGATATATATTGTGTTATCCCAAAGAATCCATGTTCCAACATGGAACATCTTCCATCTTCCATATTCACCTTCAACTAACAACGCTATAAGAGGGCTGAGCAAAAGCGTAACTTAGCCAATCAACGGTTTGCTAGGAAGGTGGTTAGAGGGTTTCATGGCAACATAGGAGGCTGACAAAACAAGAATGGGTAGCGCGACATAACTATAGAAAGAGACACCTAGCAAAGCAAAGACAGAGGTGATATCGAGGAACGGTCATCCCACACGGAAAAAGAACGAGTCCATGAAGAAGACAAACGGTCGTAGTCGAACGAAACCTCACAACTCCGGAACGAAACCGAAGCTAACGAGAGAAGCAAACCAGAAAGAAACAAACAACATGGTAAACACACAAGCATAAACATGGCACGATGCACAATCAAGTATGATACATGTCCGGTTTAAATAAGCATGGCAAGTGCAACAAACAATACTACAAGTTAACTGGAGTTCAATATGCAACGAGCTGCATATTGACAAAACACCACATTCGATTATTTAGTTTGATCTCGGTTAGGTACACCACAAGTTTAAATGTTGGTTAACATGACAAGAGGTGAAGCACAAAATAAACTACACTATCTATGCAATTTAAATGGGACCGGAATCAACAAACAAAAATTCTGGAAAGTCCCCACATGTCATTTAGCAATTTTAATGCAAACAACAAATTTAAACATTTTAAATGTTGTTATCATGATGCTGATGACATATACAAGTTTCATGCAATTTTTAGAAAAAGTTGACATGAGCATGATAAGGAGCATTTGGTCGCCATGGCAGAACAAAAGGGTGCCACGACAACAACAATGAAAATGGTGCCACGACAAAATTCTGATGATCCGACGACTTGTTGAGACGTCGATGCAAACGAAAGTATGACGGGAGCGTGTCATGCAAGATGGTGGGGTGCTCCCGAATACCGTGTTCCCACGAGACAGTGGCAAGGAAATGAGGGACGTGCACGAAACAAACGGGCACGGTGACACGGGGTATCTCATACAGCACAAGCACTCGTTAACGGGAGGTCGTCTTGGCATTATACCTTTGAAGTGTGTGTTTCGGGGCGGTTCAAAAACATTGAGGGAAGTAGTGGTACACGGGTCGTAGAGGAAGTAGTCGTTCTCGCGACGGTAGTGGAAGTAGTTGTACACGTTCCTAGATGTTCGGGGTCACTACGAGGAACTTGACGTCCACGGGTCTCCGAGGTCGACGGTAGTGGTACCCTTGGTCTTATCGGATCCACGCGGCGGTAGTTTCTCACTCGACGGCCTTCGGCGACGGTATTCGCACACGGTCGTTGTGGTACTTGCGTTTCGATCTATAGTCGTTCGGGCGTCGGTCTTGCCGGTGGGGTCTTTGTGAATGCTTGTAGTCGTACACTTGTGGTCGAGGTACTTGGCGCATCCTAGGTCCCCGTGGTCGTCGTTGGACTTGACGAATCCAAAGGCGTTGGTGGTACTTGGCGTAAACCACGGAAACGGTGCTTGTTCGGACGTTGGTCCTGAAGAAGGTGTGTTTGGCGAGTCACACAGCCACAATAGTCTTCGGACTTGGAGCTCTGTGGAACTTGGAGGTCCAGAGGGGCGGAGGCGTGGGATCTCGAGGTGAACCATGGCAACGCAGCTGCTCGAGATGCGGCCACACACGCATGTAGTAGGGCGCGTGGGAGGCAGGAGGTGAGGCAGGGGCGGCCAGGGCAGCGGAGCATCGCCGGAGGAGACAGCTCAAGCAGGAGCTTCACCGCATAGAGAGGAGGACGGTTGAAAGTGCAATTATCCCCCAGGTGGTTTTGGTAATTACTAACAACATATAGCTCATTGTACTAATGCTATCTCAAGATGATATTTCAGGAAAGTTCAACGATTGGCATGGCATGGACTATGAATGTGGACCCCTCAAAATGCTAAGGACAAAGGATTGGCTCAAGCTCAAGACTACATTTTCCATTTTAGTGATCCAAGATCACATTGAGTCCATAGGAAAGCCAATACTATTAAAAGGGGATGAGGTGTTGCTTAATGGGTTTCTTGCTCAAAATGCTTAGTGATATGGTCCAAAACTCTCAACCACTTTCTAACATCCACATATGTCCCAAACCAAAAGTCAAACTCGGCCCCACCAAAAAGATCTATCTGGCTACACCGAGTTCATTTGACATAGCCACTACCACTAAACCCTAATCACTTCGGTCTCACCGAAAGGGATCTCGATCTCACCGAGATGGGATTGCAAACTCTATGTTTCCCTTCGTAACATTTCGGTCTCATCGAGATGAGTGATCGGTCCCACCGAGTTCGCAATGCAAACTCTTTGTTTCCTCCTCGTAACGTTTCGGTCTCACCCAAACAAGCGAATCGGTCCCACCGAGTTTGCCTGACCAATGATACGTCAATTTTGCATCATGCTTATATGTTGATATTTATTGCATTATTGGGTGTTATTATATGTTTTGTCACAATACTTATGCCTTTTCTCTCTTATTTTACAAGGTTTACATGAAGAGGGAGAAAGCTGGCAGCTGGAATTCTGGGTTGGAAAAGGAGCAAACTCTGGAAACATATTCTGCACAACTCCAAAAGCCCCGAAACTTCACAAAACTCTGTTTCAGAAAATATAAAAAATATCTGGCGAAAGAAGATCACGAGGGGGGCCACCTGCTGTCCACGACGGTGGGGGCACGCCCCTCTGTCTCGTGGGCCCCCCGAAGGCCCCTCGATGCCCATCTTCTCCTATATGAGGTGTTTTGACCTGGAAAAATTCAGAAGGAGGCTTTCGGGACCAGACGTTGCCGTCTCGAGGCGGAAACCAATCTAGGGCTCCGACAGAGCTGTTCTGCCGGGGATACTTCCCTCCGGGAGGGGGAAATCGTCACCGCCGTCATCACCAACAGCTCTCCCATCTTGGGGAGGGCTATATTCATCAACATCTTCACCAGCACCATCTCCTCTCAAACCCTAGTTCATCTCTTGTATCCAATCTTTGTACCCAAACCTCAGATTGGTACCTGTGGGTTGCTAGTAGTGTTGATTACTCCTTGTAGTTGATGCTAGTTGGTTTATTTGGTGGAAGATCATATGTTCAGATCCATTATGCATATTAATACCCCTCTGATCATGAAAAATATTATGTCTTGTGAGTAGTTACTTTTGTTCCTGAGGACATGGGAGAAGTCTTGCTATAAGTAGTCATGTGAATTTGGTCTTCGTTCGATATTTTGATGAGATGTATGTTGTCTCTCCTCTAGTGGTGTCATGTGAACGTAGACTACATGACACTTCACCATTATTTGGGCCTAGAGGAAGGCATTGGGAAGTAATAAGTAGATGATGGGTTGCTAGAGTGACAGAAGCTTAAACCCTAGTTTATGTGTTGCTTCATAAGGGGCTGATTTGGATCCATATGTTTCATGCTATGGTTAGGTTTACCTTAATACTTCTTTTGTAGTTGCGGATGCTTGCATTAGAGGTTAATCATAAGTGGGAGGCTTGTCTAAGTAAGGACAGCACCCAAGCACCGGTCCACCCACATACAAAATTATCAAAATACCGAACGTGAATCAGATGATCATGACGAAAACTAGCTTGACGATAATTCCCATGTGTCCTCGGGAGCGCTTTCCTTTATATAAGAGTTTGTCCAGGCTTGTCCTTTGCTACAAAAAGGATTGGGCCACCTTGCTGCACCTTATTTACTTTTACCTTTTGTGACTTGCTACCAATTACCTTATCACAAAACTATATGTTACCTATAATTTCAGTGCTTGCAGAAAATACCTTACTGAAAATTGCCTATCATTTCCTTCTGCTCCTCGTTGGGTTTGACACTCTTACTTATCGAAAGGACTACGATAGATTCCCTACACTTGTGGGCCATGAAGACTCTTTTCTGGCGCCGTTGCCGGGGAGTGAAGCACCTTTGGTAAGCGGAATTTGGTAAGGAAAAATTTATATAGTGTGTTGAAATTTATTGTCACTTGTTAATATGGCTCATAATCCTTTGAGGGGCTTGTTCGGGGCATCTTCACCCCGACCAGAAGAGCAAAGAGTTTCTCCTCAACCTACTGCACCTACTGAAAATTTTTGCTTTGAAATTCCTTTGGGTATGATAGAGAAACTGCTTGAAAATCCTTTTACAGGAGACGGAACATTGCATCCCGATTTACACCTAATCTATGTGGATGAAGTTTGTGGATTATTTAAGCTTGCAGGTATGCCCTAGAATGTTATCAAGAAGAAGGTCTTCCCTTTATCTTTGAAGGGAGATGCATTGACATGGTTTAGGCTATGTGATGATATTGGATCATGGAACTATAATCGCCTGAAGTTGGAATTTCATTAGAAGTTCTACCCTATGCACCAGGTTCATCGTGATCGTAATTATACCTATAAATTTTGGCCTCGCGAAGGAGAAAGCTTTGCTCAAGCTTGGGGGAGGCTTAAGTCAATGTTATATCCATGCCCCAATCATGAGCTATCAAGAGAAAAGTTTATTTAAAAAGTTTATGCTCGGCTTTCTCTCGATAATCTTTTCATGCTCGATACTTCTTGTTCTGGTTCTTTTATGATGAAGACTGTTGAATTCAAATGGATTTATTGGAAAGAATTAAGCGCAAATCTGAAGATTGGGATCTCGACGAAGGTAAGGAGTCAGGTATGACCCCTAAGTTTGATTGTGTTAAAGCTTTTATGGATACTAATGTTTTCCGTGAGTTTAGCACTAAGTATGGACTTGACTCTGAGATAGTAGCTTATTTCTGTGAATCATTTGCTACTCATGTTGATCTCCCCAAGGAGAAGTGGTTTAAATACCATCCTCCCATTGAAGTAAAAGTAGTTGAACCTGTTAAAGTTGAAGAATAGACTATCACTTATAATGTTGATCCTATTATTCCTACTCTTATATTGAGAAACCACCTTTCCTTGTTAGGATAAAGGATCATGCTAAAGCTTCAACTGTAGTTCGTAAGAGTAATACTAGAACACCTACACCCCCTGAGCAAATTAAAGTTGAACCTAGTGTTGCTATGGTTAAAGATTTCTTGGTAGAAGATTTAGATGGACATGTTATTTACCTCCAAGAAGAGTCTGCTAGAATAGCCAAACCCAATGCTAGGAATAAACATAGACCTATTGTAGGCTTGCCCATTATCTCTGTTAAGATAGGAGATCATTGATATCATGGTTTATGTGACGTAGGTGCTAGTGCGAGTTTTATCCCTCTTACCTTATATCGAGAAATTATGCATGATATTGCACCTGTTGAGTTAGAAGGGATTGATGTTACTATTAAGTTGGCTAATAGAGACACTATTTCACCAGTTGGGATTGTTAGAGATGTTGAGGTTTTCTGTGGGAAGGTTAAATACCCTGCTGATTTTCTTATTCTTAGTTCCCCACAAGATGAATTTTGTCCCATTATATTTGGTAGACCCTTCTTGAACACTGTTAATGCTAAGATAGACTGCGTGAAAGATATTGTTACTATTGGATTAGGGGAAATGTCTCATGATTTTAACTTTGCTAAATTCTGTAGACAACCCCTTCATAAAGAACTACCTAGTAAGGATGAAATTATTGGTCTTCCTTCTATTGTTATGCCTCCTAATGATCCTTTAGAACAACACTTGCTAGACCATGAAAATGATATGCATATGAATGAGAGAAGGGAAATAGATGAAATATTCTTTAATCAGGGACCCGTATTGAAAAACAACTTGCCTGTTGAAATCCTAGAGGATCCTCCTCCACTCAAGGGTGATCCCGTGTTTGAACTTAAACCTTTACCTGATAATCTTAAGTATGTTTATCTTGATGAAAAGAAGATATATCCTATTATTATTAGTGCTAACATTTCAGAGCAGGAAGAAGAAAATTTATTGAAAACTCTGAAGAGGCACCGTGCTGCTATTGGATATACTCTGGATGATCTTAAGGGCATTAGTCCCACTTTATGCTAACACAAGATAAAATTGGAAGAAAATGCTAATCCGGTTATTGATCATCAACGACGGTTAAATCCTAAGATGAAAGAAGTGGTAAGGAAGGAAATACTAAAGCTTCTAGAGGCAGGTATTGTCTATCCAGTTGCTGATAGCCAGTGGGTAAGTCATGTCCATTGTGTCTCTAAAAAGGGAGGTATGATTGTCGTTCCCAATGATAAAGATGAATTGATCCCGCAAAGAATAGTTACACGTTATAGGATGGTAATTGATTTCTGTAAGTTAAATAAAGCTACTAAGAAAGATCATTACCCCTTGCCATTTATTGATCGAATGCTAGAAAGGTTATCCAAACATACTCATTTTTGCTTTCTAGATGGTTATTCTGGTTTCACTCAAATACCTGTGTCAAAAGGGGATCAAGAAAAGACCACTTTTACTTGCCCTTTCGGTACCTTTGCTTATAGACGTATGCCTTTTGGTTTATGTAATGCACCTGCTACCTTTCAAAGATGCATGATGGCTATATTCTCTTATTTTTGTGAAAAGATTATTGAGGTGTTCATGGATGATTTCTCCGTTTACGGAACTTCTTCTGATGATTGCCTAAGCAACCTTGATCGAGTTTTGCAGAGATGTGAAGACACTAATCTTGTCTTGAATTGGGAGGAGTGCCACTTTATGGTTAATGAAGGCATTGTCTTGGGACATAAAATTTCTGAAAGAGGAATTGAAGTTGACAAAGCTAAAGTTGATGCTATTGAAAAGATGCCATGCCCTAAGGACATCAAAGGTATACGAAGTTTCCTTGGTCATGCCGGGTTTTATAGGAGGTTCATAAAGGACTTCTCCAAAATCTCCATGCCTCTGACTAATCTCTTACAAAAAGATATTCCTTTTGTCTTTGATGATGATTGTCTAGAGGCATTTGAAATACTTAAGAAAGCATTGATCTTTGCACCTGCTGTCCAGCCTCCTGACTGGAATTTACCCTTTGAGATTATGTGCGATGCTAGTGATTATGTTGTAGGTGCTGTTCTAGGGCAAAGAGTTGATAAGAAATGGCATGTTATCTAGTATACTAGTAAAACTCTAGATAGTGCCCAGAAAAAATATGTTACTACTGAGAAAGAATTTTTAGTAGTTGTATTTGCTTGTGATAAGTTTAGACCCTATATTGTTGATTCTAAAGTAACTATTCACACTGATCATGCTGCTATCAAATACCTTATGGAAAAGAAAGATGCTAAACCTAGACTTATTAGATGGGTTCTCTTGCTGCAAGAGTTTAAATTGCATATTATTGATAGAAAGGGAGCTGAGAACCCCGTTACAGACAACTTGTCTAGGTTAGAAAATATACTTGATGGCCCACAACCTATTGATGATAGCTTTCTTGATGAACAATTAGCTGTCATAAATACTTCTCGTACTGCTCCATGGTATGCTGATTATGCTAATTATATTGTTGCTAAGTTTATACCTCCTAGCTTCACATACCAGCAAAATAAAAAGTTCTTCTATGATTTGAGACATTACTTCTGGGATGACCCACATCTTTATAAAGAAGGATTAGCTCGTATTATTAGACGTTGTGTACCTGAGCATGAACAGGAACAGATCCTACGCAAGTGCCACTCCGAAGCTTATGGAGGACACCATGCGGGAGATAGAACTGCACATAAGGTATTTGTAATGCCCAGGATGGGACTATATCTCCGATGTGTCGAGGCACGACTTAAAGATATAAGCCCATTCAGGAATGATCGCAAGTTTGGTACCTTTGCACATCTCATGTAAAAATAGGGATGGAAAACTGAAAAGATAGTTGGCTTACACTCGCCACGTCACAAATTCATTACATGTCCAAACATCATTCAAATAAATATCACAGCCCATCTAAGGGTAAGATTCAAATGACAAGATACCAAACATAACATTAAACCACAGGTCTAGTTCGAATCCTAGTAGAAGCTCTACTGATCAACCGGATAGTTCACGTAGTAACGGCTACGCTCCTCATCATACTCCCATTCTAGCTCAGTGACATTGCATGTGTAGCTCACCAACGTACCTGCATCTGGTGTGTTGAAGTAACTGTGAGCCACAGAGGACTCAGCAATCCCGTTCCCGGGTAACACGACTATTCAAGCCTTGGGTGTGGAACAAGGCTGAAGAAAGAACAAGAGTCTGCAGCAGCACTAGCACTAACTTACGTAAAAGAGGGCGAGAAGAGAAGGTGCCTCGGTCGAGAGATGATCACGAAGTGATCCTAACTAGCAAGTCAAACATAACCCCACCGTGTTCATCTCCCGAATCCCTTTCGGAAAATGACCGTCACGGTACTCACGCTGGTAGGGTATTCGAACATGGTGTCAAGTTTTCTACAACCGGATATTAACAAGCTCCCATCTGCCACCTAACCGCGGGCACGGCTTTCGAAAGTTCATACCCTGCAGGGGTGTTCCAACTTGGCCCATGACAAGCCCATGATCCGCGGAGTCGCAACTCCAAGGTGGGAAGGCCCGAGTATCCTCGGAATCCCGTGCTCAAGATACTCCGACTAAGGTAAGGCTAATCCAGCAAATCCTCCCGGCGTGCCGACACCCTGACAGTAGCCGCGCGTATCTAGTCTCAGGCCACGACCGGATGGGCGATTCTACAGGTTTTTACCAGACCTTGAGTTCCCTCGGGGTGGCCCCGCAGACTCCCCGTTTCGGACCAACACTCATGTGGAGCACTGGCCCGGGGTTGTTGATTAAGAAGAGGGTTAATTACTCCCTATGCAAGTTTTTAGTTATCAGGCAAATAGTACCAATGTTGGGACTTGCTGGAAAAGACTTAGCACTTAGCGGTTTATCGAGGGGGTCCCATAACCCCAACCGTGTGAGGAACGCATAATCAAGGAACATAACACCGGTTTATACGGTTCCTAGCGGCATGAGTGGAACAAATCACCAAGCAAAAGGCTTAGCCTTCCACCCATTACCAATATATAGATGATTTTATTTAATAATTAATATACTGTGATATCCCAACAAGCTTCAACAAGAAGCAAGAATCTTCAATCTTCTCCTGCAACTAACAATGCTAAAAGAGGGGCTGAGCGACGCCTACGTATAGCCAATCAATGGTTTGCATAGGTAGGGTGGTTAGACAGGTTCATGGTTACAATAGGAGGCTGACAGGAAAACATGGGCATCGAGGCAAAACTATAGATCGAGACTTCTAGCAATAGGCAAAGATAGTAATGGTATCCGGGTTCGGTCATCTTGCCTAAAGAGTTGTCGATGGGATCGTAAGAGGGGTCCTCGTTCTCAACCTTGGTAGTAACCTCGTGCTCGTACTCGTACTCGGTCTCAGCTTCCGGCTCTACTCAAACACAAGAACACAAGGCAACGAATCAAACAAGATGCAATGCACAGAAAATTACTGCATGCATGACTGATGCACTATGGAAGCAAAACAGATGCACTATGGAAGCACAGAAAGTCTACTTAGGAAGCACAGTGTTACAGCACAACAATATGCATCAAGCAAAATGCTTCAAAACATGATAACAACAGGATAATATGAATCTACATGCAAAAACACACAAGTTACATATAGGACTTGCTCAAAACGGAGCAACGGGCTAAAAGTTATACCCGAAACAATAACCATGCACAAGCCGAAAATAACAGCCACATAGCAACTTCGGGGCAAGATATAAATGGTCTACAGCACTCAAACATCATGGCAAGGAGCATGGACATAAACTAGACATACTCTACAGCAAACAAATCCATTGGAGCATCCCCAAAGGAGCCATGGATCAATAGCAACAAGCTATGACATATTGAACTTGACAACAAAATCCTGACAGCAGTAATTTGTTGCAACTTGGGAGCAAGAGTTAAATATGCTACAGCCACTCAAATAAGCATGTGAGAGCATGAATGGATAGCCAACAATATATACAACAAGGAATCACCAAGAATCACTCCAAAACTATCATGGATTATCCTAGAACAACAAGCAAACATGGCATCTGGAAATTACAGATTACAGACTTAGTGAAATTTCACTAAGTGTTAAACAGCAGTTACATCATGGCATCTTTGAGAGCAAGTTTAAGTCACCTCAAAGCTAAACATGGCAAGTGGTAAGCACCACAACAAAGTACACATGATGGTGAATCCAAAACATCTAAGCATGCATCAAGGGGAAAAACACAACGATAGCAACGAGTTCCTCTACGAGGCATCTCGTAACAAGTTTAACGACATAACAGCCACATAGCACTTTGCAAAGGATATAAGCATGGCAACATGAAATCTATCATGCAAGCTAAAGCAAACAACATGTAGAGCATTTCATGACGAACACGTGGACATATCATTTGCATCATTTGGATAAACATGCACCAAGTTATCACATTGCAAAGATGGCATGAAAACAACTACTAACAGCAGTTTATAACAAGTAGCACTCTTCCCATGAAGATTAAGACATCTAGATGACCTCAAACATGCATGGCACAATGGAACAAAACATAGTACATGTCTCCACGGTCATTTTGACATATCATTTGCTCAAATTGGACCATCACACAAAAAGTTATCACCATTACAAAACTGCATCAAACAACTAAAAATCTACAGACTTAGAGAAAAAAAACAACCTCCGGGTCAACGGAAAATTCAACGCGGGCTGGCGGTCGCGGATCGGGCCGGGTTTCGCGGAGCGGGCCGGCCTAACGGGCTGGGGATCCACCGCCTAACGGGCCGGATCGGGCGGATCCCGGCCCGCTAGGGTTCCTGGCCGATCGGATTGGCTCCTTCGAAGCAGCGGGCGGCGGCTCGCCTCGAGGCCCCTGCGAGGCAGCGACGGGAGAAGGTGGGCGGAGGGAGGCGAAGGGAGGCCGCGGCCTGGCCGGGGCGGCAGGCAGCCTTGCCGGCGGCGGAGCCTGGAGGGGCGGCGGCGGGGGGCGGAGGCCCGTGGCGGCTGCGGAACGGCTCCCGGCGGCGGGGACCGGGCGCGGTGGCGGCGGCGCGGCTGGCAGGCGGGAGGAGCGGAGGTGGCGCGGGAGGAGCAGGGCGCCGGGGGTGAGGGTTGGAGGAGCGGCGGCGAGCTCCTCCGGCGAGGATCTGAGGTTGAAGATGAAGGGGCCGCGGGCCCGCGCGTTGGAACGGAAGCAAAGCCGCGGTACTACGGAAGCACGGCGGCTGAGGAAGGAAACACGGTTTCTGGGACGTCGGAAGCACGGATTTTCAACGGTGGAAGCACCGGGATTCAACGGTGGAAGCACCGGCGGCGAACTGTGGAAGCATTAGGGTTTCAGACGCGGAAATTGGGGAAGATGGACGTTTATATAGGCACAAGGAGCTAGGGTTGTCCAAATGAGGTGAGGTTTTCAGCCACATGACCACAATTAGATGGCCTAGATGAAGGGAGGGGTTTGGGTTGGGTTGGTGGGCTGTTGGAGGGGTGTCTTGGGCCTCAAAAGGGGGGTACTTTCAGCCCACGAGAATAACTGCTGGGGTAGCAAATGAACTCCAAACGCGACGAGATTCGACAGGCGGGTTACACACACCAAAACAACATCGCACGACAAGTCTCACGCCAAACCGGAAACGTTACATGGCCAAACACCAAAGTAGGCCTCGAGGATGCCACAGACACGTGAGAGAGCTCCGGAACTCGAAACGGACAACGGAAAGGAACGAGTGGGACCGGATGCAAACGACAACACAAAAACAATGCAATGCACATGACTACATGATATGAATGAAATGCACACGCACACGACAAAAAGATGAAAACCCGAAAAGACGAAGAACCCAGAATGGAATTGATGAAGCCAAAGATATCATATATTGCCCAAAAGGGAAAGTATTACATCCGAGGCATTACAAACTCTCCTCTACTACAAAAAGATCTCGTCCCGAGATCTAGGACTGGAAAAAGGAAGGGTACTCGGAACGAAGTTGATCTTCTCGTTCCCACGTAGTTTCTCGGTCGGTATGGTGTGACCACTTGACTTTCAAGAATCTGATGGACTTGTTGCGGGTCTTGCGCTCGGTTTCTTCGAGAATAGCAACGGGATGCTCTCGGTAAGACAAGTCTTGTTGAAGATCAATCTCTTCAAACGGAATCGTGCGTTCAGTAGTCTTGAAGCACTTGCGGAGTTGAGGCACATGAAACACATCATGAACATTGGCGAAGTTGGAAGGGAGCTCAAGTTGATAGGCTAGATCGCCTCTTTTGCCAAGGATCTTGAAAGGCCCGACATATCTAGGAGCAAGCTTTCCTTTGATACCGAATCTTTGGGTGCCTTTCATCGGAGAAACACGGAGATAGACATGATCCCCAATGTTGAAAACCAAATCACGATGCTTGTTGTCATAGTAGCTCTTCTGACGTGACTGAGCGGCCTTGAGATTCTCACGTATGACTTTGCACATTTCTTCGGCTTCTGAGATCAAGTCATTGCCAAGAAGTTGACGTTCACCCGTCTCGGACCAGTTGAGAGGGGTACGGCACTTTCTGCCATAGAGGATTTCAAACGGAGCTTTGCCGGCACTTGCTTGAAAGTTGTTGTTGTAAGAGAACTCGGCAAACGGAAGGCAATCTTCCCATTTCATGCCAAAAGATATGACACGGGCTCTGAGCATGTCTTCTAGAATCTGATTCACTCTCTCGACTTGACCACTAGTCTGAGGGTGAAATACAGTGCTGAACCTGATCTTAGTGCCCATGGCAGACTAAAAGGAGTCCCAGAACTTGGAAGTGAACAAACTTCCACGGTCTGAGGAGATAACTTGAGGACTGCCATGTAAGGACACAATTCTGGAAGTGTACAATTCTGCAAGTTGAGCTGCATTGATGGATTCTTTGACTGGAAGGAAGTGAGCAACTTTGGTAAGCTTGTCAATCACCACGAAGATAGAATCATTCCCTCTCTTGGAATTAGGAAAGCCAGTGACGAAATCCATTTCAATGTGGTCGAATTTCCACTCGGGAATAGGAAGAGGTTGGAGAAGACCGGCTGGACATTGATGCTCTGCCTTCACTCTTCTGCAGACATCACATTCATTCACGAATTGGGCAATCTCCCTTTTCATGTGTGTCCACCAGTAAGACTGCTTGAGGTCTTGGTACATCTTGGAACTACCAGGATGAATCGAAAGGAGGGAATCATGTGCTTCTTCCATTATGAGCTTCCTGAGATCACCTTTTGGAACCACGAGTCTGTCCTCAAAGAACAAGGTATCTCTCTCATCAACGCGATAGCACTTGTATTTTGGAGTACCCTTTGCAACACCATGTTTCACTTTTTGCACCATAGCATCACTGAGCTGGGCCTCACGGATCTGATCTTCCAAGGTAGGAGCAACTTGAAGATTTGCAAGAAAACCTTGCGGAACAACTTGGAGGTTGAGCTTCCTGAATGCTTCACAAAGCTCAGGCTGGAACGGCTTGATAAGGAAGCTGTTGCAATATGCCTTTCTGCTCAAAGCATCTGCAATCACATTCGCCTTGCCAGGTGTGTATTCAATACTGGGATCATACTCTTGGATCATTTCGACCCAACGAGTCTGGCGGAGGTTCAGATTCGGCTGTGTGAAGATGTACTTCAAGCTCTTGTGATCGGTGAAGATGTCGACTTTTCTGCCCAAGAGAAGGTGTCTCCACGTAATCAAAGCATGTACCACAGCTGCTAGTTCAAGATCATGTGTGGGGTAGTTCTTCTCACTTGGCTTCAATTGACGAGAAATGTATGCCACAATTCTCTTGTCCTGCATAAGCACACCACCAAGTCCTTGAAGAGAAGCATCACAGAAAACTTCGTAAGGCTTGGACTCATCTGGAGGAGTAAGAACTGGAGCAGAGACGAGCTTTTCTTTGAGAGTTTTGAATGCCACTTCACAATCTGGAGACCAGTAGTACTTGACATTCTTCTGCAGCAAGTTGGAAAGAGGCTTGGCAATCTTGGAGAAGTTCTCAACGAACCTTCTGCAATAGCTGGCAAGACCAAGAAAACTTCGGAGTTGCTTGACGTTCTGAGGAGGTTCCCAGTTGACAATTGCTTCAACTTTCTCGGGGTTTACCGCAATACCGTCAGCGGAGATGATATGGCCCAGATACAAGACCTTATCGAGCCAAAATTCGCACTTGGAGAACTTGGCATAGAACTTATGTTCACGGAGTCTGTCGAGAACCAGACAGAGGTGCTTTTCGTGATCTTCTTCATTCTTGGAAAATACCAAAATGTCATCCAGATACACAAGCACAAACTCGCCGGTGTAGGGGTTGAAAATGTAGTGCATCATTCTCGAGAAGGTAGGTGGAGCATTAGCAAGACCAAAAGACATGACTGTATACTCATATGAACCGTAGCTCGTTCTGAAGGCAGTCTTGGGGATATCTTCCATGCGAATGCGAATTTGGTGATAGCCCATTCGGAGATCGAGCTTAGAGAACACTTTAGCTCCTTTGAGCTGCTCGAACAGTTCATTGATGTTGGGGAGCGGATACTTGTTCTTTATTGTCTTCTTATTCAATGGTCGGTAATCGACGCAAAGGCGCTCCGTGCCATCCTTCTTCTTGAAAAATAAGACACCACAGCCCCAAGGAGACGTAATAGGCCTGATCAGACCCATACGCTCCTGTTCATCAAGCTGTTTCTTCAACTCCTTCAACTCTTTAGGAGAGAGCTTGTACGGACGCCAGCATGATGGCTGAGTACCAGGCTCGAGTTCAATGACGAATTCCACTTTACGGTGTGGAGGCATGCCTGGAAGTTCTTCAGGAAAGACGTCTTCGTATTCGTTAACCACCAGAATTTGAAAGATGGCATTCATCTCGCCCTTGTCATTGAGAGAGAAAAGCCTGATTGTGTTATCCCTGGAGGCAAAGATAATCACATCTTCATCGGAATGAGTAATCTTGACTTCCTTGTTTGCACAATCAATGTGAGCATCATGCTGAGAAAGCCAATCCATCCCGAGGATGAGGTCAATGTCAGAATTGCCAAGAACCACCGGTTTAGCCAGAAAGCGATAATCACCCATGCGAATAGATACATCCGGAGCATAGACACTAGAAGTCATAATCCTGCCCGGAGAAACAACTTGCAACTTCTGAGGCAAATTTGAAGTGACAACATCGTGCTTGGATGCAAATGGATATGACATGAAAGAACATGAAGCACCCGAATCAAACAACACTTTAGCAGGAAAAGAGTTCACTGAAAGGTTACCCAAAATCACATCAGAAGAATTCTCCGCTTGCGCTGCATTCAACAGATTCACCCTTGCTGCCTTTGGATTATGTTTGACAATAGCTGTGCTGACAGGTGGAGGAGGTGGAAGGCGCCTTGGGTTGGGGCACTTGTTAGCATAGTGACCTTTCTGAGTGCACTTGTTGCAGACCACTTCTGAGAGAGGACGGTAATGAGAACCACTTGACTTGGAACCTTGAGACTGAAACTTTGACTGGTTGCTTGGGTTGGGTGGGTGGGAGAAACCACGGCCACTAGAGTTCTTGTTGCTGTTGTTGTAGGGAGCTCGGATCACAGGAGGAGGTGTAAGCCAAAATTTATGTTGCTTCGCGACGACTTGAGAAGATGAGGAGGAGTGAACGGCATCTCGAATCCTCTTTTTGGAAGCCTCCATCTTGAGCTGGGCTGCCTCTTGCTTGAGCGCCATGTTATAGAATTTGTCAAACTCATCGGGCTCGAACAAGGTGAGAGCAAGTTGAAGTTCATCCTTCAGACCTCCACGGAACTGATAGATCTTGCTCTTAGCATCTGGGATGTCCTGCTTAGCATAGGGGGCAAGGTTTTGGAACTTGACATTATACCGGTAGACATTCATAGAGCCTTGCTTCAGGTTGCGGAATTGCTCACGCATACCCTCGATGAAACTTGTTGGAATGTGGTGAGAGCGAAATTCCTTGCAGAAATCATCCCAAGAGATCACACGCCCTTCTCTGGAGTCTTTGTACTGCTGCCACCAGTCAGCTGCTTGGTCCTTGAGTTGGAAGGCTGCAAATTTCACATAGTCCTCAGGACTTACGTTGCTGCACTCAAAATGCTTCTTGATATCGGTAATCCAATCTTCAGCATCGAGAGGGTCAACACAGTAACTGAAAGCCTTTGGTTGATTAGCCAAGAACTGGTTGAGCGTAGCATGGTGCTGTTGGTTGAAGAAATTGCCTTGGTTCCCTGGAGCACCCTGATTTGCTTGCATTTGTTGCATCATCTGCATCAACATCTGGGTGTTCTGATTTGTAGTCTGCATAATTGCTCTCCAGGCCTTAGACAGAGGAGGAGGGGAAGGAGGACAGTATGGAACCTCTTCACCCTCTGGGTTAGCGTTGGGAACCCGTTTCGGAGCCATCCTGAAAGAGATGACCACCAATCAGCAATTTGATTGAAAGAAGGTATAAGCTGAAACAACGGCTAGAATGCAACATAGTCTTCACAAGAATCATTCGAACAAGAGGAACGAATGAAATTCTCAGTTTAATGGTAACAACAATCTTCACGAGAAGCCACTGGGACAAAAGGTAATTAAGAAAAACACAAGGTACAGATGGAACAAACACAAGATAGGAGCTTCGTTCGACATCTTTGTGCTGAAAGCTTATGAACGCGTTAAGAAAGGGTTTTGCAATCCCCGGATCAGCATAGCGAAGGATCCTTTAAGATGCAAATCCTGATCGGAACATCGGCCATAAAACCACTTCACTCAATGTAGAACCCCAAACTCCGTAACCTGCATTCGTAAGAATGCCTACGATCTACTGGATGAACCCATCTATTAATTTCCGAAAGTTTCCAGTTATGCAATCAGGTGTTGGGGATACAGGGGAAGCATCGCGCACCCAACTCTAATCCTACATCCAGCTGTATCCATCCTTCAACACATAACCAGTTGTTCTCGGAAACCGTCTACCTCGGACCTTCGAAATGCATCCACTATACAAAGCTATGGCAATACTCCCGAACTACCTCCCCAGTACTGGGTGATGTCGGGGTTATCTTGCCACTAACCGTATAGGAGAGTTTTCGATGTCGGCCGTCTTAAGTATTCTAGTACTGCCGCGATATGTTTGTGACGACAATACCCCGAAGCTCAACTCCCCGGGACACTGCCACAACCCCTAATGTCAGGAGGCATCGAGAACAATATTCTCATCACAAAGACATCGAAACAATCCAAACAATACTCGCGAGATTCCTAAAAAAAATTGTGCAGTTTTTGAAAGTAGAAGAGGCAAGAGTAGTCGTTAGGAGTCCTCACCAGAATGAAAAGAGATGAGGAGCAAAGAAATCCTACTCTCCGATATAAATATAGGACTCAAAACATTTTCAGTGTGTGCCTAGACTCGACCGTCAATGATTCGATCAATGAGTGGGGGCTTCTAGGTCGGAGAAGGCTCTGAATACCAACTTGTAATGCCCAGGATGGGACTATATCTCCTACGTGTCGAGGCACGACTTAAAGTTATAAGCCCATTCTGGAATGATCGCAAGTTTGGTACCTTTGCACATCTCATGTAAAAATAGGGATGGAAAACTGAAAAGATAGTTGGCTTACACTCGCCACGTCACACAAATTCATTATATGTCCAAACATCATTCAAATAAATATCACAGCCCATCTAAGGGTAAGATCCAAATGACAAGATACCAAACATAACATTAAACCACAGGTCTAGATCGAATCCTAGTAGAAGCTCTACTGATCAACCGGATAGTTCACGTAGTAACGGCTACGCTCCTCGTCGTACTCCCAGTCTAACTCAGTGCCATCGCCTGTGTAGCTCACCAACGTACCTGCATCTGGTGTGTTGAAGTAACTGTGAGCCACAGAGGACTCAGCAATCCCGTTCCCAGGTAACACGACTATTCAAGCCATGGGTGTGGAACAAGGCTGAAGAAAGAACAAGAGTCTGCAGCAGCACTAGCACTAACTTACGTAAAAGAGAGCGAGAAGAGAAGGTGCCTCGGTCGAGAGATGATCACGAAGTGATCCTAACTAGCAAGTCAAACATAACCCAACCGTGTTCATCTCCCAAAACCTTTCGGAAAATGACCGTCACGGTACTCACGCTGGTAGTGTATTCGAACATGGTGTCAAGTTTTCTACAACCGGTTATTAACAAGCTCCCATCTGCCACCTAACCGCGGGCACGGCTTTCGAAAGTTCATAACCCTGCAGGGGTGTTCCAACTTGGCCCATGACAAGCCCACGATCCGCGGAGTCGCAACTCCAAGGTGGGAAGGCCCAAGTATCCTCGGAATCCCGTGCTCAAGATACTCCGACTAAGGTAAGGCTAATCCAGCAAATCCTCCCGGCATGCCGACACCCTGACAGTAGCCGCGCGTATCTAGTCTCAGGCCACGACCGGATGGGCGATTCTACAGGTTTTTACCAGACCTTGAGTTCCCTCGAGGTGGCCCCGCAGACTCCCCGTTTCGGACCAACACTCATGTGGAGCACTGGCCCGGGGTTGTTGATTAAGAAGAGGGTTAATTACTCCCTATGCAACTTTTTAGTTATCAGGCAAATAGTACCAATGTTGGGACTTGCTGGAAAAGACTTAGCACTTAGCGGTTTATCGAGGGGGTCCCATAACCCCAACCGTGTGAGGAACGCATAATCAAGGAACATAACACTGGTTTATATGGTTCCTAGCGGCATGAGTGGAACAAATCACCAAGCAAAAGGCTTAGCCTTCCACCCATTACCAATATATAGATGAATTTATTTAATAATTAATATAGTGTGATATCCCAACAAGCTTCAACAAGAAGCAAGAATCTTCAATCTTCTCCTGCAACTAACAATGCTAAAAGAGGGGCTGAGCGAAGCCTACGTATAGCCAATCAATGGTTTGCATAGGTAGGGTGGTTAGACAGGTTCATGGTTACAATAGGAGGCTGACAGGAAAACATGGGCATCGAGGCAAAACTATAGATCGAGACTTCTAGAAATAGGCAAAGATAGTAATGGTATCCGGGTTCGGTCATCTTTCCTGAAGAGTTGTCGATGGGATCGTAAGAGGGGTCCTCGTTCTCCACCTCGGTAGTAACCTCGTGCTCGTACTCGTACTCGGTCTCAGCTTCCGGCTCTACTCAAACACAAGAACACAAGGAAACGAATCAAACAAGATGCAATGCGCAGAAAATTACTGGATCCATGACTGATGCACTATGGAAGCAAAACAGATGCACTATGGAAGCACGGAAAGTCTACTTAGGAAGCACAGTGTTACAGCACAACAATATGCATCAAGAAAAATGCTTCAAAACATGATAACAAGAGTATAATATGAATCTACATGCAAAAACACACAAGTTACATATAGGACTTGCTCAAAACGGAGCAACGGGCTAAAAGTTACACCCGAAACAATAACCATGCACAAACCGAAAATAACAGCCACATAGCAACTTCGGGGCAAGAGATAAATGGTCTACAGCACTCAAACATCATGGCAAGGAGCATGGACATAAACTAGACATACTCTACAGCAAACAAATCCATTGGAGCATCCCCAAAGGAGCCATGGATCAATAGCAACAAGCTATGACATATTGAACTTGACAACAAAATCCTGACAGCAGTAATTTGTTGCAACTTGGGAGCAAGAGTTAAATATGCTACAGCCACTCAAATAAGCATGTGAGAGCATGAATGGATAGCCAACAATATATACAACAAGGAATCACCAAGAATCACTCCAAAACTATCATGCATTTGCCTAGAACAACAAGCAAACATGGCATCTGGAAATTACAGATTACAGACTTAGTGAAATTTCACTAAGTGTTAAACAGCAGTTACATCATGGCATCTTTGAGAGCAAGTTTAAGTCACCTCAAAGCTAAACATGGTAAGTGGTAAGCACCACAGCAAAGTACACATGATGGTGAATCCAAAACATCTAAGCATGCATCAAGGGGGAAAACACAACGATAGCAACGAGTTCCTCTACGAGGCATCTCGTAACAAGTTTAACGACATAACAGCCACATAGCACTTTGCAAAGGAGATAAGCATGGCAACATGAAATCTATCATGCAAGCTAAAGCAAACAACATGTAGAGCATTTCATGACGAACACGTGGACATATCATTTGCATCATTTGGATAAACACGCACCAAGTTATCACATTGCAAAGATGGCATGAAAACAACTACTAACAGCAGTTTATAACAAGTAGCACTCTTCCCATGAAGATTAAGACATCTAGATGACCTCAAACATGCATGGCACAATGGAACAAAACATAGTACATGTCTCCACAATCATTTTGACATATCATTTGCTCAAATCGGACCATCACACAAAAAGTTATCACCGTTACAAAACTGCATCAGACAACTAAAAATCTACAGACTTAGAGAGAAAAAAACAACCTCCGGGTCAACAAAAAAGTCAACGCGGGCCGGGGTTCGCGGAGCGGGCCGGGGTTCGCGGAGCGGGCCGGCCTAACGGGCTGGCGGATCCACCGCCTAACGGGCCGGATCGGGCGGATCCCGGCCCGCTAGGGTTCCTGGCCGATCGGATCGGCTCCTTCGAAGCAGCGGGCGGCGGCTCGTCTCGAGGCCCCTGCGAGGCGGCGACGGGAGGAGGTGGGCGGAGGGAGGCGAAGGGAGGCCGCTGCCTGGCCGGGGCGGCAGGCAGCCTCGCCGGCGGCGGAGCCTGGAGGGGCGGTGGTGGGGGGCGGAGGCCCGTGGCGGCGGCGGAACGGCTCCCGGCGGCGGGGACCGGGCGCGGTGGCGGTGGTGCGGCTGGCAGGCGGGAGGAGCGGAGGTGGCGCGGGAGGAGCGGGGCGCCGGCGGTGAGGGTTGGAGGAGCGGCGGCGAGCTCCTCCGGCGAGGATCTGAGGTTGAAGATGAAGGAGCCGCGGGCCCGCGCGTCGGAACGGAAGCACGGCCGCGGTACTACGGAAGCACGGCGGCTGAGGAAGGAAACACGGTTTCTGGGACGTCGGAAGCACGGATTTTCAACGGTGGAAGCACCGGGATTCAACGGTGGAAGCACCGGCGGTGAACTGTGGAAGCATTAGGGTTTCAGACGCGAAAATTGGGGAAGATGGACGTTTATATAGGCACAAGGATCTAGGGTTGTCCAAATGAGGTGAGGTTTTCAGCCACATGATCACAATTAGATGGCCTAGATGAAGGGAGGTGTTTGGGTTGGTTTGGTGGGTTGTTGGAGGGGTGTCTTGGGCCTCAAAGTGGGGGGTACTTTCAGCCCACGAGAATAACTGTTGGGGTAGCAAACGAACTCCAAACGCGACGAGATTCGACAGGCGGGTTACACACACCAAAACAACATCGCACAACAAGTCTCACGCCAAACCGGAAACATTACAGGGCCAAACACCAAAGTAGACCTCGAGGATGCCACGGACACGTGAGAGAGCTCCGGAACTCGAAACGGACAACGGAAAGGAACGAGTGGGACCGGATGCAAACGACAACACAAAAACAATGCAATGCACATGACTACATGATATGAATGAAATGCACACGCACACGACAAAAAGACGAAAACCCGAAAAGACGAAGAACCCGGAATGGAATTGATGAAGCCAAAGATATCATATATTGCCCAAAAGGGAAAGTATTACATCCGGGGCATTACAGTATTGCAATCCGTTTTTTATTGGCCTACTCTCTTCAAAGATGCCTGTAAGTTCATCTTATCTTGTGATGAATGTCAAATAATTGGCAATATCAGTAGACATCAAGAAATGCCTATGAATTATTCACTTGTTATTGAACCATTTGATGTTTGGGGCTTTGATTATATGGGACTGTTTCGTGCCTCTAATGGGTACACACATATTTTAGTTGTTATTGATTACGTTACTAAGTGGGTAGAAGCTATTACAACTAGTAGTGTTGATCATTACACCTCTATTAAGATGCTTAAAGAAGTTATTTTCCCGAAGTTTGGAGTCCCTAGATATCTAATGACTGATGGTGGTTCACACTTTATTCATGGTGCTTTCCGTAAAATGCTTGCAAAGTATGATGTTAATCATAGAATTGCATCCCCTTATCAACCACAGACTAGTGGTCAAGTAGAACTGAGTAATAGAGAGTTGAAATTAATTTTGCAAAAGACTGTTAATAGGTCTAGAAAGAATTGGTCTAAGAAACTTGATGATGCATTATGGTCCTATAGAACTGCATATAAAAATCCTATGGGTATGTCTCCATATAAGATGGTTTATGGAAAAGCTTGTCACTCACCTCTTGAGCTAGAACATAAGGCATATTGGGCTATTAAAGAGCTCAATTACGATTTCAAACTTGCCGGTGAGAAGAGGTTATTTGACATTAGCTCTCTCGATGAACGGAGAACCCAGGCCTATGAGAATGCCAAGTTGCTTAAAGAAAAGGTTAAAAGATGGCATGACAAAAGGATACAAAAGTGTGATTTTAATGTAGGTGATTATGTCTTGCTATACAACTCTCGTTTAAGATTTTTTGCAGGAAAGCTTCTCTCTAAGTGGGAAGGACCTTACGTTATCGAGGAGGTCTATCGTTCCGGTGCCATAAAAATAAACAACTTCGAAGGCTCAAATCCGAAGGTGGTGAACGGTCAAAGAATCAAACATTATATCTCAGGTAACCCTATAAATGTTGAAACCAATGTTATTGAAACCGTAACCCCGGAGGAATACATAAGGGACACTTTCCAGAACGATTCAGCCTCCGAAAAGGAAGAAGTATGTGGTACGGTAAGCAAACCGACTCCAAAACAGTTCTAGAGGCATTTTTCTCCGTTTTGGAATATTTAGAAAAATAGAAAAATAAGTAGCAGTCCGGAAGAGACACGAGCCGTCCACGAGGGTGGAGGGTGTGCCCCCTGCCTCATGGGCAGCTCGTGTGCCTCCCGGACTCCGATTTCTTGTATGTTACTCCTTTTGGTCGGTAAAAATTCATTATATATACTCCCGAAGGTTTTGACCTCTGTATCACGCAAAAATCCTCTGTTCTTGTTTCGAGCTGTTTTCTGCTAGGGTTTGCGAAGCCAGGCACCATGTAGTCTCCCCCCTCCAACAACAAAGGCAATGATGCTTGGCTAATGAAGATAGACTTGAAGAGGGAAGGACCCGAGGATACCCACAAGGAGAAGAATATCAAGAAGGAGCTGGAAGATCCGGCTCCGGCATTGGGAGAAGAAGACATCCATCAACCTCTTCCCAACCTCTTTACCTCAACTGAGATTGAAGCTTTCAGGATGATTGAGTTAGGTCAAATTAAAAACAAGCATCTCACAAGTGAAAATATTTTGTTGAAGGAATATATAGATGCACTCAAAGGTATTATCCGCAAGCTGGAGGATCTTCTACACTCGATATATGATGATTCGGCGTCACTATTTTCAACTCCATCATCACCACCCTCGAAGAAGGAGACATAATCATATGGGTATGTGCACTCCCCTTGGCAACTGCCAAGCTTGGGGGAGTGACCCCGGTATCGTATCACCATCACTCTTATCTTTACCGTTTTTCTTAGTTCGATCCTTCTGGTAGTATCTTGATCTAGTAGAATAAAGTTAGCATGATCTAGTTGTGGGCTTTTGCATTATGATCTTTACCCTTTGTAATCGAGTCCGTGAGCTATATAATAAAGATTAGTGTTGAGTCAAGGGCTTGATTTCCTCACTTCGGTCATGATAAAAAGAAAGAAAACATAAAGAATATCCAAGAGGTCATATTGATCTTATGGGAAGTAATGACTTCACATATAAGAGTATGATAAATAGAAGTTGTTGAGAGCTGACAAACATAGTTTTGGTCATCGTTGCAATTAATAGGAAATAATAAAAGAAGAGAGGCTTCACATACAAATATACTATCTTGGACATCTTTTATGATTGTGAGCACTCATTAAAGTATGACATGCTAAAGAGTTGATGTTGGACAAGGAAGACAACATAATGGTGTTGGAAATATGCCCTAGAAGCAATAATAAAATGGTTATTATTATATTTCCTTGTCCATGATAATTGTCTATTGTTCATGCTTTAATTGTATTATCCGGAAACAGTAATGCATGTGTGAAATAGACCACAATGTGTCCCTAGTAAGCCTCTAGTTGACTAGCTCGTTGATCAATAGATGGTTACGGTTTCCTGACCATGGACATTGGATGTCATTGATAACGGGATCACATCATTAGGAGAATGATGTGATGGACAAGACCCAATCCTAAGCCTAGCACAAGATCGTGCAGTTCGTATGCTAAAGCTTTTCCAGTGTCAAGTATCCTTTCCTTAGACCATGAGATTGTGCAACTCCCGGATACCGTACGAGTACTTTGGGTGTGCCAAATGTCACAACGTAACTGGGTGTCTATAAAGGTACACTACGGGTATCCCCGAAAGTATCTGTTGGGTTGGCACGAATCGAGACTGGGATTTGTCACTCCGTATGATGGAGAGGTATCTCTGGGCCCACTCGGTAAGACATCATCGTAATGAGCTCAATGTGACTAAGGGGTTGGTCACGGGGTGATGTGTTACGGAACGAGTAAAGAGACTTGCCATAACGAGATTGAACAAGGTATCGGTATACCGACGATCGAATCTCGGGAAACTACTATACCGATAGACAAAGGGAATCGTATACGGGATTGATTGAATCCTTGACATCGTGGTTCATCCGATGAGATCATCGTGGAACATGTGGGAGCCAACATGGGTATCCATATCCCGCTATTGGTTATTGGCCGGAGAGATGTCTTGGTCATGACTGCATGGTTCCTGAACCCGTAGGGTCTACACACTTAAGGTTCGATGACGCTAGGGTTATAGGGAATGTAGTATGTGGTTACCGAATGTTTTTCAGAGTACCGGATGAGATACCGGACGTCACGAGGAGTTCCGGAATGGTCCGGAGGTAAAGATTTATATATGGGAAGTCTCGTTTTGGTCACCGGAAGTGTTCTAGGCGTTATCGGTAACATACCGGGACCACCGTAAGGGTTCCGAGGGTCCACCGGGAGGGGCCACCGGCCCCAAAGGCTTGCGTGGGCCAAGTGTGGGAAGGGACCAGCCCCTAGGTGGGCTGGTGCGCCCCCCACCAAGGCCCAGGGCGCAAGGGAGAAGAGAGGGGGCAAACCCTAGGTCCAGATGGGCCTTAAGGCCCACCCTAGGGGCGCCCCCTTCTCTCCCCCTCCTGCCCCCCCCCCTCCCCCTCAGATGGGATCTGGGGCTGCCGCCACCCCTAGGGGGGAACCCTAGATGGGGGCGCAGCCCCTCCCTTCCCCCTATATACAGTGGGGGTTTCGGGGCTGCCATATGCACGGGTCTCCTCTTCTCTTGGCGCAGCCCTACCCCTCTCCCTCCTCGTCTCTCGCAGTGCTTGGCGAAGGCCTACTGGAGTGCCACACTCCTCCATCACCACCACGCCACTGTGCTGCTGCTGGACGGAGTCTTCCCCAACCTATCCCTCTCCCCTTGCTGGATCAAGGCGCGGGAGACGTCACCGGGATGCACATGTGTTGAACGCGGAGGCGCCGTTGTTCGGCGCTTAGATCCGATTCGACCGCGATCTGAATCGCTTCGTGTACGACTCCACCAACCATGTTCTTGCAACGCTTCCGCGTCGCGATCTTCAAAGGTATGAAGATGCACTCCCCTCTCGTTGCTAGTAATCTCCATAGATAGATCTTGGTGATGGGTAGGAATTTTTTTGATTTTCTGCACCGATCTCCAACAGTGGCATCATGAGCTAGGTCTATGCATAGTTACTATGCACGAGTAGAACACAAGATTGTTGTGGGTGTAGATCATGTCAATTTACTTGCCGCTACTAGTCTTATCTTGATTTGGCGGCATCGTGGGATGAAGCGGCCCGGACCGACCTTACACGTACGCCTATGTGAGACAGGTTCCACCGACTGACATGCACTAGTTGCATAAGGTGGCTAGCGAGTGTCTGTCTCTCCCACTTTAGTCGGATCGGATTCGATGAAAAGTGTCCTTATGAAGGGTAAATAGTAATTGCCATACCTCGTTGTGGTTTTTGCATAGGTAAGAAATGTTCTTGCTAGAAACCTATAGCAGCCACGTAAAAACTTGCAACAACAATTAGAGGACGTCTAACTTGTTCTTGCAGCATGTGTCGTGTGATGTGATATGGCCTAAAGGATGTGATGAATGATATATATATGTGATGTATGAGATTGATCATGTTCTTGTAATAGGAATCACGACTTGCATGTCGATGAGTATGACAGCCGGCAGGAGCCATAGGAGTTGTCTTATTTTATTGTATGACCTACATGTCATTGAAAACGCCATGTAATTACTTTACTTTATTACTAACCGTTAGCCATAGTAGTGGAAGCAATGTTTGGCGAGACAACTTCATGAAGACACGATGCTGGAGATCATGATGATGGAGATCATGGTGTCATGCCGGTGACAATGATGATCATGGAGCCCCGAAGATGAAGATCAAAAGGAGCAAAATGGTATTGGCCATATCATGTCACTATTTGATTGCATGTGATGTTTATCATGTTTTACATCTTATTTGCTTAGAACAACGGTAGTAAATAAGATGATCTCTCACTAAAATTTCAAGAATTGTGTTCCCCCTAACTGTGCACCGTTGCTAAGGTTTGTTGTTCCGAAGCACCACGTGATGATCGGGTGTGATAGGCTCTAACGTTCGCATACAATGGGTGTAAGCCATATTTACACACGCAATACACTTAGGGTTGACTTGACGAGCCTAGCATGTACAGACATGGCCTCGGAACATGAAATACCGAAAGGTCGAACATGAGTCGTATAGAAGATACGATCAACATGAAGATGTTCACCGTTGATGACTAGTCTATCTCACGTGATGATCGGACACGGCCTAGTCGATTCGGGTCATGTATCACTTAGATGACTAGAGAGATGTCTATCTGAGTGGGATTTCATTAAATTTGTTTAGATGAACTTAATTGTCATGAACATAGTGTAAAATCTTTACAATATGTCTTGTAGATCCAATGGCCCATGCTAATGTTGCCCTCAACTTCAACGCATTCCTAGAGAAAACCAAGCTGAAAGACGATGGTAGCAACTATACGGATTGGGTCCGTAACTTGAGGATCATCCTCATAGCTGCCAAGAAAGCATATGTCCTTGAAGCACCGCTAGGTGATGCCCTCGTTTTCCCAACAACTCAAGACGTTATGAACGTCTCGCAGTCGAGTAGTGATGATTACTCCCTGGTTCAGTGCAGCATGCTTTACAGCTTAGAATTGGGGCTCCAAAAGCGTTTTGAGCAGCACGGAGCATATGAGATGTTCCAAGAGCTGAAAATGGTTTTCCAAGCTCATGCCCGAGTCGAGAGATATGAAGTCTCCGACAAGTTCTACAGTTGTAAGATGGAGGAGAATAGTTCTGTCAGCGAGCATATACTCAAAATGTCTGGGTTACACAACCGCTTGTCTCAGCTGGGAATTAATCTCCCAGATGACGCGGTCATTGACAGAATCCTTCAGTCGCTCCCACCTAGCTACAAGAGCTTTGTGATTAATTTCAATATGTAAGGGATGGAGAAGTCCATTCCCGAGGTATATTCAATGTTGAAATCAGCGGAGGTGGAGATCAAGAAAGAGCATCAAGTGTTGATGGTGAATAAAACCACTAAGTTCAAGAAAGGCAAGGGTAAGAAGAACTTCAAGAAGGACGACAAAGGAGTTGCCGCGCCGAGTAAACCAGTTGCCGGGAAGAAGCCAAAGAATGGACCCAAGCTTGAGACTGAGTGCTTTTATTGCAAGGGAACGGGTCACTGGAAGCGGAACTGCCCCAAATACTTAGCGGATAAGAAGGCCGGCAACGTCAAAGGTATATGTGATATACATGTTATTGATGTGTACCTTACCAGTGCTCGTAGTAGCTCCTGGGTATTTGATACCGGTGCAGTTGCTCACATTTGTAACTCAAAGCAGGAGTTGCGGAATAAGCGGAGACTGGAAAGGACGAGGTGACGATGCGCGTCGGGAATGGTTCCAAGGTCGATGTGATCGCCGTCGGCATGCTACATCTGCATCTACCTTCGGGGTTAGTTTTAAACCTCAATAATTGTTATTTACTACCAGCTTTGAGCATGAACATTGTATCTGGATCTCGTTTAATGCGAGATGGCTACTCATTTAAATCTGAGAATAATGGTTGTTCTATTTATATGAGAGAAATGTTTTATGGTCATGCCCCGCTGGTCAATGGTTTATTCTTAATGAATCTCGAACGTGATGTTACACATATTCATAGTGTGGATGCCAAAAGATGTAAGGTTGATAATGATAGTCCCACATACTTGTGGCACTGCCGCCTTGGTCATATTGGTGTCAAACGTATGAAGAAGCTCCATGCAGATGGACTTTTGGAGTCTCTTGATTATGAGTCATTTGACACGTGCGAACCATGCCTCTTGGGCAAGACGACCAAGACTCCGTTCTCCGGAACAATAGAGCGAGCAATCAACTTATTGGAAATCATACATACTAATGTGTGCGGTCCAATGAGTGTTGAAGCTTCCGGTGGCTATCGTTATGTTCTCACCCTCCCTGATGACTTAAGTAGATATGGGTATGTCTACTTGATGAAACACAAGTCTGAGACCTTTGAAAAGTTCAAGGAATTTCAGAATGAGGTTGATAATCAACATGACAGAAAAATAAAGTTCTGACGATCAGATCGTAGAGGAGAATATTTAAGTCACGAATTTGGCACGCACCTAAGGAAATGTGGAATTGTTTCACAATTGACGCCGCCTGGAACACCTCAACGCAATGGTGTATCCGAACGTCGTAATCATACTCTGTTGGACATGGTGCGATCTATGATGTCTCTTACCAACTTACCGCTATCGTTCTAGGGTTATGCTTTAGAGACTGCCGCATTCACTTTAAATAGGGCACCGTCTAAATCCGTTGAGACGACACCGTATGAACTATGGTTTGGGAAGAAACCTAAGTTGTCATTTCTAAAAGTTTGGGGATGCGATGCTTATGTCAAGAAACTTCAACCTGAAAAGCTCGAACCCAAATCGGAAAAATGCATCTTCATAGGATACCCTAAGGAAACTATTGGGTATACCTTCTACCTCAGATCCGAAGGCAAGATCTTTGTTGCCTAGAATGGATCCTTACTGGAGAAAGAGCTTCTCTCGAAAGAAGTAAGTGGGATGAAAGTGGAACTTGATGAGGTGATTGTCACCCCTTCCGAACCGGAAAGTAGCGCAGCTCAGGAAGATGTTTATGTGGCGCCTGCACCGACTAGAGAGGAAGTTAATGATAATGGTCATGAAGCTTCAGATCAAGTTACTACTGAACTTCGTAGGTCCACAAGGACACGTTCCGCACCAGAGTGGTACGACAACCCTGTCGTGGAAATCATGTTGTTAGACAATGGTGAACCTTCAAACTATGAAGAAGCGATGGCGGGCCCAGATTCCAACAAATGGCTTGAAGCCATGAAATCCGAGATAGGATCCATGTATGATAACAAAGTATGGACTTTGGTTGACTTGCTCGATGATCGGCAAGCCATATAAAATAAATGGATCTTTAAGAAGAAGACTGGCGCGGATGGTAATGTGACCATCTATAAAGCTCGGCTTGTCGCTAAAGATTATCGACAAGTTCAACAATTGACTACGATGAGACTTTCTCTCCCGTAGCGATCTGAAGCCCGTCTGAATCATGTTAGCAATTGCCGCATTCTATGATTATGAGATATGGCAAATGGACGTCAAAACGGCATTCCTTAACGGCTTCCTTAAGGAAGAACTGTATATGATGCAGCCGGAAGGTTTTGTCGATCCTAAGAATGCTAACAAGGTATGCAAGCTCCAGCGCTCCATCTATGGGCTGGTGCAAGCATCTCGGAGTTGGAACATTTGCTTTGATGAGGTGATCACAGTGTTTGGGTTTATATAGACTTGGGGAGAAGCATGTATTTACAAGAAAGTGAGTGGGAGCTCTGTAGCATTTCTCATATTACATGTGGATGACATATTGCTGATGGGAAATGATATAGAACTCTTGGAAAGCATAAAGGCCTACTTGAATAAGTGTTTTTCAATGAAGGACCTTGGAGAAGCTGCTTACATATTAGGCATCAAGATCTATAGAGATAGATCGAGACGCCTCATTGGTCTCTCATAAAGCACATACCTTGACAAGATATTGAAGAAGTTCAATATGGATCAGTCCAAGAAAGGGTTCTTGCCTGTATTGCAAGGTGTGAGATTGAGCACAACTCAATGCCCGACCTCGGCAGAAGATAGAGAAAAGATGAGTGTCATCCCCTATGCCTCGGCCATAGTTTCTATTATGTATGCCATGCTGTGTACCAGACCTGATGTGAACCTTGCCATAAGTTTGGTGGGGAGGTACCAAAGTGATCCCGGTATGGAGCACTGGACAGCGGTCAAGAATATCCTGAAGTACCTGAAAAGGACTAAGGATATGTTTCTCGTTTATGGAGGTGACGAAGAGCTCGTCGTAAAGGGTTACGTCGACGCTAGCTTCGACACAGATCTAGATGACTCCAAGTCACAAACCGGATACGTGTATATTTTGAATGGTGGGGCAGTCAGCTGGTGCAGTTGCAAGCAAAGCGTCATGACGGCATCTACATGTGAAGCGGAGTACATAGCTGCTTCCAAAGCAGCACAGGAAGGAGTCTGGATGAAGGAGTTCATCACCGACCTAGGAGTTATTCCAAGAGCGTCGGGCCCGATGACTCTCTTCTGTAACAACATTGGAGCTATTGCCATTGCCAAGGAGCCCAGGTTTCACAAGAAGACCAAGCACATCAAGCGCCATTTCAACTCCATCCAAAATTATATTCAAGATGGAGACATAGATATTTGTAAAGTGCATACGGATCTGAATGTCGCGGATCCGTTGAATAAACCTCTTCCACGAGCAAAACATAATCAACACCAGAACTCTATGGGTGTTCGATTCATCACAATCTATACCTAATAATAAAGCACGGAACGAGTCCGTCGGGTTCACCGTCACAATACGCTTTCTTCTCATGTCATAATACGCTTTTACAATTTGTATGGGTATAAAATCGTAATATAAACAAGGTGGTACTAATAATCTGGGTACGCACTAAAGGTTACCCGTCGCATCCTTTTTACAAATAGACCCTCCTATTTGCTAGAAATTGCACGCGCAGTCCCCTCATAAGTTAGACCCGAACCGGTACAGAGGAGAGAAAAGAAGAAAAAAAAGCCCAGCGCCCCGCACGACCTTGCTTCCTCGATCCCATCTCCACCTCCATCCCGCCGCCACCTCCTGCCCCGCGCCGCCCGCCCCACACCGCCTCGACCGGGACCGCGCCCCTCCCCACATGACGGCGATGATGGAGGGCGCCGCCCAGCACCTGGCCAACAGATTCGCCGGCTCCCTGCTTCTCGTGGCCAGCCCCTCCCCCGTGCTGGGTCGAGCATCGGCTTGGAGGCCTCTTGGGGCTGCCGCCGATGCGGGAGTCCCACACGGCCGTGCGAGCTGGGAACCGAGCGGCGGGGCCCATGGTGCGATGCTCGATGGATGACCTGCACAGCGCGGACGACTGCTTCTCCCCCGGGAGGGCCATGTCGCCTCAGGTCCGGCTCCCCGCTGGCCCGCCGGACATAGGCAGGTATGCACGGATGGCGGCTGAGATTGGGTCTCGCCTTCTTCTTCTCTAGTTAAGAAAGATTGGTTCTTTGGTATGTTTTGCTGGGTGGGCGGCCTCGCTGAATTGGTTGCGTTTGTTTTTCTGTGCCCGCCTGTGTCGTCAAATTAGATGGCATCGGTGCCACTACCGCCGCGGCCACTACATGTCGGAGCTGTTGCACGAGCACCAGAAGTTTGTCTCGTTCACGCAGGTGCTACCAATCTGCATCAAGCTGTTGGGCCACGGTGAGAGCCTCGGATCTCCCTCGCCGCCGCCGCCGCCCCGTCTACCATTATTGGCCTAGATTGGAATTTGTCCTTGCTGATTCGCCATGGCCTGATTGCTTATGTTTCTCTCTTGTTGATGCAAACATGATCTGCTTGACTCTGTTTTGGCCTCGAGGTGCAGGCTTTCGTGTGTGTGTGTGTCTCTCTCTCGTAGGTCTTGAAAGCATGTAGTATGTAGCATGGAGTCTGATTCTTCGGTGACAGCAAGTTTTTCATGGAGCACTTTTTCGTGCTAATGTTAGCTTCTGATGTTTGCTGTTGTACTTATGCTACCAGAGATAATGCGGGTGTCCTCCTTGCTTAAGCACCAGCATGGTGGGGACTTTTAGAGGTTGCCGCCGATGGCGAGTCCAAACCATATGCATCATCATCCGCCGCCCCCAATGCCTAATTTCTGTGGAAATGGTTTTGGCCCATGGAACCACGGTGCGCATCCAGAGGTAATTACGTTACTTATCTAACATGAGGGTGGCACATTCACTCATCCATCATATCTGATCTCATCCGCTGGTAATTAATCTTTAAAAGAACAGATAATGATACACAAGATCCTCTCTTGGCGGTTTCTATGTTTCATTCTACTTTCTGCATCTTAATTGCATACCGTGTATCATTCCATTTAATGAAGCATGGAGACGAGGCGGGAATGATACATGTTAGGCAGGTAGCGGCAGCGAGGCGGGATGTGCGCGTGGAGATGAATGACTTCGCCGGCGTCAAAGCCACTGCCGTGCGGGACGCGCAGGCGCGCGAGGGTCGCGGTGCTCCTCTCCTGTTGCAGCGCATGAGGGAAGGAGGAGGGAATCGAGTTGTGCTGGGTTAGTTGCCTTGAGGTTGCGGGGATGGAGCACGGCGAGCCGCCTGTCTTTTTGCACCACACTTAGGGCGACAGCGCCGTGGATGGCTGGGTGCACGACGACGCAGGGGCTCCCATCGCTACAGCGCCCTGGCGGAGTGCGCTGAGGCCGCGGATGCTGCTGCTACTGCGTGATGCAGCTCCCGTCACACACCACAATGCCGGACTCTGCCCTGCGGATTTGGATATAGCGCGTTGCTCCGCTGGTCTCCTTGCTTTCGTGCATGCCAGCAAGGGAGAGAGCGAACTAGCTGATTCTAACTGTGGCTCCAATACGAAAGCCTACATCAACTCTTGTGCTTTGTGTTTTATAAAATAGGAAATTCGTAGTTTATTACATAATAATCAAATTTACTTGATGTGCAGATTATAAATTTGATTACTAGGGGACTTTTACTATATGTCAATTTATGGTTTCATGATAAATGGAGCACGCACCAAATGTTTGATGAATTGCTTGAAGAAAAATTATCGGGTCCTTTCTTGCATGCTTCAAGTCTTCAACCAGGTTAAATAAATCCTGGTATTGTTTTTCTTCTTGCATAACTTGTCTAATCTCCCAACAGATTTGTTGGGTTGGTGTGGTTGTTAGTCTTAGTTTTAGCCGTGGCTATGAAATTTTGTTGAGAAGTAGGGAAACATAGAAGTTGTTGTTTGTTGAATGAATTTGCTCTGTATCTATTTTATTCCTAAAACAGTTAGTCAGGAAGATCTTTCA
This sequence comes from Secale cereale, assembly GCA_902687465.1. Classification (NCBI taxonomy): domain Eukaryota; kingdom Viridiplantae; phylum Streptophyta; class Magnoliopsida; order Poales; family Poaceae; genus Secale; species Secale cereale. The sequence goes on from LR738712.1 coordinate 457,641,469, forward strand.
CACTGGTGTGATACTATTATTTCTACCCAAGCAGGCCAAGCTCTAATATTTTTAGTGCCAAGCAAATTTGATGCATCCGAACTATGACACATCTCTCTATACTGAAACTGTGGTTGTATTGCTTGTCATCAGAAAACCACACTCAAGTATTCATTATGGGATATAATGCCCAGAAAATAATCACCAGGCATGGATATCACTCTTGACCTACATAGTACAACATTGCATAATTTTCTGGTTTTCTGAAGGTACAACTCAGTATTATTTTTTATCATATACATATATAGATAGAACAAAGGCCACAAGAGCTGATTTTGTGCACCTTGCTGCATGCGCACCCACTTGATTAAGATATTCGAAGTGTGAGCTTTTAGAATTTCAAATAACAAGTCAGATTCTCATTATTAACCTGTGTTCACATTCTAATGTTTTCTTACTCTAACAGATTGTGTTTGAGAATAATTTGATGAACCACCATGTAAAAGCTCACACTTCAATCTGGTTCCATGGGAAAGTAAATTACATCGCTCGAGCGGGTCAACATAGCCTACAGGGTAAGTGGATGCTATCACGTTATCACATCTTTTATTTATTCCCATTCATTCTACCATTGCTTAACTTTGTTTCTTAAACTGTTGTTGCTATGTACTTCCTCCGTCCGGAAATACTTGTCCTAGAAATGGATAAAATGGATTTATCTATAACTAAAATAAGCCTAGATACATCCATTTCAAGGACAGTTATTTTCGGACGGAGGGAGTATGCAGGATACATTTCTAGAGCTGAAATTTTAGGGCATCAAGAAGTAATTAACTATGCTTCAAGTAAGGAAGTTATTTGGTTAACTTTTTTGAGGACTAAATTACTAGCTTAATGTTTGGAAGTTATTGAGCTGCAGATATGTCATGTGCGTACACGAAGACCTGATGCATCAAAGCTCGGTGTGGACACACCTCTTCTTACAGGACAGGTTTGTCTACAAATTATCCGAGCTTCAATTTCCACAATAAAACACATGTTTTTATTGATCATGGTTTCTTCTCTTACATGACCAAACATTTTGCAGATGTTGATTTTTCATTTCCTTCCAACACCATTAAATCCCAGTCTTATCTAATTTGAAATGGCTCCAGCGTGTATGATGTATCGCTCCCCTCAGTTTTTGGAGGAACATGGTGCTATTTGGTGCTTTTGGTTGTGTTAAAAATGTCATTAGTCAGGCACTTTCTAAGGTGGTCACCTGACTGCTCTGTTGTCATGGATGTGGGAAAACCTTTGTCTATAGTATTTTCTTGGTACCATCTCTATACCGTCTATTCAGTTTGAAAATATCTGCGGTACTCCAATTCTAAAGCTCTGGTTTATGTGGGATGTGGGGAAAGAGGAAATGAGATGTCTGATGTTCTCATATATGGATTTCCCCCAATTGACAATGACATTGCCTGACATAATGTGAACAGTGGAGCCGCTTAAATTCCATGGCAAGCTCACCATGGACGGCTTTCTTACTCTAGATGGGTGGGAGGGAACAGGGAGGAAGAGGGAGCCGCCCAATGTCCCATTGATATGGCGGCACGAGCGGAGGACATGACGGTGCGGCTGCTGGAAGCGCTATTCTTCCTGCGCTCGTCCTCCGAGAACGATGGGGACAAGGGAGGCGGCGTCGGCGCTGTCCTAACAGAGGGGGAGAAGAATGGGAAACGGGAAGAAAGATCGAGTTCATATGCATGTTGTCTCTGTGTGTGTGTGTCAGTCAAGTCTTTCAATGGGCCAAGCCCAAAAAATAGTGAAAAATAAATTACAAATGAAATATAATATTCCAAAAAATAATCGTCACCATCAAAATGATTCCATTTAAAAAATACTCTTGAAATTTTGAAAAACACCTTCTAAAAAAGGAAAATATTCATGTCTAACCTTATTTCTGACATTGGCAAAAATTGGATTAAAAACATGTTTCATAATTGCACGTGGAGCAAGTTATATTTAAATGGAGCAAGTTATATTTAATATTGAGAAAAGTTCACTTTTGGTCCCTCAATTCTTTGGTTTGCTCATTTTTGGTTCCTCAACTCTAAAACCGTACAAATTGCACTACAAACTCTCGAAACCAGCCATTTTTCGTTCTTGCAGGGTTTCGCTGCCAAGTCAACCTGGTTTGACCATGACGTGAACAGTGCCTCAATGAACAGTAAATTCGACAAAATAGAAAAAAAACTAAAAAATTCTCAAATTTTATGACATCGAAGATACTCACATGCCCAAGGTGTGTGCCAATTTTTGTCATGTTTGGACGTTCAAGAAGCTCGCGGCAAAAAAAACAGAAGTAAAGCTACTCTATGATGAACAACAAATTCAAAAAAGTAGCAAAAAATCTGAATTTTTTGGGCATCAAAGATGCTTAGGTGGGCAAGGTGCATGCAAATGTTCGTGCTAAAATGACATCCGAGGGTTTGGAAACTACCCGAAGCGGCATGCACACGTACACTATTTTTAATATTTTTTCCACGAGCTCCTTGGACGTCATTTTAGCACGAAATTTTGCATACACCTTGCGCACCATGAGTTCCGCTTTTTTTTTCGAATTACTGTCCACCAGACCACTATTCACGTTGCGGTAAAAACCGGGTTGACTCGGCCGCGAAACCCCGCAGGGACGAAAAATGGCTGGTTTCGAGAGTTTGTGGTGCGATCTCTTCGGTTTTAGAGTTGAGGGACCAAAAGTGAATAGACCAAAGAATTAAGCGACCAAAAGTGAACTTTTCTCTTTAATATTTCGCCCGGTGCAACGCACGGGCATTTGTACTAGTGTAACTAAATTATTGACTCTAGTGCAAGTGGGAGACTGTTGGAAATATTCCCTAGAGGCAATAATAAAATGGTTATTATTATATTCCCTTGTTCATGATAATTGTCTATTGTTCATGTTTTAATTGTATTATCCAGAAACAGTAATGCATGTGTGAATACATAGACCACAATGTGTCCCTAGTAAGCCTCTAGTTGACTAGCTCGTTGATCAATAGATGGTTATGGTTTCCTGACCATGGACATTGGATGTCATTGATAACGGGGTCACATCATTCGGAGAATGATGCGATGGACAAGACCCAATCCTAAGCCTAGCACAAGATCGTGTAGTTCGTATGCTAAAGCTTTTCCAATGTCAAGTATCATTTCCTTAGACCATGAGATTGTGCAACTCTCGGATACCGTACGAGTACTTTGGGTGTGCCAAACATCACAACGTAACTGGGTGGCTATAAAGGTACACTACGGGCATCCTCGAAAGTATCTGTTGGGTTGGCACGAATCGAGACTGGGATTTGTCACTCCGTATGACGGAAAGATATCTCTGGGCCCACTCGGTAAGACATCATTGTAATGAGCTCAATGTGACTAAGGGGTTGGTCACGGGATGATGTGTTACGGAACGAGTAAAGAGACTTGCCATAACGAGATTGAACAAGGTATCGATATACCGACGATCGAATCTCGGGCAAGTACTATACCGATAGACAAAGGGAATCGTATACGGGATTGATTGAATCCTTGACATCGTGGTTCATCCGATGAGATCATCGTGGAACATGTGGGAGCCACCATGGGTATCCAGATCCCGCTATTGGTTATTGGCCGGGGAGATGTCTCGGTCATGACTGCATGGTTCCCGAACCCGTAGGGTCTACACACTTAAGGTTCGATGACGCTAGGGTTATAGGGAATGTAGTATGTGTTTACCGAATGTTGTTCGGAGTCCCGGATGAGATCCCGGATGTCACGAGGAGTTCCGGAATGGTCCGGGGGTAAATATTTATATATGGGAAGTCCCGTTTTGGTCACCGGAAGTGTTCTGGGCGTTATCGGTAACGTACCGGGACCACCGGAAGGGTTCCGAGGGTCCACCGGGAGGGGCCACCAGCCCCAGAGGCTTGCGTGGGCCAAGTGTGGGAAGGGACCAGCCCCTAGGTGGGCTGGTGCGCCCCCCACCAAGGCCCAGGGCGCAAGGGAGAAGAGAGGGGGCAAACCCTAGGTCCAGATGGGCCTTAAGGTCCATCCTAGGGGCGCTCCCCTCTCTCCCCCTACTGGCGGCCCCCCAGATGGGATCTGGGGATGCTGTCACCCCTAGGGGGGAACCCTAGATGGGGGCGCAGCCCCTCCCCTCCCCCTATATATAGTGGGGGTTTCGGGGCTGCCAGATGCACGAGTCTCCTCTTCTCTTGGCGCAGCCCTACCCCTCTCCCTCCTCGTCTCTCGCAGTGCTTGGTGAAGTCCTGCTGGAGTGCCACACTCCTCCACCACCACCACGCCGTCGTCCTGCTGCTGGACAGAGTCTTCCCCAACCTCTCCCTCTCCCCTTGCTGGATCAAGGCGCGGGAGATGTCACCGGGCTGCACGTGTGTTGAACGCGGAGGCGCCGTTGTTCGGCGCTTAGATCGGATTCGACCGCGGTTTGAATCGCTTCGTGTACGACTCCACCAACCACGTTCTTGCAACGCTTCTGCATCGCGATCTTCAAAGGTATGAAGATGCACTCCCCTCTCATTGCTAGTAATCTCCATAGATAGATCTTGGTGATGCGTAGGAATTTTTTTGATTTTCTGCACCAATCCCCAACAAATGGGTTATGTTTTCTTATATCTGAAATAAATTATATTGTCATGGATCATCCAACATGTTGTGCTTGCCTTTCCCTCTCATGCTAGCCAAAACTCCTTGCACCAAGTAGAGATACTACTTGTGCTTCCATACATCCTTAAACCCAGTTTTTCCATGAGAGTCCACCATACCTACCTATGGATTGAGAAATATCCTTCCAAGTAAGTTGTCATGTTGCAAAATCGGTAAAATATGTATGATTTATTAGTGTGGAGGAAATAAGCTTTATACGATCTTGTGATATGGAAGTAATAAAAGCGACGGACTGCATAATAAAGGTCATTATCACAAGTGGCAATATAAAGTGACGTTCTTCTGTGCTAAGACTTTGTGCATCCAACCATAAAAACACATGACAACCTCTGCTTCCCTCTGCGAAGGGCCTATCTATTATTCTTGTCTTATAAGAGTCAAGGTGAAATTCACCTTTCCTTTTTACATTTTATCCTTTGGCAAGCACATTGTGTTGGAAAAGATCCTGGCATATATACCCACTTGGATGTAAGTTTTCATGGTCTATTACTGTTGACATTACCCTTGAGGTAAAAGGTTGGGAAGCAACACCATAAGCCCCTATCTTTCTCTGTGTCCGATTAAAACTCCATAAACATAAGTATTGCGTGAGTGTGAGCAATTGTGAAAGACTATATGATAGTTGAGTATGTAGGCTTGCTGAAAAGCTCTTACATTGACTCTTTCCGATGTTACGATAAATTGCAATTGCTTCAATGACTGAGATCAAAGTTTGTTAGTTTTCAATGAAGTTAAAGATTCATGCTTGATATGGTGAATGAATTGTTACTTTAGCATAAGAATCATATGACAATATATATATATATATATATATATATATATATATATATATATATATATATGTGTGTGTGTGTGTGTGTGTGTGTGTGTTGCTGTTATGAGAATGATCATGATGCCCTCATGACCGTATTTTGTTTTTATCGACACCTCTATCTCTAAACATGTGGACATATTTTTCGATATCGGCTTTCGCTTGAGGACAAGCGAGGTCTAAGCTTGGGGGAGTTGATACGTCCATTTTGCATCATGCTTATATGTTGATATTTATTGCATTATGGGCTGTTATTATATGTTTTGTCACAATACTTATGCCTTTTTTCTCTTATTTTACAAGGTTTACATGAAGAGGGAGAAAGCCGACGGCTAGAATTCTGGGCTGGAAAAGGAGCAAACTCTGGAAACCTATTCTGCACGACTCCAAAAGCCCCGAAACTTCACAGAACTCTGTTTCAGAAAATATAAAAAATATCTGGCGAAAGAAGATCACGAGGGGGGCCACCTGCTGTCCACGAGGGTGGGGGGCGCGCCCCCTGTCTCGTGGGCCCCCCGATGCCCATCTTCTCCTATATGAGATGTTTTGACCTGGGGAAAATCAGAAGGAGGCTTGTGGGACCAGACGCCGCCGTCTCGAGGCGGAAACCAATCTAGGGCTCCGGCAGGGTTGTTCTACCGGGGATACTTCCCTCCGGGAGGGGGAAATCGTCACCGTCGTCATCACCAACAACTCTCCCATTTTGGGGAGGGCTATCTTCATCAACATCTTCACCAGCACCATCTCCTCTCAAACCCTAGTTCATCTCTTGTATCCAATCTTTGTACCCAAACCTGAGATTGGTACCTGTGGGTTGCTAGTAGTGTTGATTACTCCTTGTAGTTGATGCTAGTTGGTTTACTTGGTGGAAGATCATATGTTCAGATCCATTATGCAAATTAATACCCCTCTGATCATGAACAATATTATGTCTTGTGAGTAGTTACTTTTGTTCCTGAGGACATGGGAGAAGTCTTACTATAAGTAGTCATGTGAATTTGGTCTTCGTTCGATATTTTGATGAGATGTATGTTGTCTCTCCTCTAGTGGTGTCATGTGAACGTCAACTACATGAGACTTCACCATTATTTGGGCCTAGAGGGAGGCATTGGGAAGTAATAAGTAAATGATGGGTTGCTAGAGTGACAGAAGCTTAAACCCTAGTTTATGCCTTGCTTCGTAAGGGGCTGATTTGGATCCATATGTTTCATGCTATGGTTAGGTTTACCTTTATACTTCTTTTGTAGCTGCGGATGCTTGCATTAGAGGTTAATCATAAGTGGGAGGCTTGTCCAAGTAAGGACGGCACCCAAGCACCGGTCCACCCACATACCAAATTATCAAAGTACCGAACGTGAATCAGATGATCGTGATGAAAACTAGCTTGACGATAATTCCCATGTGTCCTCGGGAGCGCTTTCCTCTATATAAGAGTTTGTCCAGGCTTGTCCTTTTCTACTAAAAGGATTGGGCCACCTTGCTGCACCTTATTTACTTTTACCTTTTGTTACTTGCTACCAATTACCTTATCACAAAACTATCTGTTACCTATAATTTCAGTGCTTGCAGAAAATACCTTACTGAAAACTGCCTATCATTTCCTTCTGCTCCTCGTTGGGTTCGACACTCTTACTTATCGAAAGGACTACGATAGATTCCCTACACTTGTGGGTCATCAACCAACTCTCTGTTAGCTTATTACCAAAATCGGTCCCATCGAGTTTGTGTAATCGGTCTCACCGACATTACGTTATGACCTAACCCTAATGAAATCGGTCCCACCGAGTTGATCATATCGGTCCCACCGAAATTCCTAATAGTCACATTATGAACTAAATCGGTCTGGCCGAGTTCTCTGAATCGGTCCCATCGAGTTTGGTAAACTGTGTGTAACAGTTAGATTTTGTGTGGAGGCTATATATACCCCTCCACCCACTCTTCACTCATGGAGAGAGCCATCAGAACATACCTACACTTCCATCATTCATGTTCGGAGAGAGAACCACCTACTCAAGTGTTGAGATCAAGATATTCCATTCCTACCATATGAATCTTGTTCTCTAGCCTTCCCCAAGTTGCTTTCCACTCAAATCTTTCTTACACCATATCCAAATCTGTGAGGAGCTGCTTGAGTGTTGGGGAGACTATCATTTGAAGCATTTGAGCAAGGAGTTCATCATCAACACACCGTCTATTACCTTTTGGAGAGTGGTGTCTCCTAGATTGGTTAGGTGTCACTTGGGAGCCTCCGACAAGATTGTGGAGTTGAACCAAGGAGTTTGTAAGGGCAAGGAGATCGCCTACTTTGTGAAGATCTACCCCTAGTGAGTCAAGTCCTTCGTGGGCGATGGCCATGGTGGGATAGACAAGGTTGCTTCTTCGTGGACCCTTCATGGGTGGAGCCCTCCGTGGACTCTCGCAGCCGTTACCCTTCGTGGGTCCAAGTCTCCATCAACTTGGATGTATGATAGCACCACCTATCGGAACCAAGACAAAAACATACGTGTATACACTTGTGTTTGCTCCCTCCAAACTCCTCCCTTTACCTTCATATGCAATTGTTTTACTTTCCGCTGCTATACTCTTATAATTGCATGTGTAGGTTGATTGCTTGACTTGTGCCAAGTTGCTAAAATCTGCCAAGAACTAAAATTGGGAAAAGGCTAGATTTTTATTTGGTCGAGTAGTTTAATCACCCCCTCTAGACATACTTTCGATCCTACAAGTGGTATCAGAGCTTTGGTCTCCATTTGCCGTGATTTCCATAGCTTTGGTGATCATAGCCTTGGTTTCACAACCTAGGAGAGTATGGCATCTAGAGAGGGAAGTTACCACCGTAGAGGTCCTTACTTTGATGGTACTAATTTTGATAGTTGGAAGCATAAGATGAAAATGCATATTCTTGGACATAACCCCGCCGTTTGGGCGATTGTGTGTATTGGTTTGCAAGGTGAATTCTTCAACGAGAAGGAACCAAATCGTGAAGCTACCGTGGAAGAGTTGAAGATGCTGCAATACAATGCTCAAGCTTGCGATATCCTCTTCAACGGATTGTGCCCCGAAGAATTTGAAAAAAATTAGCCGTCTTGAGAATGCAAAGGAAATTTGGGATACTTTGATTGATATGCATGAAGGTACCGACTCCGTCAAGGAATCCAAGTTGGATGTGCTTCAAAGTCAACTTGACAAGTTCCAGATGAAGGATGGTGAAGGTGTCGCTGAAATGTATTCTAGGCTTGCTCTCATCACAAATGAGATTGCCGGCTTAGGAAGTGAAGAGATGACCGACAGATTCATCATCAAGAAGATCCTAAGAGCCTTGGATGGAAAATATGATATCGTGTGCACATTGATCCAAATGATGCCCAATTACAAAGATCTCAAGCCAACGGAAGTCATTGGAAGAATTGTTGAGATGTCTCTCAAAGATAAAGAAGAGCTTCACAATAAGTCTAGTAGTGCTTACAAAGCCTCATGTGACGCTCCTACATCATCAAGTGAGAAACAAGTCTTCAATGAAGAATTGAGCTTAATGGTGAAGAACTTCAACAAGTTCTACAAGAATGGAAGCAAAGAGAGAAGTTCCAAGTCAAGGTCCTACAATGACAAGAGATCTTCAGTGATCGGAATTGCTACAATTGTGGAAGACCCGGACACTACTCCAATGAGTGTACGGCTCCCCACAAGAGAAGACAAGACTCACCAAAAAGGATAATTAGAAGAGAAGATTGACCACCAAGAGAGAGGAGGAGTAGAGATGATCGTTATGAACGAAGACCTTCTCGGAGAAGCAAAGATTCGGAAAGGAAGGACAAATCATCAAGGAGCTATACAAGACGAAGACATCAAGCTCATGTTGGTGAATGGGTATCCGGTTCCGACTCCGATAACCACTCCGAGAGAAGCTACTACTCTGACTCCGAAGGTACTCAAGATGAAGGTGTTGCTAGAATTGCTCTCGTGTCAACCAACTCCTACGATATATTTGACTCACCAAATGAAGGAATTGGAAGATGCTTCATGGCTAAAGGCCCTAAGGTACCACACCCCGAGTATCTTGATTTCAATAGTGATGAAGATGACTTGCTAGGAGATGATGATTTACTTGTTGGTAGCAACAGTGATGGAACTTTTGATGAAAACTATGATGAAATTACTATTAATCATGCTAATCAAGATAAACGAATGACAATGATAAGGAGAGGACTGGGCGTCTAACTAAAGAACTAAACACTCTTAAGTTATCTCATGAAACTACCTTGGAAGATCATCGAGAACTTTTAAAGACTCATAAGAATTAACGCTTTGAAAAGCTCAACCTTGAGCAAGAGCATGAGTTCTTAAAAGCAATCAATGATGCTCTTTGCAAGAAAAGTTCTTCTTACATTGCCAAGCGTTTACTCTTGTCTACTTACATGCCACAAGTAAAACCTAGCAACAAGAACAAGAAAGATTCTTCCTCTAGTAGTAACAACAATCATGCTAAATCCAATGATGTTGCTTCTAGCAGTTCTCTTGATTTCACTAATGATTCTCTTAGCCAAGTTACACTTGAGCAAGAAAATAGCTTATTGAAGGGAATTATAGAGAAAGGTGTTTATAAGAGCCTTGCCGGGAGTAAGCAATTTGAGGAGATTGTACGCAAGCAAGGAAGACACCGGAAGAATCAAGGTGTTGGTTTTGAACGAAAGTTCAATGCCAATGGAGTTGAGTGGGAGGAAGATCAATACCCCAAGACGAAGTTTGTTCCTCAACAAGAGAAGTATGATCCTACTTCTTTTCAAGGGACACAAGCACAAGATGATCTTCCACCACAAGACCACAAGCTAAAGGGCAAGGACAAGCTTCAAGAGGAGATTGATGCATTTGAAGAAGCTCCTAAGGCCTTGGTTAAGTGGATTCCCAAGACTACGTCAAGTTCTACTTCATCAAGTACGACTACAACTCCAAGGATTCCCATCAAGATGGTGTGTATCCCGAATAAGAAGAACTAGAAGAGTTCTTCAGGGTGTGTCGGTGTATTGGATCGACACCTATGGGATCACAAGAATCCCTACTACGGTTGCGGGCCGCGGGGTTGAGAGAAGAGCGGATCCAATAGTTAGCACACGGTTCGTTTACCCAGGTTCGGGCCGCAAAGATGTGTAAAACCCTACTCCTGCTTTGGTGGATTATATGTTTGTGTTCTTCAGCTAGCTATGGGGCGTGAGGAGCTCCAAAAAGCCGAATCATGAGGAGTTCTAAAGAGCCGAATCCTTCTCCTGGTAGCCTCGGGCCTCCTTTTATAGGGAAAGGGGTCGCCACAGTGGCACACAGGAGGTGGAAAGGGTACAGTGATGCGAGGTTATCCCTCGCATTACATGACAAGGCGCATTTAATGCGTCTTGCTTAGGTGTCCTTGCTTTATCGGGGACGAGGGAGACGTCCGTCTTGTCCGTCGCCGCTCCTTCTTGTGTCGACACGCGCCCTGGCCAGCGATGCCTGAGGTGCCATGTAGGCAGGCAGGCAGCTGAGGTGGCGCAATGGTGGGTCTTCAAGAAGATCTGCATGTCGCCATGCAGGTGCCTGCCCAGCTGGTTGGGTCGGCAGCTGCATAAGGCGGTGGAAGTTCAGTTGGTGCGGGCCTGATGGTGGTCGTGCGGATGTCCTCGGCAAGGGCCTTGCCGGGGCCCCGGCAAGGGTCTTGCCGCGGCGCCTGCTGTCATCCCCGGCAAGGCGCTTGCCGGGGGTCTTGTGGTCCTCCTTGGCTGGGATCCCGCCAAGGGTCGTCGTCTTCTCAGTGTGTGTATCTGATCTTGAATGTCTTCACAAAGATCTGCATGCCACTACGGGGATATCTCCTGAATCCTTGCCCCATGGGGGCAGTGGACTCAAGGGTGATCTGCTCCGTAGGCGTGGGGCGAGCTGCCGCGGCAAGGGTCCTGCCGGGGCTGCTAGAGCCGGCCCCGGCAAGGATCTTGCCGGGGCTGCTGAAACTGGCTCCCGGCAAGGATCTTGCCGGGGGAAGCCGCTTCGTCCCTTTGCTCTTTGTGGTCTTGTTCTTGGTGTTGCTCCAGTTCCATTGGGCTTCGGTCTTACCCTGGCTCACCTCCCTTGCCATGCTTGGTGTGATGGTGCATGTGGCTCAGACTGCCCGCGCACAGTCATACGGGTACAAAAATTGTACCCCTCTTTTTGTACACCGACAGGAGCCCTCGGGCCTGGGCCACACATAAGCGCGACGCGTTGTTGGGCTAGGCCCAGAACGGTGCGCGGGCAGGCGGGACGGTTTTTACCGAGGTAGGATTTTCCGCGCGCTGCGCCTCCCACGACTCGCGCGCGCGGCGCGGGGTGGAGGGGCGTGCGTGACGTGGGCGGCATGCGCGGGGCGGTTTCCACAGGCATGCGTCACGTCGCAGTAAATGCGAAAGGAGGCGGCCTGCGT
>LR738712.1:457653527-457686916 GCA_902687465.1 Secale cereale
CCCCCCCCCCCATAAGAAGGAATAACCGCGCACGCGCTGCTCACTTCCTCCATTTTCCTCGCGCCTCTTCCAATATCAGAGCCGTTGTTCCCTCTCTTCCTTCCTTCCGAAGCTTCTGCCGTCGCCTGCCGCTGTTGCTTCGCCATCCCTCTTCCTCAGCCCTCCAACTCAGCCGCCATGGCGTCCAAACCCGCCAAGGGCAAGGGGGTGGCCAGGGGCGTTGGGTCTGTGGAGCCGCCGGAGGGCGCGTTATCGGGGGACCGGACGAAGGCTGCTTCCTTCGTCCCGTCGACGGTCAACGTCTACGAGCTCCGGGCCGCCTTCAAGCCCCTTTGGGGGCGAAGATGGGGGGAAGAATTTGGGACATCCGGCGACGCGCGTCATTCCGGCCGCTTGCGCCGAACCTGGCTCAACTCGGTACCCCTTCTTCGTCGACTACTTTTCTTGCGGGTTATGTCCCCCCTTCTCCGATTTCTTCTGTGACATCATGCACACCTTCGGCTTCCGCCTCTTGGATTTCACTCCGAACGCGGTGGCGTGCATGGCTTTCTTCACGCACCTTTGCGAAGGCTTCGTCGGGGTGCAGCCTAACACGGCGCTCTTCCGCCACTATTTCACCCCTCAGATCCAGCCGAGAGGTGCCGTCTCTGGATGCATCACCTGGATTCCGAGATCCAAGGGAGCGTACCCAGACGGCGCCGTGAAGGAGAGGTGGGATGAATGGCGCGGCCGGTGGTGCTGGATTGAAGAAGAAGAGCCGCCAAGATTCTGCAAGGTCCGCCGAGTGCCGCCGGTCCGTGGCAGTGACTGGGGCGGCGTCGACGCCGCCGACGGGAGGCTCACCGTCGCCACCACCAGGATCCTCCGGCTCACCCAGGCCGGGCTCACTCTTGAAATGATCGGGACGGACTTCATTCGCCGTCGAATCGCCCCGCTGCACAACAAGGGGAGCCCAGCCTAGCTCTTTAGGAATCCGGCCGACGTCATGCGGCTCCGCCCTGGCCTCGACCACAACCTCACGGTGATGGGACATGCCCACTTCTGCCAGCGGCTCTTCCAGCTCGATGTGGGTCGCGACGGCGAGGTCGAACAGACCGGCAAGGCCGTGAGGGCTGTCGTGAAGGCCGGCAAGGCCATCAAGGGGTAGCTCTTCAAGTTGCCAGCGGGGGTGGTCCCGCTGTGCAACAATTCACGCCAGTCTGAGATCATCTCCATGATGCCGGAATGCAACGCGCACGGCCCTGTCCCGAGCTGGAAGGAGCCGGCGGACGAGGACGTGCAGCAATTCTTCGACTCTCTGGTTGAGGTGTGCGTCAAGCCTGATGCCGAGCGGTGGCTTGTCAGGGACACCACCCAGGAAGAGCTGGACTACATCACCGCTAGGGCGAGGGAGGCGCATCACATCATGGAGACCGACAGCGCCGGGGGTGTGGAGGACAAGGACGCCACGGCTACGGAGGAGGAGGAGCTCGCCCAGTGGGCGGCGGCCGCCGGAGAGGCTAGCAGCACCGGCACCGGAGCTCCGCTGGTCGAAGATGCGGCCGATGAGTCGTCGTCGGAGGAGGACGTGGCGGCGGGCTCGGCGCCAGCCAGGGGAAGAGGGTGAGTCCTGCGACGGGCCAGTTCCAGCGAGCCGGTCCGGCCCGGCAAGGCTGCGCAGCCTCAATTGGCCCTGGAGGGGTCCGGGCGCCACATGAGGGCCACGGCGGCGAGGAGGCTGACGAAGGCTGCCGAGAAGAAGAAGGCGACAACCCTTTCTCCTTCTAGGCGCGCACAAACTCCGCCTCCTTCGCCTCCCCTGGCAGACGTCGACTCGGATGTCGACGCGGAACTCCCTTTTGATCACGGGCCTCTCAGCCCAAAGAGGAAGAGGAAAGCGGCGGAGGAGGAGGAGATGGACGACAAGTAAGTACTCCATTCCTTACTGCCATTTCCATCCCCCTGAACAATGCCACTCATCTTGATCCGTCTTTGCTTCTTCAGGGATGCAGAGACATTGGCCCAGAGGATAAAGAGGGCCAAGGCTTTGGCGAGCAGGCAGCCCCCGGCTGGGGCTTCAGAAACACCACTGGTGGTGTTGAGCAGCCCAGACGGCAGCCCCCGGCACAGCCCCCAGCGTAAGTTCATCATCCTCTTCTTGCTCGACATGCAGTAGGTGTTTGATGCTATGGTGCTGACCTTGTCGATTTTGTAGGACGGGGGCGGCAGCAGGAGGAGCCGTAGGGGGCTACCCCCAACGCACCACCCCCATCGACTACGCCACCGCGAGGGGCGTCCCCAGCAAGGGCACCAAGCATGGAGCCCACACGCATGGAGGAAGAGGGGAACTTGGGCGCTGGTGGCTCTGCCACGGCGCCAGACGCCGGCGGGGAGGGGACTTCTGCTTCACAGCCCGGCACTGGTGAGTCACCTGTCTTCTGTCTTTGTTTTTCCCTTATCCTTTTTCTTGGCTTCATCATCCCCATCACTGCCCAAGCCCTCCTTCAATAGATATGGAGGACGTGGACGCCGTCATCGGGGAGGTTGCTGAGGAGGCCGCGGCTGAGGCCGACAGGATTGTCGCCGGGGAGGCCGCCAAGGACGCTGCCAAGGTCGCCGCTGATAAGGCCGCCAAGGACGCCACCGAGGGTGCTAGCGGTGAGCCTGCCGGGGAGGCCGGCAAGGCCACAGCCGAGGAAGAGGTGGCTGATGATCAGCTTTCTCCCTTTACAACCTCGGGCCTCGGCAGATACCTGAAGGTGGGCGACGACCTCTTCGTCCATCTCGCAGGGGCGTCAAGTTCCCGAGCGCCCGCCGGAGGGGAAGTCTTCGACGGCGAGGTGCTCGCCGCCACTGGGTTCGAGGTGGTCGATGAACCGGGCACCGGCGGTGATGGTTCTCCAGAAGGGCAGCTCTTCCGCACCATGGGGGGCAATTTCCGGAATCTCCAAGCGCTCTACCGTGCTTGTCTGGACAAGGTTAAGTCCAGGATGGGAACGGTAGACGAGGCGGAGGTGGACTTCCAGGCGCGCGTTGCTGAGGTGCAAACCTGGTTTCACCAGTCCCGCGAGGAGCAGAGGGCCTTCCAGGAAGAATTGGCCAAGCGCGATGCAGAGCTCATCATGAAGATGTCTGACATCGAGAAGGTCCAAGAAGAGGCGGCGAACTTGTCTACCGCGGCCGAGGCCACCCAGAACCAGCATCAAGCCGCCTTGGATTCCTAGGAGGAAGACCTCTCTGTGCGCGAGGCGAAGCTTGCCGCAACGCTCCGCGGCAAGGATGAGGAGCTCGAGGTCCTTGTCGAGCGGCGGACTCGCGAGCTGGGGCAGAGGCACAAAGAGGCACTCGATGCACAGGCTCTGGTCCACGCCGGCAAGGTGAAGGAGCTGGAGGTAGAGCGGGACGAGCTGAAGGAGCAGGCTCTCAAGCTGTCCGACGAGAACAACTCGCTCAACTGCGCCTTGGCAGAGGCGCATGGAGCGGTCATCAGTAGGGCGGGGGAGCTCTCCGAGGCACAAAACTCCATCAGAGATCTCAAGCTGAAGCTGGAGAATCTCGAGAAGATGTTGTCAGAGAGCTCTGCTCGGGAGGAGACCTTGACCAGGAGCCTGGAGGAGGAGAAGCAGCTGCGGGCGGACGAGGCCGCCTCCCACCAGGAATATGTGGCGGGCGAGAACAGGTGGATCAGCCGGTTGGAGGACATCGCCGTCAGGGTCACCTCGCAGTTGGCCCTTATGGGGATGCCAAACGTGAGGTATGCCCCTGAGTGGAGCGGGACCATCAACGCCAAGCTGACCCTGTTCTTCGAGGGCGTCCTCGGCGCCTTGGCTGATCTTCACTCCAACAGAACAGCCACGCTGGCCGGGGAGGCCCGGCGACTTTGCCGGGGGGTCATGACCAAGGTCCTCACCAAGATGGCGTTTTGGAATCCCAATCTTGACTTCGAAGCGGCGATGGATAGCTTACCGGAGGGTACCGACCTCACGGTGCTCAAGGAGCGTATCAAGCCCGTCATGAGCCGCATCGACAAAATCAAGAGGGTGGAAGGCCAGCGCCGGGATTAGGCATCCCGTTCTTCTTCGCCGTTGCGGGTTCATGACCAAGACAAATTTTATCTTTAGTCAGAACCGCAATGATGACATGATGTAATATAACTTTGAAATATCTTTGGAATTATGCATGCTATTTTCCTGTTTGTTGTTTCTTTGTATGTCCACCCTACGCTAGCTGGGTAGGCTTGCCGGTGCGAAAAACCCAGGGCGGCGTCTTGGGGACGGGACCCCATTGGCCTGCCGGGCGAGCGTGCTGCCGGGTGAGCCACCTTGCCGCCCTTAACGCAGCCGCTCGAACTGTCGAGTTTGACTCGAGTCAGAGTCGAGAGCCTTGCCAATTGCGAAAGGCTACCCTACCATTTCCAACGCAGCCGTTTGAACTGTTGAGCGGACTCGAAACAGAGCAAAGGCATTGCCGATCGGGAAGGGCCCCATTTGCGTGCAGGTTTCTTGTACAAAGAATGACAATTCCGAGGATAATAACCTTAAATAATAGGATGGAAATATCCAGGTTCCGATATAACTTAGCTTCTATTTGTAGCCGCTCGAGTGCAGATCTTCCGGCCTCCTTCCTTCTCAAAGGGCCACGAAGATGAAAGAGCGTTGGGCCAACTGCTAGAGCCGATTCTCACGGCTGCGCCCCCTACCTGGCGCGCCAAAGATGTCGGTGTATTGGATCGACACCTATGGGATCACAAGAATCCCTACTACGGTTGCAGGGCGCGGGGTTGAGAGAAGAGCGGATCCAACAGTTAGCACACGGTTCGTTTACCCAGGTTCGGGCCGCAAAGATGCGTAAAACCCTACTACTGCTTTGGTGGATTATATGTTTGTGTTCTTCAGCTAGCTATGGAACATGAGGAGCTCCAAAAAGCCGAATCGTGAGGAGTTCTAAAGAGCTAAATCCTTCTCCTCGTAGCTGCAATGCCCAGGATGGGACTATATCTCCTACATGTCGAGGCACGACTTAAAGATATAAGCCCATTCTGGAATGATCGCAAGTTTGGTACCTTTGCACATCGCATGTAAAAATAGGGATGAAAGCGGAAAAGGTAGTTGGCTTACACTCGCCACATCAATCAATTCATTACATATCCAAACATCATTCAAATAAACATCACAGCCCATCTACGGGTAAGATCCAAAAGAAAGATACCAAACATAACTTAAACCACAGGTCTAAATCGCCCCTAGTAGAAACATCTACTGAGCGTCGGGATAGTGCACGTAGTAACGGCTACGGTCCTCGTCGTACTCCCAGTACAGCTCGGTGCCGTCACTTGAGTAGATCGCCTGAGTACCTACATCTGGTGTGGTGTAGAGTCTATTAGCCACAGAGGACTCAGCAATCCCGTTCCCGGGTAACACGACTATCCAAGCCTTGGGTGTGGAACAAGGCTGAAGAAAGAACAAGAGGTTGCAGCAGCACTAGCACTAACTTACGTAAAAGAGAGCGAGAAGAGAAAGTGCCTCGGAAGAGAGATGATCACGAAGTGATCCTAACTAAGTAAGTCAAACATAACCCCACCGTGTTCATCTCCCGAATCCCTTTTCGGAAAATGACCGTCACGGTACTCACGCTGGTAGTGTATTCTGAACATGGTGTCAAGTTTTCTACAACCGGATATTAACAAATTCCCATCTGCCACATCACCGCGGGCACGGCTTTCGAAAGTTCATAACCCTGCAGGGGTGTTCCAACTTGGCCCATGACAAGCCCACGATCCGCGGAGTCGCAACTCCAAGGTGGGAAGGCCCGAGTATCCTCGGAATCCCATGCTCAAGATACTCCGACTAAGGTAAGGCTAATCCAGCAAATCCTCCCGGCGTACCGACACCCTGACAATAGCCGCGCATATCTAGTCTCAGGCCACGACAGGATGGGCGATTCTACAGGTTTTTACCAAACCTTGAGTTCCCTTGAGGTGGCCCCGCAGACTCCCCGTTTCGGACCAACACTCATGTGGAGCACTGGCCCGGGGGTTAGTTTTGGGGTGACTCTTGATGATTCCTTGTTGTATAAGTTATTGGCTATCCATTCATGCTCTCACATGCTCATTTGGGTGGCTGTAGCATACTTAACCTTTGCTCCCAAGTTGCTATAAAATACTGCTGTCAGGATTTTGTTGTCAAGTTCAATATGTCATAGCTTGTTGCTATTGATCCATGGCTCCTTTGGAGATGCTCTTGATTAAGAAGAGGGTTAATTACTCGCTATGCAAGTTTTTAGTTATTAGGCAAATAGTACCAATGTTGGGACTTGCTAGAAAAGACTTAGCACTTAGCGGTTTATCGAGGGGGTCCCATAACCCCAACCGTGTGAGGAACGCATAATCAAGGAACATAACACCGGTTTATACGGTTCCTAGGGCGGCATGAGTGGAACAAAACACCAAGCAAAAGGCTTAGCCTTCCACCCATTACCAATATATAGATGATTTTATTTAATAATTAATATAATGTGATATCCCAACAAGCTTCAACAAGAAGCAAGAATCTTCAATCTTCTCCTGCAGCTAACAATGCTATAAGAGGGGCTGAGCGAAGCCTACGTATAGCCAATCAATGGTTTGCATAGGTAGGGTGGTTAAACAGGATCATGGTTACAATAGGAGGCTGACAGGAAAAACATGGGCATCGAGGCAAAATTATAGAGCGAGACTTCTAGCAATAGGCAAAGATAGTAATGATATCCGGGTCAGGTCATCTTGCCTGAAGGGTCGTCGATGGGATCGTAAGGGGCTCCTCGTTCTCAACCTCGGTAGTAACCTCGTTCTCGTACTCGGTCTCAGCTTCCGGCTCTACTCAACACAAACACACAAGGCACGAAATCAACAAGATGCAATGCGCAAAACTACTGGATGCATGGCTGATGCACTATGGAAGCACTACAGATGCACTTAGGAAGCACAGAAAGTCTACATAGGAAGCACAGAGTTACAGCACAAGGAGCATGACAATATGCAACAAGCAATATACTCCAAAACATGATAACATGAGGATATTATGAATCTACATGCAAAAACACACAAGTTACATATAGGACTTGCTCAAAACGGAGCAACGGGCTAAAAGTTACACCCGAAACAATAAACATGCACAAGGTGAAATTTAACAGCCACATAGCAACTTCGGAGCAAGAGATAAATAGTCTACAGCACTCAAACATCATGGCAAGGAGCATGGACATAAACTAGACATATCCAACAGCAAACAATTCCATTGGAGCATCTCCAAAGGAGCCATGGATCAATAGCAACAAGCTATGACATATTGAAATTGACAACAAAATCCTGACAGCAGTATTTTATAGCAACTTGGGAGCAAAGGTTAAGTATGCTACAGCCACCCAAATGAGCATGTGAGAGCATGAATGGATAGCCAACAACTTATACAACAAGGAATCATCAATATTCACCCCAAAACTAGCATGGATTTGTCTAGAACAACAAGCAAACATGGCATCTAGAAATTACAGATTCCAGACTTAGTGAAATTTCACTAAGTGTTGAAACAGCAGTTTTATCATGGCATGTTTGTGAGCAAGTTTAAGTCACCTCAAAGCATAACATGGCAAGTGGTAAGCACCACAGCAAAGTACACATGATGGGGAGTCCAAAACATCTAAGCATGCATCAAGGGAACAACCACATCAATAGCAACGAGATCCTCAACTAGGCATCTCGTAATAAGTTTAACAACATAACAGCCACAAGCACTTTTGCAAAGGAGATAAACATGGCAAGATGAAATCTATCATGCAAGCTAAAGCAACCAACATGTAGAGCATTTCATGATGAACATGTGGACATATCATTTGCTTCATTTGGATAAACATGCACCAAGATATCACATTGCAAACATGGCATGAAAACAACTACTAGCAGCAGTTTATAACAAGTAGCACTCTTCTCATGAAGATTAAGACATATAGATGACCTCAAACATGCATGGCACAATGGAACAAAGCATAGTACCAGTCACCACGATCATTTTGACATATCATATGCTCAAATCGGACATCCACAGCAAAAGTTATCCACAAAACAAAACAGCATCAGAAACTGAAAACTCTAGGGACTTAGTGGAATTTGGAACAACCTCAGGTCAATGGACAAAGGATCCGGCGGGGGTCAACGCGGGCTGGATCTGGCGGACGGGCTAACGGGTCCCGATCTGGGCCCGTTAGGGTTCGCCCAGGGCGCTGGATCCGATCGGGACCTGGCTCGAGGAGCTCCTCTCGAGCGCCCGAGGCGGCGCTGGCGACAGAGGATGGCGGGGCCGGCGGCCTGAGCGCCCGGCCGGGAGGCGGCGACCAGCGGGGGGGCGGAGCAGCGTCGGCCGGCGGGAGGCCCGCGACGGCGGAGGAGGGCCCGGCCGGCGGCGGTTGGAGGAGGGCCCGGCGTGGGGAGGCCCAGCGGCGGCCTGAGACCGGCGCGGCGGCGGCTTGAGGAGGCTGGCCGGCGGCGGGGTCGGAGGAGCGGTGCCCGGCGGCGAGCTCCGGCGGAGAAGAACGGCGGCGGCGCTCGGAGGTTGAAGACGAAGTCGGAAGCACTGGCGCGACACGTCGGAAGGACGAACGCGGTACGTCGGAAGCACAGCGGCGACGAGGTCGGAAGCACGGCGGCTCAACGGTGGAAGCACCGCGCGTCAACGGTGGAAGCACCGGCGGCGAACTGTGGAAACATTAGGGTTTCAGACACGAAATTTGAGGTGGGTGGACGTTTATATAGGCACAAGGAGCTAGGGTTGTCCAAATGAGGGGAAGTTTTCGGCCACGAGATCACAATTGGATGGCCTAGATGAAGGGAAGGGTTTGAGTTGGGTTGGTGGGCTATTGGAGGGGTGTCTTGGGCCTCAAAGAGGAGGTACTTTTAGCCCACGAGAATAACTATTGGAGTATCAAACGAACTCCAAACGCGACGAGATTTGACAGGCGGGTTACACATAACAAAACAACATCGCACGACAAGTCTCACGCCAAACCGGAAACGTTACACGGCCAAACACCAAAGTAGGCCTCGGTGATGCCACGGACACGTGAGAGGGCTACGGAACTCGAGACGGACAACGGGAAGGAACGAGTGGAACCGAATGCAAACGACAACACAAATGCAATGCAATGCACATGACAACATGACATGGATGAATGCCACACACGCACGCGACAAAACGACGAAAACCCGAAAAGACGAAGAACCCGGAATGGAATTGATGAAGCCAAAGATATATATATTGCCCAAAAGGGAAAGTATTACATCCGGGGCTTTACAAACTCTCCTCTACTACAAAAAGAATTCGTCCCGAGATCTAGGACTGGAAGAAGGAAGGGTACTCGGAACGAAGGTGATCTTCTCGTTCCCACGTAGCTTCTTGGTCGGTATGGTGTGACCACTTGACTTTCAATAATTTGATTGACTTGTTGCGGGTCTTGCGCTCGGTTTCTTCGAGAATAGCAACTGGGTGCTCTCGGTAAGACAAGTCTTGTTGGAGATCAATCTCCTCAGACGGAATGGTGCGTTCAGGCGTCTTGAAGCATTTGCGGAGTTGAGACACGTGAAACACATCATGAACATTGGCGAAGTTGGAAAGGAGCTCAAGTTGATAGGCTAGGTCGCCTCTTTTGCCAAGGATCTTGAAAGGCCCGACGTATCTAGGAGCAAGCTTTCCTTTGATACCGAATCTTTGTGTTCCTTTCATCGGAGAAACACGGAGATACACATGATCCCCAATGTTGAAGTCCAAATCACGATGCTTGCCGTCATAGTAGCTCTTCTGACGCGACTAAGCGGCCTTGAGATTCTCACGTATGACTTTGCACAATTCTTCGGCTTCTGAGATCAAGTCATTGCCAAGAAGTTGACGTTCACCAGTCTCGGACCAGTTTAGAGGGGTACGGCACTTTGTGCCATAGAGTATTTCAAACGGAGCTTTGCCGACACTTGCTTGGAAGCTGTTGTTGTAAGAGAACTCGGCAAACGGAAGGCAATCTTCCCATTTCATGCCAAAAGATATGACACAGGCTCTGAGCATGTCTTCTAGGATCTGATTCACTCTCTCGACTTGACCACTAGTCTGAGGGTGAAAAGCAGTGCTGAAACGGATCTTAGTGCCCATGGCAGACTGAAAGGAGTCCCAGAACTTAGAAGTGAACAAACTTCCACGGTCTGAGGAGATAACTTGAGGAATGCCATGTAAGGACACAATTCTGGAATTGTACAATTCTGCCAGTTGAGCTGCATTGATTGATTCTTTGACTGGAAGGAAGTGAGCGACTTTTGGTAAGCTTGTCAATCACCACAAAGATAGAATCATTCCCTTTCTTGGACTTAGGAAAGCCAGTGACGAAATCCATTTCAATGTGGTCGAATTTCCACTCGGGAATAGGAAGAGGTTGGAGAAGATCCGCTGGACGTTGATGCTCTACCTTCACACTTCTGCAGACATCACATTCATTCACAAATTGGGAAATCTCCCTTTTCATGCGTGTCCACCAGTAAGATTGCTTGAGGTCTTGGTACATCTTGGAACTACCAGGATGAATCGAAAGGAGGGAATCATGTGCTTCTTCCATTATGAGCTTCCTGAGATCACCTTTGGGAACCACAAGTCTGTCCTCAAATAACAAGGTATCTCTCTCATCAACGCGATAGCACTTGTATTTGGGAGTACCCTTTGCAATACCAAGTTTCACTTTCTGCACCATAGCATCACTGAGTTGGGCCTCATGGATCTGATCTTCCAAGGTAGGAGCAACTTGAAGATTTGCAAGAAAACCTTACGGAACAACTTGGAGGTTGAGCTTCCTGAATGCTTCACAAAGCTCAGGCTGGAACGGCTTGATAAGGAGGCTGTTGCAATATGCCTTTCTGCTCAAAGCATCTGCAATCACATTCGCCTTGCCAGGTGTGTATTCGATGCTCGGATCATACTCTTGGATCATTTCGACCCAACGAGTTTGGTGGAGGTTTAGATTCGGCTGTGTGAAGATGTACTTCAAGCTCTTGTGATTGGTGAAGATGTCGACTTTTCTGCCCAACAGAAGGTGTCTCCATGTAATCAAAGCATGTACCACAGCTGCTAGTTCGAGATCATGTGTGGGGTAGTTCTTCTCACTTGGCTTCAGTTGACGAGAAGTGTATGCCACAATCTTCTTGTCCTGCATTAGCACACCACCAAGTCCTTGAAGAGAAGCATCACAGAATACTTCGTAGGGCTTGGACTCATCTGGAGGAGTAAGAACTGGAGCAGAGATGAGCTTTTCTTTGAGAGTTTTGAATGCCACTTCACAATCTGGAGACCAGTTGTACTTGACATTCTTCTGCAGCAAGTTGGAGAGAGGCATGGCAATCTTGGAGAAGTTCTCAACGAACCTTCTGCAATAGCTAGCAAGACCAAGGAAGCTTCGGAGTTGCTTGACGTTCTGAGGAGGTTCCCAGTTGACAATTGCTTCAACTTTCTCGGGGTTCACCGCAATACCATCAGCGGAGATGATATGGCCCAGATACAAGACCTTATCGAGCCAAAATTCGCACTTGGAAAACTTGGCATAGAACTTATGTTCACGGAGTCTGTCGAGAACCAGACGGAGGTGCTTTTCGTGATCTTCTTCATTCTTGGAGAATACCAAAATGTCATCCAGATACACAAGCACAAACTCGTTGGTGTAGGGGTTGAAAATGTAGTGCATCATTCTCGAGAAGGTAGGTGGAGCATTGGCTAGGCCAAAAGACATGATTGTATACTCATAGGAGTCGTAGTTCGTTCTGAAGGCAGTCTTGCGGATATCTTCTTCGCGAATGTGAATTTGGTGATAGCCCATTCGGAGATCGAGCTTTGAGAACACTTTAGCTCCTTTGAGTTGCTCGAACAGTTCATTGATGTTGGGGAGCGGATACTTGTTCTTTATTGTCTTCTTATTCAATGGCCGGTAATCGACGCAAAGGCGCTCCGTGCCATCCTTCTTCTTGACAAATAAGACACCACAGCCCCAAGGGAGACGTACTAGGCCTGATCAGACCCATACGCTCCTGTTCATCAAGTTGTTTCTCCAACTCCTTCAACTCTTCGGGGGAGAGCTTGTACGGACGCCGGCATGCTGGCTCAGTACCAGGCTCGAGTTCAATGACGAATTCCACTTGACGGTGTGGAGGCATGCCTGGAAGTTCTTCAGAAAAAACGTCTTCGTATTCGTTTACCACCGGAATTTGAGAGATGACATTAATCTCGCCCTTGTCATTGAGAGAGAAAAGCCTGATTGTGTTATCCCTCGAGGCGAAGATAATCACGTCTTCATTAGGATGAGTAATCTTGACTTCCTTATTTGCACAATCAATGTGAGCATCATGCTGAGAAAGCCAATCCATCCCGAGGATGAGGTCAATGTCAGAGTTGCCGAGAACCACCGGTTTAGCCAGAAAGCGGTAATCACCCATGCGAATAGATACATCCAGAGCATGGACACTAGAAGTCATTATCCTGCCCGGAGAAACAACTTGCAACTTCTGAGGCAAATTTGTAGTGACAACATCGTGCTTGGATGCAAATGGATATGACATGAAAGAACATGAAGCACCCGAATCAAACAACAATTTAGCAGGAAAAGAGTTAACTGGAAGGTTACCCAATATGACATCAGAAGAATTCTCCGCTTGCGCTGCATTCATCAGATTCACTCTTGCAGCCTTTGGATTATGCTTGACAATAGCTGTGCTGATAGGTGGAGGAGGCGGAAGGCGCCTTGGGTTGGGGCACTTGTTATCATAATGACCCTTTTGAGTGCACTTGTTGCAGACCACTTCTGAGAGATGACGGAAATGAGTAGCACTTGACTTGGAACCTTGAGACTGATTCTTCGACTAGTTGCTTGGGTTGGGTGGGTGGGAGAAACCACGGCCACCAGAGTTCTTGTTGTTGTTGTAGGGAGCTCGGATCACTGGAGGAGGTGGAAGCCAAAATTTCTGTTGCTTCACGACCACTTGAGAAGATGAGGAGGAGTGAACGGCATCTCTGATCCTCTTTTTGGAAGCCTCCATCTTGAGTTGGGCTGCCTCTTACTTGAGCGCCATGTTATAGAATTTGTCAAACTCATCAGGCTCGAACAAGGTGAGAGCAAGTTGAAGTTCATCCTTCAGACCTCCACGGAACTGATATATCTTGCTCTTGGCATCTGGTATGTCTTGCTTTGCATAGCGGGCAAGGTTTGGAACTTGACATTATACTAGTAGACAGTCATTGAGCCTTGCTTCAGGTTGCGGAATTGCTCACGCATACCCTCGATGACACTTGTTGGAATGTGGTGAGAGCGAAAGTCCTTGCAGAAATCATCCCAAGAGATCACACGCCCTTCTCTGGAGTCTTTGTACTGCTGCCACCAATCAGCTGCTTGGTCCTTGAGTTGGAAGGCTGCAAACTTCACATAGTCCTCAGGCCTTACGTTGCTGCACTCAAAATGCTTCTTGATATCAGTAATCCAATCTTCCGCATCGAGAGGGTCGACACAGTAACTGAAAGCCTTTGGTTGATTGGCCAAGAACTGGTTGAGCGTAGCATGGTGCTGTTGGTTGAAGAAATTGCCTTGGTTCCCTGGAGCACCCTGATTTGCTTGATTTGCTTGCATCTGCTGCATCATCTGCATAAGTAACTGGGTGTTCTGGTTCGTAGTCTGCATAATTGCTCTCCAGGCCTCAGACGGAGGAGGAGGGGAAGGAGGACGATCAGGAACCTCTTCACCCTTGGGTTAGCGTTGGGAACCCGTTTCGGAGCCATCCTGAAAGAGATGACCACCAATCAGCAATTTGATTGAAAGAAGATATAAGCTGAAACAACGGCTAGAAATGCAACATAGCCTTCACAAGAATCATTCGAACAAGAGGAACGAATGAAATTCTTAGTTAAATGACAACAACAATCTTCACAAGAAGCCACTGGGAGACAAAAGGTAAATAAGAAAAACAACAAGGTGCAGATAGAACAAATACAAGATAGGAGCTTCGTTCGACATCTTTGTGCTGAAAGCTTATGGAACGTGTTACGAAAGGGTTTTGGAATCCCCGGATCAGCATAGCCAAGGACCCTTTAAGATGCAACTCCCGATCGGAACATCGGCCATAAAACCACTTCACTCAATGTAGAACCCCAAACTCTGTAACCTGCATTCGTTGGAAGAATGCCTACGAGCTACTGGATGAACCCGCCTATTAATTTCCAAAAGTTTCCAGTTATGCAATCAGGTGTTGGGGATACAGGGGAAGCACCGCGCACTCAACTCTAATCCTACATCCAGCTGTATCCATCCTTCAACACATAACCAGTCTTTCTCGGAAACCGTCTACCTCGGACCTTCGAAACGCATCTACTATACAAGATATGGAAATACTCCCGAACTACCTCCCCAGTACTGGGTGATGTCGGGGTTATCTTGCCACTAACCGCATAGGAGAGTTTTCGATGTCTCCCGTCTTAAGTACTCTAGAACTGCCACGATATGTTTGTGACGACAATACCCCAAAGCTCAACTCCCCGTGACACTGCCACAACCCCTAATGTCAGGAGGCATCGAGAACAATATTCTCGTCACAAAGACATCGAAACAATCCAAACAATACTCGCGAGATTCCTAAAAAACAATTGTGCAATTTTAAAGGTAGAAGAGGCAAGAGCAATCATCAGGAGTCCTCACCAGAGTGAAAAGAAATGAGGAGCAAAAGAAATCCTACTCTCCGATATAAATATAGGACTCAAAACATTTTCAGTGTGTGCCTAGACTCAACCGTCAACAATTCGATCAATCAGTGGGGCTTCTAGGTCGGAGAAGGCTCTGATACCAACTTGTAATGCCCAGGATGGGACTATATCTCCTACGTGTCGAGGCACGACTTAAAGATATAAGCCCATTCTGGAATGATCGCAAGTTTGGTACCTTTGCACATCTCATGTAAAAATAGGGATGAAAGCGGAAAAGATAGTTGGCTTACACTCGCCACGTCAATCAATTCATTACATATCCAAACATCATTCAAATAAACATCACAGCCCGTCTACGGGTAAGATACAAAAGAAAGATACCAAACATAACTTAAACCACAGGTCTGAATCGCCCCTAGTAGAAACCTCTACTGATCGTCGGGATAGAGCACGTAGTAACGGCTACGGTCCCCGTCGTACTCCCAGTACAGCTCGGTGTCGTCACTTGAGTAGATCGCCTGAGTACCTGCATCTGGTGTGGTGTAGAGTCTGTGAGCCACAGAGGACTCAGCAATCCCGTTCCCGGGTAACACGACTATCCAAGCCTTGGGTGTGGAACAAGGCTGAAGAAAGAACAAGAGGTTGCAGCAGCACTAGCACTAACTTACGTAAAAGAGAGCGAGAAGAGAAAGTGCCTCGGACGAGATATGATCACGAAGTGATCCTAACTAAGTAAGTCAAACATAACCCCACCGTGTTCATCTCCCGAATCCCTTTTCGGAAAATGACCGTCACGGTACTCACGCTGGTAGTGTATTCTGAACATGGTGTCAAGTTTTCTACAACCGGATATTAACAAATTCCCATCTGCCACATCATCGCGGCCACGGCTTTCGAAAGTTCATAACCCTGCAGGGGTGTTCCAACTTGGCCCATGACAAGCCCACGATCCGCGGAGTCGCAACTCCAAGGTGGGAAGGCCCGAGTATCCTCGGAATCCCGTGCTCAAGATACTCCAACTAAGGTAAGGCTAATCCAGCAAATCCTCCCGGCGTGCCGACACCCTGACAATAGCCGCGCATATCTAGTCTCAGGCCACGACCGGATGGGCGATTCTACAGGTTTTTACCAAACCTTGAGTTCCCTCGAGGTGGCCCCGCAGACTCCCCGTTTCGGACCAACACTCATGTGGAGCACTGGCCCGGGTTTGTTGATTAAGAAGAGGGTTAATTACTCCCTATGCAAGTTTTTAGTTATTAGGCAAATAGTACCAATGTTGGGACTTGCTGGAAAAGACTTAGCACTTAGCGGTTTATCGAGGGGGTCCCATAACCCCAACCATGTGAGGAACGCATAATCAAGGAACATAACACCGGTTTATACGGTTCCTAGGGCGGCATGAGTGGAACAAAACACCAAGCAAAAGGCTTAGCCTTCCACCCATTACCAATATATAGATGATTTCATTTAATAATTAATATAGTGTGATATCCCAACAAGCTTCAACAAGAAGCAAGAATCTTCAATCTTCTCCTGCAGCTAACAATGCTATAAGAGGGGCTGAGCGAAGCCTACGTATAGCCAATCAACGGTTTGCATAGGTAGGGTGGTTAAACAGGATCATGGTTACAATAGGAGGCTGACAGGAAAAACATGGGCATCGAGGCAAAACTATAGAGCGAGACTTCTATCAATAGGCAAAGATAGTAATGATATCCGGGTCAGGTCATCTTGCCTGAAGGGTCGTCGATGGGATCGTAAGGGGGCTCATCGTTCTCAACCTCGGTAGTAACCTCGTTCTCGTACTCGGTCTCAGCTTCCGGCTCTACTCAACACAAACACACAAGGCATGAAATCAATAAATGCAATGCACAAAACTACTGGATGCATGGCAGATGCACTATGGAAGCACTACAGAGGCACTTAGGAAGCACAGAAAGTCTACATAGGAAGCACAGAGTTACAGCACAAGGAGCATGACAATATGCAACAAGCAATATACTCCAAAACATGATAACATGAGGATATTATGAATCTACATGCAAAACACACAAGTTACATATAGGACTTGCTCAAAACGGAGCAACGGGCTAAAAGTTACACCCGAAACAATAAACATGCACAAGCTGAAATTTAACAGCCACATAGCAACTTCGGAGCAAGAGATAAATAGTCTACAGCACTCAAACATCATGGCAAGGAGCATGGACATAAACTAGACATATCCTACAGCAAACAATTCCATTGGAGCATGTCCAAAGGAGCCATGGATCAATAGCAACAAGCTATGGCATATTGAACTTGACAACAAAATCCTGACAACAGTATTTTATAGCAACTTGGGAGCAAAGGTTAAGTATGCTACAGCCACCCAAATGAGCATGTGAGAGCATGAATGGATAGCCAACAACTTATACAACAAGGAATCATCAAGAGTCACCCCAAAACTAGCATGGATTTGTCTAGAACAACAAGCAAACATGGCATCTGGAAATTACAGATTCCATACTTAGTGAAGTTTCACTAAGTGTTGAAACAGCAGTTTTATCATGGCATGTTTGTGAGCAAGTTTAAGTCACCTCAAAGCATAACATGGCAAGTGGTAAGCACCACAACAAAGTACACATGATGGGGAGTCCAAAACATCTAAGCATGCATCAAGGGAACAGCCACATCAATAGCAACGAGATCCTCATCTAGGCATCTCCTAAAAAGTTTAACAACATAATAGCCAGAAGCACTTTTGCAAAGGAGATAAATATGGCAAGATGAAATCTATCATGCAAGCTAAAGCAACCAACATGTACAGCATTTCATGATGAACATGTGGACATATCATTTGCTTCATTTGGATAAACATGCACCAAGATATCACATTGCAAACATGGCATGAAAACAACTACTAGCAGCAGTTTATAACAAGTAGCACTCTTATCATGAAGATTAAGACATCTAGATGACCTCAAACATGCATGGCACAATGGAACAAAACATAGTACCAGTCACCACGATCATTTTGACATATCATATGCTCAAATCGGACATCCACAGCAAAAGTTATCCACAAAACAAAACAGCATCAGAAACTGAAAACTCTAGGGACTTAGTGGAATTTGGAACAACCTCGGGTCAACGGTCAAAGGATCCGGCGGGGGTCAACGCGGGCTGGATCTGGCGGACGGGCTAACGGGTCCCGATCTGGGCCCGTTAGGGTTCGGCCCAGGGCGCTGGATCCGATCGGGACCTGGCTCGAGGAGCTCCTCTCGAGCGCCCGAGGCGGCGCTGGCGACGGAGGATGGCGGGGCCGGCGGCCTGAGCGCCCGACCGGGAGGCGGCGACCAGCGGGGGGGCGGAGCAGCGCCGGCCGGCGGGAGGCCCGCGGCGGCGGAGGAGGGCCCGGCCGGCGGCGGTTGGAGGAGGGCCCGGCGTGGGGAGGCCCAGCGGTGGCCTGAGACCGGCGCGGCGGCGGCTTGAGGAGGCTGGCCGGCGGCGGGGTCGGAGGAGCGGTGCCCGGCGGCGAGCTCCGGCGGAGAAGAACGGCGGCGGCGCTCGGAGGTTGAAGACGAAGTCGGAAGCACTGGCGCGACACGTTGGAAGCACGGACGCGATACATCGGAAGCACAGCGGCGACGAGGTCGGAAGCACGGCGGCTCAACGGTGGAAGCACCGCGCGTCAACGGTGGAAGCACCGGCGGCGAACTATGGAAACATTAGGGTTTCAGACGCGAAATTTGAGGTGGGTGGACGTTTATATAGGCACAAGGAGCTAGGGTTGTCCAAATGAGGGGAGGTTTTCGTCCACGAGATCACAATTGGATGGCCTAGATGAAGGGAAGGGTTTGAGTTGGGTTGGTGGGCTGTTGGAGGGGTGTCTTGGGCCGCAAAGAGGAGGTACTTTTAGCCCACGAGAATAACTGTTGGAGTATCAAACGAACTCCAAACGCGAAGAGATTTGACAGGCGGGTTACACATAACAAAACAACATCGCACGACAAGTCTCACGCCAAACCGGAAACGTTACACGGCCAAACACCAAAGTAGGCCTCGGTGATGCCACGGACACGTGAGAGGGCTCCGGAACTCGAAACGGACAATGGGAAGGAACGAGTGGAACCGAATGCAAATGACAACACAAATGCAATGCAATGTACATGACAACATGACATGGATGAATGCCACACACGCACGCGACAAAACGACGAAAACCCGAAAAGGCGAAGAACCCGGAATGGAATTGAAGAAGCCAAAGATATATATATTGCCCAAAATGGAAAGTATTACATCCGGGGCATTACAGTAGCCTCGGGCCTCCTTTTATAGGGAAAGGGGCCGCCACAGTGGCACACAGGAGGTGGAAATGGTACAGTGATGCGAGGTTATCCCTCGCATTACATGACAAGGCGCATTTAATGCGTCTTGCTTAGGTGTCCTTGCTTTATCAGGGACGAGGGAGAGTTCGTCTTGTCCGTCGCCGCTCCTTCTTGTGTCGACACGCGCCCTGGCCAGTGATGCCTGAGGTGCCATGTAGGCAGGCAGGCAGCTGAGGTGGTGCAATGGTGGGTCTTCAAGAAGATCTGCATGTCGCCACGCAGGTGCCTGCCCAGCTGGTTGGGTCGGCAGCTGCATAAGGCGGTGGAAGTTCAGTTGGTGCGGGACTGATGGTGGCCCTGCGGATGTCCTCGGCAAGGGCCTTGCCGGGGCCCCGACAAGGGTCTTGCCGCAGCGCCTGCAGTCATCCCCGGCAAGGTGCTTGCCGGGGGTCTTGTGGTCCTCCTTGGCTGGGATCCCGCCAAGGGTCGTCGTCTTCTCAATGTGTGTATCTGATCTTGAATGTCTTCACAAAGATCTGCATGCCACTACGGGGATATCTCCCGAATCCTTGCCCCATGGGGGCAGTGGACTCAAGGGTGATCCGCTCCGTAGGCGTGGGGCGAGCTGCCGCGGCAAGGGTCCTGCCGGGGTTGCTAGAGCCGGCCCCGGCAAGGATCTTGCCGGGGCTGCTGAAACTGGCTCCCGGCAAGGATCTCGCCGGGGGAAGCCGCTTCGTCCCTTTGCTCTTTGTGGTCTTGTTCTTGGTGTTGCTCCAGTTCCATTCGGCTTCGGTCTTACCCTGGCTCACCTCCCTTGCCATGCTTGGTGTGGTGGCGCCCGTGGCTCAGACTGCCCGCGCACAGTCATAGGGGTACAAAAAGTGTACCCCTCTTTTTGTACACTGACAGGATGACTCCGCCAACATACTTCACTCCTATCATTTTGGCGAGGACAAGTGCAAACAACTTCCACATCTTGCACTAGTTCAAGGAGTCACAAACCCTCTTGTTGGTAAGACAAGGGACAAGGTAACCTAATGCTTTCATGGACGTCATCATGTGTGCAATTCACTCTATGTCTATGGATATCCTTGTTTGTTCCTTGTGGTACTAACCCGTGTAGGTATTGAAAGTGCAACTCACTCCAATGGATTGCTCCAAATGATGTACATCAACATTGAGCATCTACATCTTCAACACCTACATGAAGTCATCGTTGACAAAACCCAAGGTTAGTTCATCCCTCTTAAGGGGGGATATCACATCTAGGGGAGCTTTACTCTAACAACTGAGCTAAAGCAACTCTAAAGATATGGACACAACAATGCTTTATGTAAAAGTGGTAACCCCACTTGTGCTTAAACGATGAGTATGACCTATGATCAAATGTTCTCATTTGACTCCTAAGTCAATATACTCATATATAGATGACCTAGTCATCGCCAATTGCTTGATAAATGCTAGAATGGTTGTGCATGCTTTGCCACATGTTTTATTTTCTATCTTATTGTGTGAGCATGTTGAATGCATATTTTTCTCATTCGAGGACATCCATTTGTTGCTTTGGTTGTTTGGCTCTTTTTCTTTTGCCAAATGGATGGACAAGAATGCATAAGAATCCGCTCTAGCTATTTATGCTTTTCTCGTCTCAAACTCTATTCATGCTACATCACAAAGCTTGATCAAGTCAGATTCGAACCACTCTGTGTGAGGAGCACTCGGAGTCCCCGATTTGTCATAGACTTAAATTTCCAAAACCTCTTTGTGCATTTCGGTATGGCCGAGTCATCCACTTCGGTCACACCGAGTTCACTAAGTTGATCTAGGTTTTTCAATCTCAGTGCAACCGATTTGAACTTTTCGGTCACACCGAGTTGCAGTAACTGCTAGCAGTTTTGCATCTCGGTGCCACCGAGTTGTTGCACTCGGTCACACCGACAGGGTTAGGTTATATATACCGACGGGTTGAATTTTGGAAAACTTTCTGAAACTCTTTTCCCATGCGTGACCAGATCTGCCTCCTCGCTGCCAACGACCTCCCGCCGCTGGACTCCGTCGCCGTCAACGGCAATCTCCGCCGCCGTTGCCGCTGTAGCAAGTTCACCGCCGAGTTAGGGTATGAACTTGATCCTTTGTGCTATTCCTTAACTCCGATTCATAGCACATTGCATTGCCATGTTTCTTGCCACGTATAAGATCTTCCTATCCAGCAGAAACTCCGTAGAAAGTAGTTTTGATTCGAAAAATTTAGGGTTAGGTCTCCACCGAACTCATCTCGAATCGACCGAGTTGTAGAAATCGGTCCCACCGATTTGGCTTAGGCCATTGCACTTGCTCTTTTCTGTCTGGCCGAAAATTGCAAATCGGTGTGACCGAGTTCAACTCTCTATGAAACCCTAGGAATATCGGTGCCACCGAACTGTGACTCGGTCTGACTGAGTTCACTAGTTTAGGCTCCAGAATTGCTTCGGTATCACCGAGTTTAACAAATTGGTAGCTCCGAAATGCTTTCTATAGAGAACTAAAACTAAGTGTTTCTTGTCATCTGTTTTGCAAAAAAATTGTGCTTTGTGATGCTCATCCACTCTGCCTCATCTACATCTATTCACAGGGTCAGCTTTCAGTTTGCGGTGCCAAGATGTCTGACCAGAGTGATAGCATGAATGTGTCTGAGGAGCAAGTCAACCTGAGCGAGGGCACTAGTCCCTCTAGCAGCTATGATGAGGGTAGCAGGAGCACACCTAGTGATCTTCCTAAGGCAGCTACTAAGACCAGAAATAAGAAAACCTCAGATACTGAGAATGAGGACTTTGTGGCTGATGAGGCCACTTCAAAGAAGAAGGTGCTCAGGAAGGAGTATGGCACGACTGCTACAACTAAGCCAAGATTGAACAAGAAAGCACCTGCCAAGAGGATTCCTATGTCAAAGGCCAGATCATCTACTCAAGAGACTGTGGTGTTCACACTTAAATCCAGAGATGATGAGCCATGAGGAACTAAGAAGAGAGCTAGGAATACAATAGCCAGAGTAATTGGCAAGCCATCCATGAGGGATGATGATGAGGATGAAGCTGAAGAAGAAGAGGTTGTTGCACCAGCTCCTAAAGCTCAAAAGCTTATGGGAGATGCTATCAAGTCTCGGGCTGCTCCTTCTAAGCCCAAGACTGCTCCCAAAGTTGCTCAAGCCACCAAGTCAGCACCCAAGAGAAGCACTAGGAACATCCCAGCCTCAGAGAAGAACAAGGCCCCAGTGCCTGAGGTTGCTGAAGAAGCTGAGGCCCAAGTGCTCAGAAATTTGAAGCCCAAGATCCCTGATCACGATGATGCTCATCTAGTAGCAGAAGACATGAAGTTGAGGAAGGATGCAGGTCTCAGATTATGGAGAAAGACTGATCCATATGCTGTGAGGAGAAGGACTATTGTGGAGATATGAGAAGGGTGGACTGGGACTTCATTGATGACAATGCATATTACTTTCCCAATGTGCATGAAAGCTTCAAAGCATATGGAGTTGACAAGTTTGTGGCTTAGAAGTTGACAAAGTGGAATGATGAACTCATCATGCAATTCTACTCCACATCTAACTTTTATCCTGATGGTAAAATCGTATGGATGTCTGAATGTACAAGGTACCAGTCAACTGTTGCTGAGTGGGCCAAGCTGATTAATGCCCCTGAAGAGCATGAGATGATTTAGATGTGTATGCCAAGAAGAAGCAAGACCACAACTCCATGGCAAACATGTACAAGGTGATCCCTCATGATGACTTGGAGACACATAAGTTTGGATCTGTACATCACTTGCAGTCTAGTCTAGCCACTATCCACACAATCTTGAGGCATACATTGTTGCCTAAATCTGGAGATGCAAAGATGATAAGAGGACATTCAATCAACATGCTGCATGTTTTTGATGTGCCCCAAAAATTCAAAGTCATGAGTCTCATTGTTGAAACAATCAAGAGGACTCCTGCAGATCAGAAGAGATCATGTGGATATGCTCCACACATCCAGATGCTCATCAACTCCAAGATGGGCACATGCACATACCTGTTGGACAGAGAATATCTACCCTTGGTGCCTGACTTTGAGGACAACACAGTTGTCATGGATGAGAATGAATCATCATCAGTGCAAGCACATGAAAGAAGAGAGAAAGCCAAAGCTGAGAAAGCTGCCAAGATGCCAAGTGCTGAAGAAGCATCTCAAATGACTCTCAAGTCCAAGCAAGACCAAATGGCATATCTGATTCAAGCAACCATGAGGATTGAGAAGGGCTTGGCCACTCTGACTCGGAATCAGGAGAGCTTCGAGAGGATCATTGAGACTAAGTTCTATGGTCTTGATCTGAAGGTGACAGAGATCCAGTCTGCAGTTGAGCAGCTCCAGGAGGAAGCAGAGGAGAGGAGAGGACAGGCTACCACAGATGCATTTCAGCGAGTGCCTCGAGGTCAGAGATCTACTGTAGTGTCAGTTCCAGACACTAGAGCTACTACATCAGCACCAGCAGCCACAGCTTCAGTGCCACCTCCAGCAGCCACTCCACCTGCTCCAGCTACTTTGTCTGAAGCCTTCGTCCTTGGAGTTCTCTCTACAGCACCTCGCGAAGACCAAGCCTGAGAGACGCATAGCACTATGCATTTTCAAACTTTTTGGTAACTTGTTGCCAAAGGGGGAGAAATATGTATAGATCATAGGCTTAGAGAGTGTGTGCTTTGCCTCTTTGGCCTCTTTTGCTTTTGGTTGAACTTTATTGTGCATTTGCTTTATACTCTATGTCCGTGTGTGAGATACTTGTTTGATCATGTGATTGATCATATGCTACCTTAATGCTTGCTTGGATGATAGTATCTTTTATATTCCTTATATGATCATTCACTTTTCTTGGTGATGAGTGCATGTTTTCAATTTATATCATTTTGAGCGCTCCACCAAGCTGTATGTGACATGGAAGAGTAACCCATGATCCTAATCGATTGTGCATTTGCATTCAAACGCAAATTTTAAATAATGCACAAATTTAGAGGGAGCTCTTGTTTATCACATACTTCTCAAAGCGACGATGTATTTTTAGGGGAACGTAGTATTTTAAAATTTTCCTACGATCATGCAAGATCTATCTACCAGATGTATAGCAACGAGGGGAAGAGTGAGTCTACGTACCCTCGTAGACCGGGAGCGGAAGCGTCAAGTGACGCGGTTGATGTAGTCGAACTTCTTCGCGATCCAACCGATCAAGCACCGAACGTACGGCACCTCCGCGTTCAGCACACGTTCAGCTTGATGACGTCCCACGAGCTCTTGATCCAGTTGAGCTTCACGGGAGAGTTTCGTCAGCACGACGGCGTGGTGACGGATATGATGTATCTACCGGCGCAGGGCTTCCCCTAAGCACTGCAACGGTATGACCGAGGTGTGTTTCTGTGGAGGGGGGCACCGCACACGGATAAAACAATTCAACTTGTGTGTCTTTGGGTGCCCCCCTGCCCCCGTATATAAAGGAGCAAGGTGGGAGGCCGGCCGGCCCCTTGTGGCGCGCCTAGGAGGTGCAATCCTACTAGGAATAGGATTGCAATCCTATTCCTAGTAGGAACTACCAAAAGGGAGAAGGGGGAAAGGAAGGAGAGGGAGAAGGAGAAGGAAAGGGCGCCGGCCACCCCTCCCTCCTTGTCCAATTCAGACCAAGGGGTGGGGGTGTGTGGCCCATGTTGGGGAACGTAGTATTTTAAAATTTTCCTACGATCACGCAAGATCTATCTACCAGATGCATAGCAACGAGAGGGAAGAGTGTGTCTACGTACCCTCGTAGACCGGAAGCGGAAGCGTCAAGTGACGCGGTTGATGTTGTCGAACTTCTTCGCGATCCAACCGATCAAGCACCGAACGTACGGCACCTCCGCGTTCAGCACACGTTCAGCTTGATGACGTCCCACGAGCTCTTGATCCAGTTGAGCTTCACGGGAGAGTTTCGTCAGCACGACGGCGTGGTGACGGATATGATGTGTTCACCAGCGCAGGGCTTCGCTTAAGCTCCGAGACGGTATGACCGAGGTGTGTTTCTGTGGAGGGGGGCACCGCACACGGCTAAAACAATTCAACTTGTGTCTCTTTGGGTGCCCCCCTGTCCCTGTATATAAAGGAGCAAGGGGAGGAGGCCGGCCAACCTCTTCTGGTGCGGCTAGGGAAGGAGTCCTACTAGGAATAGGATTGCAATCCTATTCCTAGTAGGATTCACCACAAGAAGGAAGAGGGAAAGGATTAGGAGAGGTGGCGCCCCCCCCAATCCTAGTCCAACTAGGAACCCTAGGTGGGGGCGCCGGCCAGCCCTATGGGCTGCCTCTCTCTTTCCCTTTAGGCCCACTATGGACCATCCCCTCTCGTAGGGGGTTCCGGTAACCCCCTCCGGCAATCCTGATAAATCCGAAACTTTTCCGGAACACTTTCGGTGTCCGAATATAGTCGTCCAATATATCAATCTTTATGTCTCGGACATTCCGAGACTCCTCGTCATGTCCGTGATCTCATCCGGGACTCCGAACTACCTTCGGTACATCAATACTCATAAACTCATAATACCGATCGCCATCAAACGTTAAGCGTGCGGACCCTACGGGTTCGAGAACTATGTAGACATGACCGAGACTCATCTCTGGTCAATAACCAATAGCGGAACCTGGATGTTCATATTGGCTCCTACATATTCTACGAAGATCTATTATCGGTCAGAACCGTATAACAACATACGTTGTTCCTTTTGTCAAACGGTATGTTACTTGCCCGAGATTCGATCGTCGGTATCTCTATACCTAGTTCAATCTCGTTATCGGCAAGTCTCTTTACTCGTTCCGTAACACATCATCTCGTGACTAACTCATTAGTCTTTTGCTTGCAAGGCTTATTGTTATGTGTGTTACCGAGAGGGCCCAGAGATACCTCTCCGACGTTCGGAGTGACAAATCCTAATCTTGATCTATGCCAACACCACGAATACTTTCGGAGACACCTGTAGAGAATCTTTATGATCACCCAGTTACGTTGTGACGTTTGATAGCACACAAGGTGTTCCTACGGTATTCGGGAGTTGCATAATCTCATGGTCATAGGAACATGTATAAGTCATGAAGAGAGCAATAGCAGTAAAACTTAAACGATCATAGTGCTATGCTAACGGATGGGTCTTGTCCATCACATCATTCTCCTAATGATGTGATCCCGTTGATCAAATGACAACTCAAGACATGGTTAGGAAACATAACCATCTTTGATCAATGAGCTAGTATAGTAGAGGCATACTAGGGACATACTGTTTTGTCTATGTATCCACACATGTATTAAGTTTCCGTTTAATACAATTCTAGCATGAATAATAAACATTTATCATGATATAAGGAAATATAAATAACAACTTTATTATTGCCTCTAGGGCATATTTCCTTCAGTCTCCCACTTGCACTAGAGTCAATAATCTAGCTCACATCGCCATGTGATTTAATACTGATAGTTCACATCGTTATGTGAATAACACCCATAGTTCACATCGCCATGTGACCAACACCCAAAGGGTTTACTAGAGTCAATAATCTAGTTCACATCGCTATGTGATTAATACCCAAGAGTAATAAGGTGTGATCATGTTTTGCTTGTGAGAGAAGTTTAGTCAACGGGTCTGTTACATTCAGATCCGTATGTATTTCGCAAATTTCTATGTCTACAATGCTCTGCATAAAGCTACTCTAGCTAATTGCTCCCACTTTCAATATGCATCCAGATTGATACTTAGAGTCATCTGAATTTAGTGTCAAAGTTTGCATCGGCGTAACCCTTTACGACGAACTCTTTATCACCTCCATAATCGAGAAACATTTCCTTAGTCATCCAGTTACTAAGGATAATTTTGACCGATGTACAGTGATCTACTCCTGGATCACTATTGTACCCCCTTGACAAACTCATGGCAAGGTACACAACATGTTTGGTACACAGCATGGCATAGTTTATAGAACCTATGGCTGAGGCATAGGGAATGACTTTCATTCTCTCTGTATTTTCTGCCGTGGTCTGGCTTTGAGTCTTACTCAACTTCACACCTTACAAGTCAGGCAAGAATTTCTTCTTTGACTGATCCATTTCGAACTATTTCAAAATCTTATCAAGGTATGTACTTATCGAAAGTCTTATCAAGCGTCTTGATCTATCTCTATAGATCTTGATGCCCAATATGTAAGCAGCTTCACCAAGGTCTTTCTTTGAAAAACTCCTTTCAAACTCTCCTTTATGCTTTCCAGAAAATTCTACATCATTTCCGATCGACAATATGTCATTCACATATACTTATCAGAAAGGTTGTAGTGCTCCCACTCACTTCTTGTAAATACAGGCTTCACCGTAAGTCTGTATAAATCTATATGCTTTGATCAACTTATCAAAGCGTATATTCCAACTCCGAGATGCTTGCACCAGTCCATAGATGGATCGCTGGAGCTTGCACATTTTGTTAGCACCTTTAGGATTGACAAAACCTTCGGGTTGCATCATATGCAATTTTTCTTTAATAAATTCATTAAAGAATGCAGTTTTGTTATCCATTTGCCAGATTTCATAAAATGTGGCAATTGCTAACATGATTCGGACAGACTTAAGCATCGCTACGGGTGAGAAAGTCTCATCGTAGTCAACTCCTTGAACTTGTCGAAAACCTTTCGCAACAAGTCGAGCTTAGTAAACAGTAACATTACCGTCAGCGTCGGTCTTCCTCTTGAAGATCCATTTATTTTCGATGGCTTGCCGACCATCGGGCAAGTCAACCAAAGTCCATACTTTGTTCTCATACATGGATCCCATCTCAGATTTCATGGCTCAAGCCATTTTGCGGAATCTGGGCTCATCATCGCTTCCTCATAGTTCGTAGGTTCATCATGGTCTAGTAACATGATTTCCAGAACTGGGTTGCCGTACCACTCTGGTGCGGAACGTACTCTGGTTGATCTACGACGTTCAGCAGAAACTTGATCCGAAGTTTCATGATCATTATCATTAACTTCCTCACTAATTGGTGTAGGAATCACTGGAACAATTTCCTATGATGTACTACTTTCCAATCTGGGAGAAGGTACAATTACCTCATCAAGTTCTACTTTCCTCCCACTCACTTCTTTCGAGAGAAACTCTTTTTCTAGAAAGGATCCGTTCTTAGCAACGAATATTTTTGCCTTCGGATCTGTGATAGAAGGTGTACCCAACAGTTTCTTTTGGGTATCCTATGAAGATTTTACTTCTCCGATTTGGGTTCGAGCTTATCATGTTGAAATTTTTTCACATAAGCATCGTAGTCCCAAACTTAAAGAAATGACAGCTTAGGTTTCTCGTCAAACCACAGTTCATACGGTGTCATCTCTATGGATTTAGATGGTGCCCTATTTAACGTGAATGTAGCTGTCTCTAATGCATAACCCCAAAAGCGATAGTGGTAAATCGGTAAGAGACATCATCGATCGCACCATATCTAATAAAGTACGGTTATGACGCTCGGACACACCATTACACCATGGTGTTCCAGGTGGCATGAGTAGTGAAACTATTTCACATTGTTTTTTACTAAAGGCCAAACTCGCTAACTCAAAATATTCTCCTCCACGATCATATCGTAGAAATTTTATTTTCTTGTTATGATGATTCTCTACTTCACTCTGAAATTCTTTGAACTTTTCAAATGTTTCAGACTCGTGTTTCATTAAGTAGATATACCCATATCTGCTCAAATCTTCAGTGAAGTTCAGAAAATAACGATACCCGCCGCGAGCTTCAACACTCATTGGTCCACATACATCAGTATGTATGATTTCCAACAAATCTGTTGCTCGTTCCATAGTTCCGGAGAACGGAGTTTTAGTCATCTTGCCCATGAGGCATGGTTCGCAAGCACCAAGTGATTCATAATCAAGTGATTCCAAAAGTCCATCATTATGGAGTTTCTTCATGTGTTTTACACCAATATGACCTAAACGGCAGTGCCACATATAAGTTGCACTATCATTATTAACCTTGCATCTTTTGGCTTCAATATTATGAATATGTGTATCACACGATCGAGATCCAACAAACTATTTTCATTGGGTGTATGACCATAGAAGGTTTTATTCATGTAAACAGAACAACAATTATTCTCTAACTTACATGAATAACCGTATTGCAATAAACATGATCAAATCATATTCATGCTCAACACAAACACCAAATAACAATTATTTAGGTTCAACACTAATCCCGAAAGTATAGGGAGTGTGTGATGATGATCATATCAATCTTGGAACTACTTCCAATACACATCGTCACTTCATCCTTTAACTAGTTTCTGTTCATTATGCAACTCCCATTTCGAGTTACTACTCTTTAGCAACTAAATCAGTATCAAATACCGAGGGGTTGCTATGAACACTAGTAAAATACACATCAATAATCTGTATATCAAATATACCTTTGTTCACTTTGCCATCCTTCTTATCCGCCAAGTATCTAGGGCAGTTCCACTTCCAGTGACCATTTCCTTTGCAGTAGAAGCACTTAGTTTCAGGCTTGAGTTTTAGCTTTGGGTTTCTTCACGGGAGTGACAACTTGCTTGTCATTCTTCTTGAAGTTCCCCTTCTAACCCTTTGCCCTTTACTTGAAACAAGTGGTCTTGTTAACCATCAACACTTGATGCTCTTTCTTGATTTCTACCTTCGCCGATTTCAGCATCGCGAAGAGCTCGGGAATTATTTTCGTCATCCCTTGCATATTATAGTTCATCACGAAGTTCTACTAACTTGGTGATAGTGACTAGGGAACTTTGTCAATTACTATTTTATCTGGAAGATTAACTCCCACTTGATTCAAGCAATTGCAGTACCCAGACAATCTGAGCACATGCTCACTGGTTGAGCTATTCTCCTCCATCTTGTAGGCAAAGTACTGTCAGAGGTCTCATACCTCTCGACACGGGCATGAGTATGAAATACTAATTTCAACTCTTGGAACATCTTATATGCTCCGTGGCGTTCAAAATGTTTTTGAAGTCCCGATTCTAAGCCGTAAAGTATGGTGCACTAAACTATCAAGTAGTCATCATATCGAGCTTTTGTCAAAACGTTCATAACGTCTGCATCTGCTCCTGCAATAGGTCTGTCACCTAGCGGTGCATCAATGACATAATTCTTCTGTGCAGTAATGAGGATAATCCTCAGATCACGGAACAATTCCGCATCATTGCTACTAACATCTTTCAACTTAGTTTTTCTCTAGGAACATATAAAAAATAAACGGGGAGCAACATCGCGAGCTATTGATCTATAACATAGATATGTTAATACTACCAGGACTAAGTTCATGATAAATTAAAGTTCAATTAATCATATTACTTAAGAACTCCCACTTAGATAGACATCCCTCTGGTCATCTAAATGATCACGTGATCCAAATCAACTAAACCATGTCCGATCATCACGTGAGATGGAGTAGTTTCAATGGTGAACATCTTATGTTGATCATATCTACTATATGATTCATGCTCGACCTTTCGGTCTCCAGTGTTCCGAGGCCATATCTGTATATGCTAGGCTCGTCAAGTTTAACCCGAGTATTCTGTGTGTGCAAAACTGGCTTACACCCGTTGTATTTGAACGTAGAGCTTATCACACCCGATCATCACGTGGTGTCTCGGCACGACGAACTTTCGCAACGGTGCATACTCAGGGAAAACACTTATACCTTGAAATTTAGTAAGGAATCATCTTATAATGCTACCGTCTTTCTAAGCAAAATAAGAAGCATAATAAGATAAACATCACATGCAATCAAAATATGTGACATGATATGGCCATCATCATCTTGTGCTTTTGATCTCTATCTCCAAAGCACCGTCATGATCACCTTCGTCACCGGCGCGACACCTTGATCTCCATCGTAGCATCGTTTGTCGTCTCGCCAACTATTGCTTCCTCAACTATCGCTACCGCTTAGTGATAAAGTAAAGCAATTACATGGCGATTGCATTTCATACAATAAAGCGACAACCATATGGCTCCTGCCAGTTGCCGATAACTTTACAAAACATGATCATCTCATACAAAAACGTATAACTCATCATGTCTTGACCATATCACATCACAACATGCCCTGCAAAAACAAGTTAGACGTCCTCTACTTTGTTGTTGCAAGTTTTACGTGGCTGCTACGGGCTTTAGCAAGAACCGTTCTTACCTACGCATACAAAACCACAACGATGTTTCGTCAAGTATGTGCTGTTTTAACCTTCACAAGGACCGGGCGTAGCCACACTTGATTCAGCTAAAGTGAGAGAGACAGACACCCGCCAGTCACCTTTAAGCAACAAGTGCTCGTAACGGTGAAACCAGTCTCGCGTAAGCGTACGCGTAATGTCGGTCCGGGCCGCTTCATCTCACAATACCGCCGAAGCAAAGTATGACATGCTGGTAAGCAGTATGACTAGTATCGCCCACAACTCATTGTGTTCTACTCGTGCATATCATCTACGCATAGACCTGGCTCATGATGCCACTGTTGGGGAACGTAGTATTTTAAAATTTTCCTACGATCACACAAGATCTATCTACCAGATGCATAGCAACAAGAGGGAAGAGTGTGTCTACGTACCCTCGTAGACCGGAAGCGGAAGCGTCAAGTGACGCGGTTGATGTTGTCGAACTTCTTCGCGATCCAACCGATCAAGCACCGAACGTACGGCACCTCCGCGTTCAGCACACGTTCAGCTTGATGACGTCCCACGAGCTCTTGATCCAGTTGAGCTTCACGGGAGAGTTTCGTCAGCACGACGGCGTGGTGACGGATATGATGTGTTCACCGACGCAGGGCTTCGCTTAAGCTCCGCGACGGTATGACCGAGGTGTGTTTCTGTGGAGGGGGGCACCGCACACGGCTAAAACAATTCAACTTGTGTGTCTTTGGGTGCCCCCCTACCCCTGTATATAAAGGAGCAAGGGGAGGAGGCCGGCCAACCTCTTCTGGTGTGGCTAGGGAAGGAGTCCTACTAGGAATAGGATTGCAATCCTATTCCTAGTAGGATTCACCAAAAGAAGGAAGAGGGAAAGGATTAGGAGAGGTGGCGCCCCCCCAATCCCAGTCCAACTAGGAACCCTAGGTGGGGGCGCCGGCCAGCCCTATGGGCTGCCTCTCTCTTTCCCTTTAGGCCCACTATGGACCATCCCCTCTCGTAGGGGGTTCCGGTAACCCCCTCCGGCAATCCCGATAAATCCGAAACTTTTCCGGAACACTTCCGGTGTCCGAATATAGTCGTCCAATATATCAATCTTTATGTCTCGGACATTCCGAGACTCCTCGTCATGTCCGTGATCTCATCCGGGAC
The DNA here is from genome assembly GCA_902687465.1 of Secale cereale. NCBI lineage: Eukaryota > Viridiplantae > Streptophyta > Magnoliopsida > Poales > Poaceae > Secale > Secale cereale. The sequence goes on from LR738712.1 coordinate 457,685,932, forward strand.
TCCGAACTACCTTCGGTACATCAATACTCATAAACTCATAATACCGATCGTCATCAAACGTTAAGCGTGCGGACCCTACGGGTTCGAGAACTATGTAGACATGACCGAGACTCATCTCTGGTCAATAACCAATAGCGGAACCTGGATGTTCATATTGGCTCCTACATATTCTACGAAGATCTATTATCGGTCAGAACCGTATAACAACATACGTTGTTCCTTTTGTCAAACGGTATGTTACTTGCCCGAGATTCGATCGTCGGTATCTCTATACCTAGTTCAATCTCGTTATCGGCAAGTCTCTTTACTCGTTCCGTAACACATCATCTCGTGACTAACTCATTAGTCTTTTGCTTGCAAGGCTTATTGTGATGTGTGTTACCGAGAGGGCCCAGAGATACCTCTCCGACGTTCGGAGTGACAAATCCTAATCTTGATCTATGCCAACACCACGAATACTTTCGGAGACACCTGTAGAGCATCATTATGATCACCCAGTTACGTTGTGACGTTTGATAGCACACAAGGTGTTCCTACGGTATTCGGGAGTTGCATAATCTCATGGTCATAGGAACATGTATAAGTCATGAAGAGAGCAATAGCAGTAAAACTTAAACGATCATAGTGCTATGCTAACGGATGGGTCTTGTCCATCACATCATTCTCCTAATGATGTGATCCCGTTGATCAAATGACAACTCATGTCTATGGTTAGGAAACATAACCATCTTTGATCAATGAGCTAGTCTAGTAGAGGCATACTAGGGACATACTGTTTTGTCTATGTATCCACACATGTATTAAGTTTCCGTTTAATACAATTCTAGCATGAATAATAAACATTTATCATGATATAAGGAAATATAAATAACAACTTTATTATTGCCTCTAGGGCATATTTCCTTCAGCCCAGCCCTGGCCCTCCTTCTCTCTTCCTCCTACGGCCCATTAAGGCCCATAGCTTCCCGAGGGGTTCCGGTAACCC
>LR738712.1:457687012-457746031 GCA_902687465.1 Secale cereale
CCCCTCCCCGGTACTCCGGTAAATTCCGAAACTTTTACGGAACACTTCCTTTGTCCGAATATAGTCATCCAATATATCAATCTTTACGTCTCGGACATTCCGAGACTCCTCATCATGTCCGTGATCTCATCCGGTACTCCGAACTACCTTCGGTACATCAAAACTCATAAACTCATAATACCAATCGTCATCAAACGTTAAGCGTGCGGACCCTACGGGTTCGAGAACTAGGTTGACATGACCGAGAATTATCTCCGGTCAATAACCAATAGCGGAACCTGGATGCTCATATTGGCTCCTACATATTCTACGAAGATCTTTATTGGTCAAACCGCATAACAACATACGTTGTTCCTTTGGTCATCGGTATGTTACTTGCCCGAGATTCGATCGTCGGTATCTCTATACCTAGTTCAATCTCGTTACCGGCAGGTCTCTTTACTCGTTCCGTAATACATCATCTCGTGACTAACTCATTAGTCTTTTGCTTGCAAGGCTTATTATGATGTGCATTACCGAGAGGGCCTAGAGATACCTCTCCGACGCTCGGAGTGACAAATCCTAGTCTTGATCTATGCCAACACCACGAACACTTTCGGAGACACCTGTAGAGCATATTTATGATCACCCAATTACGTTGTGACGTTTGATAGCACAAAAGGTGTTCCTACGGTATTCGGGAGTTGCATAATCTCATAGTCATAGGAACATGTATAAGTTATGAAGAAAGCAATAGCAGTAAAACTAAACGATCATAGTGCTATGCTAACGGATGGGTCTAGTCCATCACATCATTCTCCTAATGATGTGATCCCGTTGATCAAATGACAACTCATGTCTATGGCTAGGAAACATAGCCATCTTCGATCAATGAGCTAGTCTAGTAGAGGCATACTAGGGACATACTATTTTGTCTATGTATTCACACATGTATCAAGTTTCCGGTTAATACAATTCTAGCATGAATAAATGACATTTATCATGATATAAGGAAATACAAATAACATCTTTATTATTGCCTCTAGGGCATATTTCCTTCAGTCTTCCACTTGAACTAGAGTCAATAATCTAGATTACAAAGTAATGATCCTCACACCCATGGAGTCCTGGTGTTGATCATGTTTTGCCCGTGGAAGAGGCTTAGTCAACGGGTCTGCAACATTCAGATCCGTATGTATCTTGCAAATCTCTATGTCTCCCTTCTTGACTAGATCGCGGATGTAATTGAAGCGTCTTTTGATGTGCTTTGTTCTCTTGTGAAACCTGGATTCCTTCGCCAAGGCTATTGCTCCAGTGTTGTCACAAAAGATTTTCATTGGACCCGATGCACTAGGTATTACACCTAGATCGGATATGAACTCCTTCATCCGGACTCCTTCATTTGCTGCTTCTGAAGCAGCTATTTATTCTGCTTCACACGTAGATCCCGCCACGACGCTCTGTTTAGAACAGCACCAACTGACAGCTCCGCCGTTCAATAAAAATACATATCCGGTTTGTGACTTAGAGTCATCCAGATCAGTCTCAAAGCTGGAATCGACGTAACCATTTACGACGAGCTCTTTGTCACCTCCATACATGAGAAACATATCCTTTGTCCTTTTCAGGTACTGCAGGATGTTCTTGACCGCTGTCCAGTGATCCACTCCTGGATTACTTTGGTACCTTCCTGCTAGACATATAGCAAGGCACACATCAGGTCTGGTACACAGCATTGCATACATGATAGATCCTATGGCTGAGGCATAGGGAATGACTTTCATTTTCTCTCTATCTTCTGCACTGGTCGGGCATTGAGTCTTACTCAACTTCATACCTTATAACACAGGCAAGAACCCTTTCTTCGACTGATCCATTTTGAACTTCTTCAAAACTTTATCAAGGTATGTGCTTTGTGAAAGTCCAATTAAGCGTCTTGATCTATCTCTATAGATCTTGATGCCTAATATATAAGCAGCTTCACCGATGTCTTTCATTGAAAAACTCTTATTCAAGTATCCTTTTATGCTATCCAGAAATTCTATATCATTTCCAATCAACAATATGTCATCCACATATAATATCAGAAATGCTACAGAGCTCCCGCTCACTTTCTTGTAAATACAGGCTTCTCCAAAAGTCTGTATAAAACCATATGCTTTGATCACCTCATCAAAACGTATATTCCAACTCCGAGATGCTTGCACCAGTCCATAGATGGATCGCTGGAGCTTGCACACTTTGTTAGCACCTTTTGGATCGACAAAACCTTCTGGTTGCGTCATATACAACTCTTCTTTGAGATATCCATTTAGGAATGCAGTTTTGACATCCATTTGCCAGATTTCATAATCATAAAATGCGACAATTGCAAACATGATTCGGACAGACTTAAGCATCGCTACAGGTGAGAAAGTCTAATCGTAGTCAACTCCTTGAACTTGTCGAAACCCTTTCCCAACAAGTCGAGCTTTGTAAACAGTAACATTACCGTCTGCGTTGGTCTTCCTCTTGAAGATCCATTTATTTTCAATGGCTTGCCGATCATCGGGCAAGTCAACCAAAGTCCACACTTTGTTCTCATACATGGATCCCATCTCAGATTTCATGGCCTCAAGCCATTTTGCGGAATCTGGGCTCATCATCGCTTCATCATAGTTCGTAGGTTCATCACGGTCTAGTAACATGACTTCCAGAAATGGGTTGCCGTACCACTCTGGTGCGGAACGAACTCTGGTTGATCTACGAAGTTTAGCAGAAACTTGATCTGAAGTTTCATGATCATCATCATTAGCTTCCTTACTAATTGGTGTAGGAATCACAGGAACGAGTTTCCGTGATGTACCACTTTCCAACTCAGGAGAAGGTACAATTACCTCATCAAGTTCTACTTTCCTCCCACTCACTTCTTTCGAGAGAAACTCCTTCTCTAGAAAGGATCCATTCTTCGCAACGAAAATCTTGCCTTCGGATCTGTGATAGAAGGGGTACCCAACAGTCTCTTTTGGGTATCCTATGAAGACACATTTCTCCGACTTGGGTTCGAGCTTATCAGGTTGAAGTTTTTTCACATAAGCATCGCAACCCCAAACTTTAAGAAACGACAACTTTGGTTTCTTGCCAACCCATAGTTCATAAGGTGTCATCTCAACGGATTTAGATGGTGCCCTATTTAACGTGAATGCAGCTGTCTCTAAACAATAACCCCAAAACGATAGTGGTAAATCGGTAAGAGACATCATAGATCGTACCATATCCAATAAAGTACGGTTACGACGTTCGGACACACCATTGCGATGTGGTGTTCCGGGTGGCGTGAGTTGTGAAACTATTCCACATTGTTTCAAATGAAGACCAAACTCGTAACTCAAATATTCTCCTCCACGATTAGATCATAGAAACTTTATTTTCTTGTTACGATGATTCTCTACTTCACTCTGAAATTCTTTGAACTTTTCAAATGTTTCAGACTTGTGCTTCATTAAGTAGATATACCCATATCTGCTCAAATCATCAGTGAAGGTCAGAAAATAACGATACCCACCGCGAGCTTCAACACTCATTGGCCCACATACATCAGTATGTATGATTTCCAACAAATCTGTTGCTCGCTCCATAGTTCCGGAGAACGGAGTTTTAGTCATCTTGCCCATGAGGCATGGTTCGCAAACACCAAGTGATTCATAATCAAGTGATTCCAAAAGTCCATCACTATGGAGTTTCTTCATGCGCTTTACACCAATATGACCTAAATGGCAGTGCCACAAATAAGTTGCACTATCATTATTAACCTTGCATCTTTTGGCTTCAATATTATGAATATGTGTATCACTACAATCGAGATCCAATAAGAACAGACCACTCTTCAAGGGTGCATGACCATAAAAGATATTATTCATAAAAATAGAACAACCATTATTCTCTGATTTGAATGAATAACCGTCTCGCAATAAACAAGATCCAGATATAATGTTCATGCTCAACGCTGGCACCAAATAACAATTATTTAGGTCTAAAACTAATCCCGAAGGTAGATGTAGAGGTAGCGTGCCGACGGCGATCACATCAACTTTGGAACCATTTCCCACGCGCATCGTCACCTCGTCCTTAGCTAATCTTCGTTTAATCCGTAGTCCCTGTTTCGAGTTACAAATATTAGCAACCGAACCGGTATCAAATACCCAGGTACTACTACGAGCATTAGTAAGGTACACATCAATAACATGTATATCACATATACCTTTGTTCACCTTGCCATCCTTCTTATCCGCCAAATACTTGGGGCAGTTCCGCTTCCAGTGTCCAGTCCCTTTGAAGTAGAAGCACTCAGTTTCAAGCTTGGCTCCAGACTTGGGTTTTTCGCGGGAGTAGCAACTGTCTTGCTATTCTTCTTGAAGTTCCCCTTCTTTCCCTTGCCATTTTTCTTGAAACTAGTGGTCTTGTTAACCATCAACACTTGATGCTCCTTTCTTATTTCTACCTCCGTAGCTTTGAGCATAGCGAAGAGCTCGGGAATCGTCTTCTGCATCCCTTGCATATTATAGTTCATCACGAAGCCTTTATAGCTTGGTGGCAGTGATTGAAGAACTCTATCAATGACACTATCCTCGTCAACTTTGCAACCAAGTTGAGTCATATGATTGTAGTACCCAGACATTATGAGTAAGTGTTCACTGATAGAACTATTCTACTCCATCTTGCAGTTGTAGAACTTATTGGAAATCTCATATTTCTCAATCCGGGCATTTGCTTGAAATATTAACTTCAACTCCTGGAACATCTCATATGGTCCATGACATTCAAAACGTCGTTGAAGTCCCGGTTCTAAGCCGTAAAGCATGGCACACTGAACTATCGTGTAGTCATCAGACCGCGTCTGCCAGACGTTCAAAGCGTCTACATTAGCGGGAGGGGGCTTGTCACCTAGCGGTGCTTCAAGGACATAATTCTTCTATGCAGCAATGAGGATAATCCTCAAGTTATGGACCCAGTCCGTGTAATTGCTACCATCATCTTTCAACTTAGCTTTCTCTAGGAATGCATTATAATTCAAAGGAACGGTAGCACGGGCCATTGATCTACAACAACATAGATATGCAAAACTATCAGGACTAAGTTCATGATAAATTAAAGTTCAACTAATAAAATTACTTAAAGAACTCCCACTTAGATAGACATCCCTCCGGTCATCTAAATGATCACGTGATCCAAATCAACTAAACCATGTCCGATCATCACGTGAGATGGAGTAGTTTCAATGGTGAACATCTTATGTTGATCATATCTACTATGTGATTCACGCTCAACCTTTCGGTTTCCAATGTTCTGAGGCCATATCTGCATATGCTAGGCTCGTCAAGTTTAACCCGAGTATTCTGCGTGTGAAAAACTGGCTTACACCCGTTGTATTTGAACGTAGAGCTTATCACACCCGATCATCACGTGGTGTCTCGACACGACGAACTTTCGCAACGGTGCATACTCAGGGAGAACACTTATACCTTGAAATTTAGTAAGGGATCATCTTATAATGCTACCGTCATTCTAAGCAAAATAAGAAGCATAATAAGATAAACATCACATGCAATCAAAATATGTGACATGATATGGCCATCATCATCTTGTGCTTTTGATCTCCATCTCCAAAGCACCGTCATGATCACCTTCGTCACCGGCGCGACACCATGATCTCCATCGTAGCATCTTTGTCGTCTCGCCAACTATTGCTTCTACGACTATCGCTACTGCTTAGTGATAAAGTAAAGCAATTACATGGCGATTGCATTTCATACAATAAAGCGACAACCATATGGCTCCTGCCAGTTGCCGATAACTTTACAAAACATGATCATCTCATACAAAACCGTATATCTCATCATGTCTTGACCATATTACATCACAACATGCCCTGCAAAAACAAGTTAGACGTCCTCTACTTTGTTGTTGCAAGTTTTACGTGGCTGCTACGGGCTTAGCAAGAACCGTTCTTACCTACGCATACAAAACCACAACGATGTTTCGTCAAGTATGTGTTGTTTTAACCTTCACAAGGACCGGGCGTAGCCACACTCGATTCAGCTAAAGTGAGAGAGACAGACACCTGCCAGTCACCTTTAAGCAACGAGTGCTCATAACGGTGAAACCAGTCTCGCGTAAGCGTACGCGTAATGTCGGTCCGGGCCGCTTCATCTCACAATACCGCCGAAGCAAAGTATGACATGCTTGTAAGCAGTATGACTAGTATCGCCCACAACTCATTGTGTTCTAATCGTGCATATCATCTACGCATAGACCTGGCTCTGATGCCACTGTAGGGGAACGTAATATTTTAAAATTTTCCTACGATCACGCAAGATCTATCTACCAGATGTATAGCAACGAGGGGAAGAGTGTGTCTACGTACCCTTGTAGACCGGGAGCGGAAGCGTCAAGTGACGTGGTTGATGCAGTCGAACTTCTTCGCGATCCAACCGATCAAGCACCGAACGTACGGCACCTCCGCGTTCAGCACATGTTCAGCTTGATGACGTCCCACAAGCTGTCGATCCAGTTGAGCTTCACGGGAGAGTTTCGTCAGCACGACGGCGTGGTGACGGATATGATGTATCTACCGACGCAGGGCTTCGCCTAAGCACTACAACGGTATGACCGAGGTGTGTTTCTGTGGAGGGGGGCACCGCACACGGCTAAAACAATTCAACTTGTGTGTCTTTGGGTGCCCCCTGCCCCCGTATATAAAGGAGCAAGGGGGAGGCCGGCCGGCCCCTTGTGGCGCGCCTAGGAGGTGCAATCCTACTAGGAATAGGATTGCAATCCTATTCCTAGTAGGAACTACCAAAAGGGAGAAGGGGGAAAGGAAGGAGAGGGAGAAGGAGAAGGAAAGGGCGCCGGCCACCCCTCCCTCCTTGTCCAATTCGGACCAAGGGGTGGGGGTGTGTGGCCCAGCCTTGGCCTATGGCCCATTAAGGCCCATAGCTTCCCCAGGGGTTCCGGTAACCCCCCTGGTACTCCGGTAAATTCCGAAACTTTTACGGAACACTTCCGTTGCCCGAATATAGTCGTCCAATATATCAATCTTTGCGTCTCGGACATTCCGAGACTCCTCGTCATGTCTGTGATGTCATCCGAGACTCCGAACTACCATCGGTACATCAAAACTCATAAACTCATAATACCGATCGTCATCAAACGTTAAGCGTGTGGACCCTACGGGTTCGAGAACTATGTAGACATGACCGAGACTTATCTCCGGTCAATAACCAATAGCGGAACCTGGATGCTCATATTGGCTCCTACATATTCTACAAAGATGTAATGGCCCGGATGTAATACTTTCCCTTTTGGGCAATATATAATATATCTGGCTTCATCAATTCCATTTCGGGCTCTTTGTCTTTCGGGTTTTCGTCGTTTTGTTGTGTGCGTGTGTTCATTCATTCATATCATGTAGTCATGTGCATCGCATTGCATTTTTGTTGTCGTTTGCATCCGGTCCCACTCGTTCCTTCTCGTTGTCCGTTTCGTGTTCCGGAGCTCCATCACGTGTCCGTGGCATCCCCGAGGCCTACTTTGGTGTTTGGCCGTGTAACGTTACTGGTTTGACGCGAGACTTGTTGTGTGTTGTTGTTTTGGTGTGTGTAACCCGCCTGTCAAATCTCGTCGCGTTTGGAGTTCGTTTGGTGCTCCAACAGTTATTCTAGTGGGCTAAAAGTACCTCCACTTTGAGGCCCAAGACACCCCTCCAACAGCCCACCAAACCAACCCAAACCCCTCCCTTCATCTAGGCCATCCAATTCTGATCGCGTGGCCGAAAACCACACCACATTTGGACAACCCTAGCTCCTTGTGCCTATATATTTGTCCACCTTCCCCAAATTTTGCCCTAATAGCAAACCCTAGCCATCTTCTTCTACCTCCAGCCTCCTCCTTCCACTCCGGCCGGAGCTCGCCGGAGGTCGCCGGAATCCCCGCCGGTCGCCGAATCCTCGCCGGAGGAGGTTCCCCGCCGCCAAGAGCCGCCGCGCCGCCACCCTCTCCATCTCCACGCCGGCGCCGCCCTCACCCACTCCACCTCGCCGGCCGGGCGCCGCGCCCCGCCGTGCCCTCCTTCCGTCACCAGCCGCGGGGGCATCGAGCCGCCGCCGCCCTCCTCGATCGGATCGGGGGAGGATCCCCCGATCTGGATCGCTGTCGCCTCGCAACCCTACCAGGCACCCCCTTGGCTGGATCCGCTCGGGCCGAGGCCCAGCCTCCCCTTGCCAGCCGCTGGGCTCCGCTAGGTCGCCCCGCGGGCCTTCTCCCTCCGCCAGCTAGGCCGCCCGCTCCACCGCCGCTCTGCTGGGCCAGGTGGGCCGCGCCTTCAATCGCCCGCAGTCAGCCTCCCGATTCGCCAGGCCCATCCAGCGCGAGGCCTCGAGCCTCCAGCCGTCGTCGCTCATCCTTCGATCGGGAGAGCCCCGATCGCCTCTGCCTCCAGGCGCCCTAGCGGGCTGGATCCGCCCCGGTTCCCCGGCCCGATAGCCGCTGCCACCCGGTGGGTCATGCCCGATCCGCGCCAGGTGGACCGGATCCGACCCGATCCGCCTCCGAAGCCCGTTGACTTTTCCAGATCTGCCTGAGGTTGCCCCCAAATCCACTAAGACCCCAGATTTTACCTGTCTGATGCTATTTTCAAACGTGGATAACTTTTTGTGCGTAGCTCCGATTTGAGTGAATGATATGTCAAATTGTTCGTGGAGACTTGTACTATTTTTTGTTCCATTATGCCATGCATGTTTGAGATCATCTAGGTGCTTAAATATCTGTTGGAAGAGTGCATCTTGATAAAAAAAAACTGTTGTTAGTAGTTGTTTTCATGCCATCTTTGCAAGGTGATAACTTTTTGCATGTTTATCCAAATGATGCAAATGACATGTCCACGTGTTCGTCTTGGCATGCTCTACATGTTGATTGATTAGGCTTGCATGATAGAATTAATCTTGCAATGTTTATCTCCGTTGCAAAGTTCTATGTGGTTGTGATGTTGTTAAACTTGTTATGAGATGCCTCGTAGCGGAGCTCTTTGCTATCGTTGTGTTTGTCCCCATGATGCATGCTTATAGGTTTTGGGTTCACCATCATGTGTACATTGTTGTGGTGCTTACCACTTGCCATGTTTAGCTTTGAGGTGACTTAAACTTGCTCTCAAAGATGCCATGATGAAACTGTTGTTTTAACACTTAGTGAAATTTCACTAAGTCTGGAATCTGTAATTTCCAGATGCCATGTTTGCTTGTTGTTCTAGGCCAATCCATGATAGTTTTGGGGTGACTCTTGATGTTTCCTTGTTGTATATATTGTTGGCTATTCATTCATGCTCTCACATGCTTATTTGAGTGGATGTAGCATATTTAACTTTTGCTCCCAAGTTGCAATAAATTACTGCTGTCGGGATTTTGTTGTCAAGTTCAATATGTCATAGCTTGTTGCTATTGATTCGTGGCTCCTTTGGGGATGCTCCAATGGACTTATTTGCTGTAGGATATGTCTAGTTTATGTCCATACTCTTTGCCATGATGTTTGAGTGATGTAGCTTAATTATTTCTTGCTCTGAAGTTGCTATGTGGCTGTAATTTTTCAGCTTTCGCATGTTTATTGTTTTGTGTGTAACTTTTAGCCCGTAGCTCCGATTTGAGCAAGTACTATATGAAACTTGTGTGATTTTTCATGTAGATTCATAATATCCTATTGTTATCATGTTTTGAAGCATTTTGCTTGATCGCATATTGTCATGCTCCATGTGCTCCCATAGTGCATCAGACATGCATCCAGCATATTTTGTGTGCGCATTGCATCTTGTTGATTTCGTGCCTTGTGTGTTTGTGTTGAGTAGAGCCGGAAGCTGAGTACGAGTACGAGAACGAGGTTACTACCGAGGTTGAGAACGAGGAGCTCTCTTACGATCCCATCGACAACTCTTCAGGCAAGATGACCGAACCCCGATAACATTACTATCTTTGCCTATTGCTAGAAGTCTCGATCTATAGTTTTGCCTCGATGCCCATGTTTTTCCTGTCAGCCTCCTATTGTAACCATGAACCTGTTTTAACCACCCTACCTATGCAAACCATTGATTGGCTATACGTATGCTTCGCTCAGCCCCTCTTATAGCATTGCTAGTTGCAGGTGAAGTTGAAGATGCTTGCTTCATGGTGAAGTTGTTGGGTTATATCACACTATATTAATTATTAAATGAAATCATCTATATATTGGCAATGGGTGGAAGGCTAAGCCTTTTGCTTGGTGATTTGTTCCACTCATGCCGCTAGGAACCGTATAAACCGGTGTTATGTTCCTTGATTATGCGTTCCTCACACGGTTGGGGTTATGGGACCCCCTCGATAAACCGCTAAGTGCTAAGTCTTTTACAGCAAGTCTCAACATTGGTACTATTTGCCTAATAACTAAAACTTGCATAGGGAGTAATTAACCCTCTTTCTTAATCAACAACTCGGGCCAGTGCTCCACATGAGTGTTGGTCCAAACTGGGGGTTACGCGGGGCCACCTCGAGGGAACTCAAGGTTTGGTAAAAACCTGTGGGATCACCCATCCGGTCGTGGCCTGAGACGAGATACGCGCGGTTACTATCAGGGTGTCGGCACGCCGAGATGATTTGCTGGATTAGCCTTCCCACCTTGGAGTTGCGACTCCGCAGATCGTGGGCTTGTCATGGGCCAAGTTGGAACACCCCTGCAAGGTTATGAACTTTCGAAAGCCGTGCCCGTGGTTATGTGGCAGATGGGAGCTTGTTAATATCCGGTTGTAGAAAACTTGACACCATGTTCCAATACACTACCAGCGTGCGTACCGTGACTGTCATTTTCCGAAAGGGATTCGGGAGATGAACACGGTGGGGTTATGTTTGACTGGCTTTAGTTAGGATCACTTCGTGATCATCTCTCGACCGAGGCACCTTCTCTTCTCGCTCTCTTTTACGTAAGCTAGGCTAGTGCTGCTGCAACCACTTATTCTTATTATTTCTTCAGCCTTGTTCCACACCCAAGGCTTAAATAGTCATGTTACCCGGGAACGGGATTACTGAGTCCTCTGTGGCTCACAGTTACTTCACCACCCCAGATGCGGGTACGATGGTGAGCTACCCAGGTGATGGCACCGAGCTAGACAGGGAGTACGACGAGGAGCGTAGCCGTTACTATGTCCATTATCCCGATGATCAGTACTGGTTCTTCTACTAGGATTCGATCTAGACCTGTGGTTTATGTTATGTTTGGTATCTTGACATTTGGATTATACCCTTAGATGGGCTGTGATGTTTATTGAATGATGTTTGAACATGTAATGAATTTGTGTGACGTGGCGAGTGTAAGCCAACTATCTTTTCTCTTTCATCCCCTTTTTACATGAGATGTGCAAAGATACCAAACTTGCGATCATTCCAGAATGGGCTTATATCTTTAAGTCGTGCCTCGACACGTAGGAGATATAGTCCCATCCTGGGCATTACAAGTTGGTATCAGAGCCGACCCTCGCGGTTACATAGATGTTTGCGGACAGTTTGCAGTCATGTTGTGCATGACGTTTGTGACCCGTTGTGGCACACGACATGGCACATGTGCTGTCCTGGAAGCACAGACGGTTGTGCCAAGAGGGAACGTTCCTGTGGCCCGACGAGGACGTCGGTTCCTCTGAGTGAGGGTGTATGTAATAGCATGGCTTATTAGGGATGATAGACTACTCATATCAATAAGGAATTCCTTCTTTTCTCGGAGCCCATTCAGATAGAACTCCAAAGTTAAGCGTGCTCAGCTTGGAGTAGTTTCAGGATGGGTGACCGACCGGGAAGTTGCTCCCGGGTGCGCACGAGTGAGGACAAAGTACGCAGAAAAGACTAGTATTGATATGTGGGGTCAGTCTAGATCCCGCCAGGAGTAACGACCACCGGCGGGTGTGTCCGGGGCGTTACAAGTTGGTATTCAGAGCCTTCTCCGACCTAGAAGCCCCCACTGATTGATCGAATCGTTGACGGTCGAGTCTAGGCACACACTGAAAATGTTTTGAGTCCTATATTTATATCGGAGAGTAGGATTTCTTTGCTTCTCATCCCCTTTCATTCTGGTGAGGACTCCTGACGACTACTCTTGCCTCTTCTACTTTCAAAATTGCACCAAATTATTTTTTAGGAATCTCGCGAGTATTGTGGGATTGTTTCAATGTTCTTGTGACGAGAATATTGTTCTCGATGCCTCCTGACATTAGGGGTTGTGGCAGTGTCCCGGGGAGTTGAGCTTCGGGGTATTGTCGTCACAAGCATATCGCGACAGTACTAAATACTTAAGACGGCCGACATCGAAAATCTCTCCTATACGGTTAGTGGCAAGATAACCCCGACATCACCCAGTACTGGGGAGGTAGTTCGGGAGTATTGCCATAGCTTGGTATAGTGGATGCTTTTCGAAGGTCCGAGGTAGACGGTTTCTGAGAAAGACTGGTTATGTGTTGAAGGATGGATACAGTTGGATGTAGGTTTAGAGTTGATTGCGCGGTGCTTCCCCTGTATCCCCAACACCTGATTGCATAACTGGAAACTTTCGGAAATTAATAGGTGGGTTTATCCAGTAGATCGTAGGCATTCTTCCAACGAATGCAGGTTAGCGAGTTCGGGGTTCTACATTGAGTGAAGTGGTTTTATGGCCGATGTTCCGATCGGGAGTTGCATCTTAAAGGGTCCTTGGCTATGCTGATCCGGGGATTGCAAAACCCTTTCGTAACGCGTTCATAAGCTTTCAGCACAAAGATGTTAGAACGAAACTCCTATCTTGTGTTTGTTTCCATCTGTACCTTGTGTTTTTCTTATTTTACCTTTTGTCCCCTATGTGGCTTCTCGTGAAGATTGTTGTTATCATTAAACTGAGAATTTCATTCGTTCCTCTTGTTCGAATGATTCTTGTGAAGTCTATGTTGCATTTCTATCCGTTGTTTCAGCTTATACCTTCTTTCAATCAAATTGTTGATTCGTGGTCATCTCTTTCAGGATGGCTCCGAAACGAGTTCCCAACGCTAACCCAGAGGGTGAAGAGGTCCCAGATCGTCCTCCTTCCCCTCCTCCTCCGTCTGAGGCTTGGAGAGCGATTATGCAAACTACAAATCAGAACACCCAGATGTTGATGCAGATGATGCAGCAAATGCAAGCAAATCAGGCAAATCAGGGTGCTCCAGGGAACCAAGGCAATTTCTTCAACCAACAGCACCATGCTACTCTCAACCAGTTCTTGGCCAATCAACCAAAAGCTTTCAGTTACTGTGTCGACCCTCTTGATGCTGAAGATTGGTTAACTGATATCAAGAATCATTTTGAGCGCAGTACCGTAAGGAAGAGGACTATGTGAAATTTGCATCCTTCCAACTCAAGGACCAAGCAGCTGACTGGTGGCAGCAGTACAAAGACTCCAGGCCAGGGCGTGTGATCTCTTGGGATGATTTCTGCAAGGACATTAGCTCTCACCACATACCAACAAGTGTCATCGAGGGTATGCGTGAGCAATTCCGCAACCTGAAGCAAGGCTCTATGACTGTCTACCAGTATAATGTCAAGTTCCAAAATCTCGCCCGCTATGCTAAGCAAGACATACCAGATGCCAAGAGCAAGATCTATCAGTTCCGTGGAGGTCTCAAGGATGAACTTCAACTTGCTCTCACCTTGTTCGAGCCCGATGAGTTCGACAAATTCTATAACATGGCGCTCAAGCAAGAGGCAGCCCAGCTAAAGATGGAGGCTTCCAAAAAGAGGATTCGAGATGTCGTTCACTCCTCCTCATCTTCTCAAGTGGTCGCGAAAAAACAGAAATTTTGGCTTCCTCCTCCTCCAGTGGTTCGAGCTCCTTACAATAACTCCAACAACAACAAGAACTCTAGTGGACGTGGTTTCTCCCACCCACCCAACCCGAGCAACCAGTCGAAGAACCAGTTTCAGTCTCAAGGTTCCAAGTCAAGTGGTTCTCATTTCCGTCCTCTCTCAGAAGTGACTTGCAACAAGTGCACTCAGAAAGGTCACTATGCTAACAAGTGCCCCAACCCGAAGCGCCTTCCACCTCCTCCACCTGTCAGTACAGCTATTGTCAAGCACATTCCCAAGTCTGCAAGGGTGAATCTGATGAATGCAGCGCAAGCGGAGAATTCTTCTGATGTCATTTTGGGTAACCTTCCAGTTAACTCTATCCCTGCTAAAGTTTTGTTTGATTCGGGTGCTTCATGCTCTTTCATGTCTCAACCATTTGCATCCAAGCACAACGTTGACATCAAAAGTTTGCCAAGGGAATTATCAGTTGTTTCTCCGGGTAGATTGATGCATTCTCGTATATATGCTCCGGATGTTTCCATTCGCATGGGTGATTATCGATTTCTGGCCTCTCTGGTGGTTCTCGGCAATTCCGACATTGACCTTATCCTCGGAATGGACTGGCTTTCTCAGCATGATGCTCAAATTGACTATGCACAGAAGGAAGTCAAGATTACTCATTCCGATGATGATGTGAATATCTTCGCCTCCAGGGATAACACTATCAGGCTTTTCTCTCTCAATGACAAGGGCGAGATGAATGCCATATCTCAAATTCCGGTGGTAAACGAATACCAAGACGTCTTTCCTGAAGAACTTCCAGGCATGCCTCCACACAGTCAAGTGGAATTCGTCATTGAACTCGAGCCGGGTACTGAGCCAGCATGCCGGCGTCCGTACAAGCTCTCTCCTAAGGAGTTGAAGGAGTTGAAGAAGCAGCTTGATGAACAGGAGCGTATGGGTCTGATCAGGCCTAGTACATCTCCTTGGGGCTGTGGTGTCTTATTTATCAAGAAGAAGGATGGCACGGAGCGTCTCTGCGTTGATTACCGGCCATTGAACAAGAAGACAATAAAGAACAAGTATCCGCTCCCCAACATCAACGAACTGTTCGAGCAGCTCAAAGGAGCTAAAGTGTTCTCTAAGCTCGATCTCCGAATGGGCTATCACCAAATTCGCATTCGCAAGGAAGATATCCACAAGACTGCCTTCAGAACGAGCTACGGCTCATATGAGTATACAGTCATGTCTTTTGGTCTCGCCAATGCTCCTCCTACCTTCTCGAGAATGATGCACTACATTTTCAACCCCTACACCGGCGAGTTTGTGCTTGTGTATCTGGATGACATTTTGGTATTTTCCAAGAATGAAGAAGATCACGAAAAGCACCTCCGTCTCATTCTCGACAAACTCCGTGAACATAAGTTCTATGCCAAGTTCTCCAAGTGCGAATTTTGGCTCGATAAGGTCTTGTATCTGGGCCATATCATCTCTGCTGATGGTATTGCGGTTAACCCCGAGAAAGTTGAAGCAATTGTCAACTGGGAAGCTCCTCAGAACGTCAAGCAACTCCGAAGCTTTCTTGGTCTTGCCAGCTATTGCAGAAGGTTCGTTGAGAACTTCTCCAAGATTGCCAAGCCTCTTTCCAACTTGCTGCAGAAGAATGTCAAGTACTACTGGTCTCCAGATTGTGAAGTGGCATTCAAAACTCTCAAAGAAAAGCTCGTCTCTGCTCCAGTTCTAACTCCTCCAGATGAGTCCAAGCCCTACGAAGTTTTCTGTGATGCTTCTCTTCAAGGACTTGGTGGTGTGCTTATGCAGGACAAGAGGATTGTGGCATACATTTCTCGTCAGCTGAAGCCAAGCGAGAAGAACTACCCCACACATGATCTTGAACTAGCAGCTGTGGTACATGCTCTGATTACGTGGAGACACCTGTTGCTAGGCAGAAAAGTCGACATCTTCACCGATCACAAGAGCTTGAAGTACATCTTCACACAGCCGAATCTGAACCTCCGCCAGACTCGTTGGGTTGAAATGATCCAAGAGTATGATCCCAGCATTGAATACACTCCTGGCAAGGCGAATGTGATTGCAGATGCTTTGAGCAGAAAGGCATATTGCAACAGCCTTCTTATCAAGCCGTTCCAGCCTGAGCTTTGTGAAGCTTTCAGGAAGCTCAACCTCCAAGTTGTTCCGCAGGGTTTTCTTGCAAATCTTAAAATCGCTCCTACCTTGGAAGATCAGGTCCGTGAGGCCCAACTCAGTGATGCTATGGTGCAGAAAGTGAAACATGGTATTGCAAAGGGTACTCCTAAATACAAGTGCTATCGCGTTGATGAGAGAGATACCTTGTTCTTTGAGGACAGACTTGTGGTTCCCAAAGGTGATTTCAGGAAGCTCATAATGGAAGAAGCACATGATTCCCTCCTTTCCATTCATCCTGGCAGTTCCAAGATGTACCAAGACCTCAAGCAATCTTACTGGTGGACACGCATGAAAAGGGAGATTGCCCAATTTGTGAATGAATGTGATGTCTGCAGAAGAGTGAAGGCAGAGCATCAACGTCCCGCCGGTCTTCTCCAACCTCTTCCTATTCCCGAGTGGAAATTCGACCACATTGAAATGGATTTCGTCACTGGCTTTCCTAAGTCCAAGAGAGGGAATGATTCTATCTTCGTGGTGATTGACAAGCTTACCAAAGTCGCTCACTTCCTTCCAGTCAAAGAATCAATCAATGCAGCTCAATTGGCAGAGTTGTACACTTCCAGAATTGTGTCCTTACATGGCATCCCTCAAGTTATCTCCTCATACCGTGGAAGTTTGTTCACTTCAAAGTTCTGGGACTCCTTTCAGTCTGCCATGGGCACTAAGATCAGGTTCAGCACTGCTTTTCACCCTCAGACTAGTGGTCAAGTCGAGAGAGTGAATCAGATTCTAGAAGACATGCTCAGAGCCTGTGTCATTTCTTTTGGCATGAAATGGGAAGATTGTCTTCCATTTGCCGAGTTCTCTTACAACAACAGCTTCCAAGCAAGTGCAGGCAAAGCTCCGTTTGAAATCCTCTATGGCAGAAAGTGTCGTACCCCTCTCAACTGGTCCGAGACTGGTGAACGTCAACTTCTTGGCAATGACTTCATCTCAGAAGCCGAAGAAATATGCAAAGTCATACGTCAGAATCTCAAGGCCGCTCAGTCGCGTCAGAAGAGTTACTATGACGGCAAGCATCGTGATTTGGCCTTCAACATTGGTGATCATGTCTATCTCCGTGTTTCTCCGATGAAAGGAACCCAAAGATTCGGTATCAAAGGAAAGCTTGCTCCTAGATACGTCGGGCCTTTCAAGATCCTTGGCAAAAGAGGCGATCTAGCCTATCAACTTGAGCTCCCTTCCAACTTCGCCAATGTTCATGATGTGTTTCATGTGTCTCAACTCCGCAAGTGCTTCAAGACTCCTGAACGCATGATTCCGTTCGAAGAGATTGATCTTCAACAAGATTTGTCTTACCGAGAGCATCCCGTTGCTATTCTCGAAGAAACCGAGCGCAAGACCTGCAACAAGTCCATCAAATTCTTGAAAGTCAAGTGGTCACACCATACCGACCAAGAAGCTACGTGGGAACGATAAGATCATGTTCGTTCCGAGTACCCTTCCTTTTTCCAGTCCTAGATCTCGGGACGAGATCTTTTTGTAGTAGAGGAGAGTTTGTAATGCCCCGGATGTAATACTTTCCCTTTTGGGCAATATATAATATCTCTGGCTTCATCAATTCCATTCCGGGCTCTTTGTCTTTCGGGTTTTCGTCGTTTTGTTGTGTGCGTGTGTTCATTCATTCCGAGACTTTTACGGAACACTTCCGTTGCCCGAATATAGTCGTCCAATATATCAATCTTTACGTCTCGGACATTCCGAGACTCCTCGTCATGTCCGTGATCTCATCCGGGACTCCAAACTACCTTCGGTACATCAAAACTCATAAACTCATAATACCGATCGTCATCAAACGTTAAGCGTGCGGACCCTACGGGTTCGAGAACTATGTAGACATGACCGAGACTTATCTCCGGTAAATAACCAATAGCAGAACCTGGATGCTCATATTGGCTCCTACATATTTTACGAAGATGTAATGCCCCGGATGTAATACTTTCTCTTTTGGGCAATATATAATATCTCTGGCTTCATCAATTCCATTCCGGGCTCTTTGTCTTTAGGGTTTTCGTCGTTTTGTTGTGTGTGTGTGTTCATTCATTCATATCATGTAGTCATGTGCATCGCATTGCATTTGTGTTGTCGTTTGCATCCGGTCCCACTCGTTCCTTCCCGTTGTCCGTTTCGCGTTCCGGAGCTCCATCACGTGTCTGTGGCATCCCCGAGGCCTACTTTGGTGTTTGGCCGTGTAACGTTACCGGTATGACGCGAGACTTGTCGTGTGTTGTTGTTTTGGTGTGTCTAACCCGCCTGTGAAATCTCGTCGCGTTTGGAGTTCGTTTGGTGCTCCAACAGTTATTCTCATGGGCTAAAAGTACCTCCACTTTGAGGCCCAAGACACCCCTCCAACAGCCCACCAAACCAACCCAAACCCCTCCCTTCATCTAGGCCATCCAATTCTGATCGTGTGGCCGAAAACCACACCTCATTTGGACAACCCTAGCTCCTTGTGCCTATATATTTGTCCGCCTTCCCCAAATTTTGCCCTAATAGCAAACCCTAGCCATCTTCTTCTACCTCCAGCCTCCTCCTTCCACTCCGGCCGGAGCTCGCCGGAGGAGCTCGCCGGAGGTCGCCGGAATGCCCGCCGGTCACTGGAATCCTCGCCGGAGGAGGTTCCCCGCCGCCAAGAGCCGCCGCGCCGCCACCCTCTCCATCTCCACGCCGGCGCCGCCCTCACCCACTCCACCTCGCCGGCCGGGCGCCGCGCCCTGCCGTGCCCTCCTTCCGTCGCCAGCCGCGGGGGCATCGAGCCGCCGCCGCCCTCCTCGATCGGATCGGGGGAGGAGCCCCCGATCTGGATCGCTGTCGCCTCGCAACCCTACCAGGCCGCCCCCTGGGCCCGTTGGCTGGATCCGCTCGGGCCGAGGCCCAGCCTCCCCTTGCTAGCCGCTGGGCTCCGCCAGGTCGCCCCGCGGGCCTTCTCCCTCCGCCAGTCAGGCCGCCCGCTCCACCGCCGCTCTGCTGGGCTAGGCGGGCCGCGCCTTCGATCGCCCGCAGTCGGCCTCCCGATTCGCCAGGCCCATCCAGCGCGAGGCCTCGAGCCTCCAGCCGCCGTCGCTCGTCCTTCGATCGGGAGAGCCCCGATCGCCTCTGCCTCCAGGCGCCCTAGCGGGCTGGATCCGCCCCGGTTCCCCGGCCCGGTAGCCGCTGCCACCCAGTGGGTCGCGCCCGATCCGCGCCAGGTGGACCGGATCCGGCCCGATCCGCCTCCGAAGCCCGTTGACTTTTACAGATCTGCCTGAGGTTGCCCCCAAATCCACTAAGTCCCCAGATTTTACCTGTCTGATGCTATTTTCAAACGTGGATAACTTTTTGTGCGTAGCTCCGATTTGAGTGAATGATATGTCAAATTGTTCGTGGAGACTTGTACTACTTTTTGTTCCATTATGCCATGCATGTTTGAGATCATCTAGGTTCTTAAATATCTATTGGAAGAGTGCATCTTGATAAAAAAAACTGTTGTTAGTAGTTGTTTTCATGCCATCTTTGCAAGGTGATAATTTTTTGCATGTTTATCCAAATGATGCAAATGACATGTCCACGTGTTCGTCTTGTCATGCTCTACATGTTGATTGCTTAGGCTTGCATGATAGAATTAATCTTGCCATGTTTATCTCCGTTGCAAAGTGCTATGTGGCTGTGATGTTGTTAAACTTGTTACGAGATGCCTCGTAGCGGAGCTCTTTGCTATCGTTGTGTTTGTCCCCATGATGCATGCTTATAGGTTTTGGGTTCACCATCATGTATACTTTGTTGTGGTGCTTACCAATTGCCATGTTTAGCTTTGAGGTGACTTAAACTTGCTCTCAAAGATGCCATGATGAAACTGCTATTTTAACACTTAGTGAAATTTCACTAAGTCTGGAATCTGTAATTTCCAGATGCCATCTTTGCTTGTTGTTCTAGGCCAATCCATTTTAGTTTTGGGGTGACTCTTGATGTTTCCTTGTTGTATATATTGTTGGCTATTCATTCATGCTCTCACATGCTTATTTGAGTGGCTGTAGCATATTTAACTTTTGCTCCCAAGTTGCAATAAATTACTGTTGTCAGGATTTTGTTGTCAAGTTCAATATGTCATAGCTTGTTGCTATTGATCCGTGGCTCCTTTGGGGATGCTCCAATGGACTTATTTGCTGTAGGATATGTCTAGTTTATGTCCATACTCTTTGCCATGATGTTTGTGTGATGTAGCTTAATTATTTCTTGCTCCGAAGTTGCTATGTGGCTGTAATTTTTCAGCTTTCGCATGTTTATTGTTTTGTGTGTAACTTTTACCCCGTAGCTCCGATTTGAGCAAGTCCTATATGAAACTTGTGTGATTTTTCATGTAGATTCATAATATCCTATTGTTATCATGTTTTGAAGCATTTTGCTTGATCGCATATTATCATGCTCCATGTGCTCCCATAGTGCATCAGACATGCATCCATCATATTTTGTGTGCGCATTGCATCTTGTTGATTTCGTGCCTTGTGTGTTTGTGTTGAGTAGAGCCGGAAGCTGAGTACGAGTACGAGAACGAGGTTACTACCGAGGTTGAGAACGAGGAGCTCTCTTACGATCCCAACGACAACTCTTCAGGCAAGATGACCGAACCCTGATAACATTACTATTTTTGCCTATTGCTAGAAGTATCGATCTATAGTTTTGCCTCGATGCCCATGTTTTTCCTGTCAGCCTCCTATTGTAACCATGAACCTGTTTAATCACCCTACCTATGCAAACCATTGATTGGCTATACGTAGGCTTCGCTCAGCCCCTCTTATAGCATTGCTAGTTGCAGGTGAAGTTGAAGATGCTTGCTTCATGTTGAAGTTGTTGGGTTATATCACACTATATTAATTATTAAATGAAATCATCTATATATTGGCAATGGGTGGAAGGCTAAGCCTTTTGCTTGGTGATTTGTTCCACTCATGCCGCTAGGAACCATATAAACCGGTGTTATGTTCCTTGATTATGCGTTCCTCACACGGTTGGGGTTATGGGACCCCCTCGATAAACCGCTAAGTGCTAAGTCTTTTCCAGCAAGTCCCAACATTGGTACTATTTGCCTAATAACTAAAACTTGCATAGGGAGTAATTAACCCTCTTTCTTAATCAACAACCCGGGCCAGTGCTCCACATGAGTGTTGGTCCAAACTGGGGGTTACGTGGGGCCACCTCGAGGGAACTCAAGGTTTGGTAAAAACCTGTGGGATCACCCATCCGGTCGTGGCCTGAGACGAGATACGCGCGGCTACTATCAGGGTGTCGGCACGCCAGGAGGATTTGCTGGATTAGCCTTACCTTAGTTCGGAGTATCTTGAGCACGGGATTCCGAGGATACTCGGGCCTTCCCACCTTGGAGTTGCGACTCCGCGGATCATGGGCTTGTCATGGGCCAAGTTGGAACACCCCTGCAGGGTTATGAACTTTCGAATGTCGTGCCCGCGGTTATGTGGCAGATGGGAGCTTGTTAATATCCGGTTGTAGAAAACTTGACACCATGTTCCAATACACTACCAGCGTGCGTACCGTGACTGTCATTTTCCGAAAGGGATTCGGGAGATGAACACGGTGGGGTTATGTTTGACTGGCTTTAGTTAGGATCACTTCGTGATCATCTCTCGACCGAGGCACCTTCTCTTCTCGCTCTCTTTTACGTAAGCTAGGCTAGTGCTGCTGCAACCACTTATTCTTATTCTTTCTTCAGCCTTGTTCCACACCCAAGGCTTAAGTAGTCGTGTTATCCTGGAACGGGATTGCTGAGTCCTCTGTGGCTCACAGTTACTTCACCACCCCAGATGCAGGTACGATGGTGAGCTACCCAGGTGATGGCACCGAGCTAGACTGGGAGTACGACAAGGAGCGTAGCTGTTGCTATGTCCGTTATCCCGATGATCAGTAGTGGTTCTTCTACTAGGATTCGATCTAGACCTGTGGTTTATGTTATGTTTGGTATCTTGACATTTGGATTTTACCCTTAGATGGGTTGTGATGTTTATTGAATGATGTTTGAACATGTAATGAATTTGTGTGACGTGGCGAGTGTAAGCCAACTATCTTTTCTCTTTCATCCCCTTTTTACATGAGATGTGCAAAGATGCCAAACTTGCGATCATTCCAGAATGGGCTTATATCTTTAAGTCGTGCCTCGACACGTAGGAGATATAGCATCCTGGGCATTACAGAAGATCTTTATCGGTCAAACCGCATAACAACATACGTTGTTCCTTTTGTCATCGGTATGTTACTTGCCCGAGATTCGATCGTCGGTATCTCTATACCTAGATCAATCTCGTTACCGGCAAGTCTCTTTACTCGTTCCGTAATACATCATCTCGTGACTAACTCATTAGTCTTTTGCTTGCAAGGCTTATTATGATGTGCATTACCGAGAGGGCCCAGATATACCTCTCCGACGCTCGGAGTGACAAATCCTAGTCTTGATCTATGCCAACACCACGAACACTTTCGGAGACACCTGTAGAGCATCTTTATGATCACCCAGTTACGTTGTGACGTTTGATAGCACACAAGGTGTTCCTACGGTATTCGGGAGTTGCATAATCTCATAGTCATAGGAACATGTATAAGTTATGAAGAAAGCAATAGCGGTAAAACTAAATGATCATAGTGCTATGCTAACGGATGGGTCTAGTCCATCACATCATTCTCCTAATGATGTGATCCCATTGATCAAATGACAACTCATGTCTATGGCTAGGAAACATAGCCATCTTCGATCAATGAGCTAGTCTAGTAGAGGCATACTAGGGACATACTATTTTGTCTATGTATTCACACATGTATCAAGTTTCCGGTTAATACAATTCTAGCATGAATAAATGACATTTATCATGATATAAGGAAATACAAATAACATCTTTATTATTGCCTCTAGGGCATATTTCCTTCAGTCTCCCACTTGAACTAGAGTCAATAATCTAGATTACAAAGTAATGATCCTCACACCCATGGAGTCCTGGTGTTGATCATGTTTTGCCCGTGGAAGAGGCTTAGTCAACGGGTCTGCAACATTCAGATCCATATGTATCTTGAAAATCTCTATGTCTCCCTCCTTGACTAGATCGCGGATGGAATTGAAGCGTCTTTTTATGTGCTTTGTTCTCTTGTGAAACATGGATTCCTTCGCCAAGGCTATTGCTCCAGTGTTGTCACAAAAGATTTTCATTGGACCCGATGCACTAGGTATTACACCTAGATCGGATATGGACTCCTTCATTTTCTGCTTCCGAAGCAGCTATGTATTCCGTTTCACACGTAGATCCCGCCACGACGCTCTGTTTAGAACAGCACCAACTGACAGCTCCACCGTTCAATAAAAATACATATCCGGTTTGTGACTTAGAGTCATCCGGACCAGTGTCAAAGCTGGAATCGACGTAACCATTTACGACGAGCTTTTTGTCACCTCCATACATGAGAAACATATCCTTTGTCCTTTTCAGGTACTTCAGGATGTTTTTGACCACTGTCCAGTGATCCACTCCTGGATTACTTTGGTACCTTCCTGTTAGACTAATAGCAAGGCACACATCAGGTCTGGTACACAGCATTGCATACATGATAGATCCTATGGCTGAGGCATAGGGAATGACTTTCATTTTCTCTCTATCTTCTGCAGTGGTCGGGCATTGAGTCTTACTCAACTTCATACCTTGTAACACAGGCAAGAACCTTTTCTTCGACTGATCCATTTTGAACTTCTTCAAAACTTTATCAAGGTATGTGCTTTGTGAAAGTCCAATTAAGCGTCTTGATCTATCTCTATAGATCTTGATGCGTAATATATAAGCAGCTTCACCGAGGTCTTTCATTGAAAAACTCTTATTCAAGTATCCTTTTATGCTATCCAGAAATTCTATATCATTTCCAATCAACAATATGTCATCCACATATAATATCAGAAATGCTATAGAGCTCCCACTCACTTTCTTGTAAATACAGGCTTCTCCAAAAGTCTGTATAAACCATATGCTTTGATCACCTCATCAAAGCGTATATTCCAACTCCGAGATGCTTGCACCAGTCCATAGATGGATCGTTGGAGCTTGCACACTTTGTTAGCACCTTTTGGATTGACAAAACCTTCTGGTTGCATCATATACAACTCTTCTTTGAGATATCCATTTAGGAATGCAGTTTTGACATCCATTTGCCAGATTTCATAATCATAAAATGCGGCAATTGCTAACATGATTCAGACAGACTTAACCATCGCTACATGTGAGAAAGTCTCATCGTAGTCAACTCCTTGAACTTGTCGAAACCCTTTCGCAACAAGTCGAGCTTTGTAAACAGTAACATTACCGTCTGCGTCGGTCTTCCTCTTGAAGATCCATTTATTTTCGATGGCTTGCCGATCATCGGGCAAGTAAACCAAAGTCCACACTTTGTTCTCATACATCGATCCCATCTCAGATTTCATGGCCTCAAGCCATTTTGTGGAATCTGGGCTCATCAACGCTTCCTTATAGTTCGTAGGTTCATCATGGTCTAGTAACATGACTTCCAGAACTGGGTTGCCGTACCACTCTGGTGCGGAACGAACTCTGGTTGATCTACGAAGTTCTGCAGAAACTTGATCTGAAGTTTCATGATCATCATCATTAGCTTCCTTACTAATTGGTGTAGGAATCACTGGAACGAGTTTCCGTGATGTACCACTTTCCAATTCGGGAGAAGGTACAATTACCTCATCAAGTTCTACTTTCCTCCCACTCACTTCTTTCGAGAGAAACTCCTTCTCTAGAAAGGATCCATTCTTAGCGACGAAAATCTTGCCTTCATATCTGTGATAGAAGGTGTACCCAACAGTCTCTTTTGGGTATCCTATGAAGACACATTTCTCCGACTTGGGTTCGAGCTTATCAGGTTGAAGTTTTTTCACATAAGTATCGCAGCCCCAAACTTTAAGAAACGACAACTTTGGTTTCTTGCCAAACCATAGTTCATAAGGTGTCGTCTCAACGGATTTAGATGGTGCCCTATTTAACGTGAATGCAGCTGTCTCTAAAGCATAACCCCAAAACGATAGTGGTAAATCGGTAAGAGACATCATAGATCACACCATATCCAATAAAGTACGGTTACGACGTTCGGACACACCATTGCGTTGTGGTGTTCCGGGTGGCGTGAGTTGTGAAACTATTCCGCATTGTTTCAAATGAAGACCAAACTCGTAACTCAAATATTCTCCTCCACGATCATATCGTATAAATTTTATTTTCTTGTTATGATGATTCTCTACTTCACTCTGAAATTCTTTGAACTTTTCAAATGTTTCAGACTTGTGCTTCATTAAGTAGATATACCCATATCTGCTCAAATCATCAGTGAAGGTTAGAAAATAACGATACCCACCGCGAGCTTCAACACTCATTGGCCCACATACATCAGTATGTATGATTTCCAACAAATCTGTTGCTCGCTCCATAGTTCCGGAGAATGGAGTTTTAGTCATCTTGCCCATGAGGCATGGTTCGCAAGCACCAAGTGATTCATAATCAAGTGATTCCAAAATTCCATCACTATGGAGTTTCTTCATGCGCTTTACACCAATATGACCTAAACGGCAGTGCCACAAATAAGTTGCACTATCATTATTAACCTTGCATCTTTTGGCTTCAATATTATGAATATGTGTATCACTACAATCGAGATCCAATAAGAACAGACCACTCTTCAAGGGTGCATGACCATAAAAGATATTATTCATAAAAATAGAACAACCCTTATTCTCTGATTTGAATGAATAACCATCTCGCAATAAACAAGATTTAGATATAATGTTCATGCTCAACGCTGGCACCAAATAACAATTATTTAGGTCTAAAACTAATCCCGAAGGTAGATGTAGAGGTAGCGTGCCGACGGCGATCACATCAACTTTGGAACCATTTCCCACGCGCATCGTCACCTCGTCCTTAGCTAATCTTCGTTTAATCCGTAGTCCCTGTTTCGAGTTACAAATATTAGCAACCGAACCGGTATCAAATACCCAGGTACTACTACGAGCATTAGTCAGGTACACATCAATAACATGTATATGACATATACCTTTGTTCACCTTGCCATCCTTCTTATCCGCCAAATACTTGGGGCAGTTCCGCTTCCAGTGTCCAGTCCCTTTGAAGTAGAAGCACTCAGTTTCAGGCTTGGCTCCAGACTTGGGTTTTTCGCGGGAGTAGCAACTGTCTTGCTATTCTTCTTGAAGTTCCCCTTCTTTCCCTTGCCATTTTTCTTGAAACTAGTGGTCTTGTTAACCATCAACACTTGATGCTCCTTTTTGATTTCTACCTCCGTAGCTTTGAGCATAGCGAAGAGCTCGGGAATCGTCTTCTGCATCCCTTGCATATTATAGTTCATCACGAAGCCTTTATAGCTTGGTGGCAGTGATTGAAGAACTCTATCAATGACACTATCCTCGTCAACTTTGCAACCAAGTTGAGTCATATGATTGTAGTACCCAGACATTCTGAGTAAGTGTTCACTGATAGAACTATTCTCCTCCATCTTGCAGTTGTAGAACTTAGTGGAAATCTCATATTTCTCAATACGGGCATTTGCTTGAAATATTAACTTCAACTCCTGGAACATCTCATATGGTCCATGACGTTCAAAACATCGTTGAAGTCCCGGTTCTAAGCCGTAAAGCATGGCACACTGAACTATCGTGTAGTCATCAGACCACGTCTGCTAGACGTTCAAAGCGTCTACATTAGCGGGAGGGGGCTTGTCACCTAGCGGTGCTTCAAGGACATAATTCGTCTATGCAGCAATGAGGATAATCCTCAAGTTACGGACCCAGTCCGTGTAATAGCTACCATCATCTTTCAACTTAGCTTTCTCTAGGAATGCATTAAAATTCAAAGGAACGGTAGCACGGGCTATTGATCTACAGCAACATAGATATGCAAAAACTATCAGGACTAAGTTCATGATAAATTAAAGTTCAACTAATCAAATTACTTAAAGAACTCCCACTTAGATAGACATCCTTCCGGTCATCTAAATGATCACGTGATCCAAATCAACTAAACCATGTCCGATCATCACGTGAGATGGAGTAGTTTCAATGGTGAACATCTTATGTTGATCATATCTACTATATGATTCACGCTCAACCTTTCGGTTTCCAGTGTTCCGAGGCCATATCTGCATATGCTAGGCTCGTCAAGTTTAACCCGAGTATTCTGCGTGTGCAAAACTGGCTTATACCCGTTGTATTTGAACGTAGAGCTTATCACACCCGATCATCACGTGGTGTCTCGACACAACGAACTTTCGCAACGGTGCATACTCAGGGAGAACACTTATACCTTGAAATTTAGTAAGGGATCATCTTATAATGCTACCGTCATTCTAAGCAAAATAAGAAGCATAATAAGATAAACATCACATGCAATCAAAATATGTGACATGATATGGCCATCATCATCTTGTGCTTTTGATCTCCATCTCCAAAGCACCGTCATGATCACCTTCGTCACCGGCGCGACACCTTGATCTCCATCATAGCATCTTTGTCGTCTCGCCAACTATTGCTTCTACGACTATCGCTACCGCTTAGTGATAAAGTAAAGCAATTACATGGCGATTGCATTTCATACAATAAAGTGACAACCATATGGCTCCTGCCAGTTGCCGATAACTTTACAAAACATGATCATATCATACAAAACCGTATATCTCATCATGTCTTGACCATATCACATCACAACATGCCCTGCAAAAACAAGTTAGACGTCCTCTACTTTGTTGTTGCAAGTTTTACGTGGCTGCTACGGGCTTAGCAAGAACCGTTCTTACCTACGCATACAAAACCACAACGATGTTTCGTCAAGTATGTGTTGTTTTAACCTTCACAAGGACCGGGCGTAGCCACACTCGATTCAGCTAAAGTGAGAGAGACAGACACCCGCCAGTCACCTTTAAGCAACGAGTGCTCATAACGGTGAAACCAGTCTCGCGTAAGTGTACGCATAATGTCGGTCCGGGCCGCTTCATCTCACAATACCGCCGAAGCAAAGTATGACATGCTGGTAAGCAGTATGACTAGTATCGCCCACAACTCATTGTGTTCTACTCGTGCATATCATCTACGCATAGACCTGGCTCTGATGCCACTGTAGGGGAACGTAGTATTTTAAAATTTTCCTACGATCACGCAAGATCTATCTATCAGATGTATAGCAACGAGGGGAAGAGTGTCTACGTACCCTCGTAGGCCGGGAGCGGAAGCGTCAAGTGACGCGGTTGATGTAGTCAAACTTCTTCGCGATCCAACCGATCAAGCACTGAACGTACGGCACCTCCGCGTTCAGCACACGTTCAGCTTGATGACGTCCCACGAGCTCTTGATCCAGTTGAGCTTCACGGGAGAGTTTCGTCAGCACGACGGCGTGGTGACGGATATGATGTATCTACCGGCACAGGGCTTCGCCTAAGCACTGCAACGGTATGACCGATGTGTGTTTCCGTGGAGGGGGGCACCGCTGTAACGCCCCGGACACACCCGCCGGTGGTCGTTACTCCTGGCGGGATCTAGACTGGCCTCACATATCAATACTAGTCTTTTCTGCGCACTTTGTCCTCACTCGTGCGCTCCCGGGACCAACTTCCCGGTCGGTCACCCATCCTGAAACTACTCCAAGCTGAGCACGCTTAACTTTGGAGTTCTATCAGAATGGACTCCCGGAAAAGAAGGAATTCCTTATTGATATGAGTAGTCTATCATCCCTAATAAGCCAGGCCATCACATACACCCTCACTCAGAGGAACCGACGTCCTCGTCGGGCCACAGGAACGTTCCCTCTTGGCACAACTGTCTGTGCTTCCAGGACAGCACATGTGCCATGCCGTGTGCCACGACGGGTCACAAACGTCATGCACAACATGACTGCAAACTGTCCGCAAACATCCATGTAACCACAAAGGTCGGCTCTGATACCAACTTGTAACGCCC
Source organism: Secale cereale (assembly GCA_902687465.1). NCBI lineage: Eukaryota > Viridiplantae > Streptophyta > Magnoliopsida > Poales > Poaceae > Secale > Secale cereale. Next base: position 457,716,017 of record LR738712.1, read on the forward strand.
TGGACACACCCGCTGGTGATCGTTACTCCTGGCGGGATCTAGACTGGCCTCACATATCAATACTAGTCTTTTCTGCGCACTTTGTCCTCACTCGTGCGCACCCGGGACCAACTTCCCGGTCGGTCACCCATCCTGAAACTATTCCAAGCTGAGCACGCTTAACTTTGGAGTTCTATCAGAATGGGCTCCCGGAAAAGAAGGAATTCCTTATTGATAGGAGTAGTCTATCATCCCTAATAAGCCAGGCCATCACAACCGCACACGGCTAAAACAATTCAACTTGTGTGTCTTTGGGTGCCCCCTGCCCCCGTATATAAAGGAGCAAGGGGGGAGGCCGGCTGGCCCCTTGTGGCGCGCCTAGGAGGTGCAATCTACTAGGAATAGGATTGCAATCCTATTCCTAGTAGGAACTACCAAAAGGGAGAAGGGGGGAAGGAAGGAGAGGGAGAAGGAGAAGGAAAGGGCGTCGGCCACCCCTCCCTCCTTGTCCAATTTGGACCAAGGGGAGGGGGCGCGTGGCCCAGCCCTGGCGCTCCTTCTCTCTTCCTCCTACGGCCCATTAAGGCCCATAGCTTCCCCAGGGGTTCAGGTAACCCCCCCGGTACTCCAGTAAATTCTGAAACTTTTACGGAACACTTCCGTTGTCCGAATATAGTCGTCCAATATATCAATCTTTACGTCTCGGACATTCCGAGACTCCTCGTCATGTCCGTGATCTCATCCGGGACTCCGAACTACCTTTGGTACATCAAAACTCATAAACTCATAATACCGATCATCATCAAACGTTAAGCGTGAGGACCCTACGGGTTCGAGAACTATGTAGACATGACCGAGACTTATCTCCGGTCAATAACCAATAGCGGCACCTGGATGCTCATATTGGCTCCTACATATTCTACGAAGATCTTTATCGGTCAAACCGCATAACAACATATGTTGTTCCTTTTGTCATCGGTATGTTACTTGCCCGAGATTCGATCGTCGGTATCTCTATACCTAGTTCAATCTCGTTACCGGCAAGTCTCTTTACTCGTTCCATAATACATCATCTCGTGACTAACTCATTAGTCTTTTGCTTGCAAGGCTTATTATGATGTGCATTACCGAGAGGGCCCAGAGATACCTCTCCGACGCTCAGAGTGACAAATCCTAGTCTTGATCTATGCCAACACCATGAACACTTTCGGAGACACCTGTAGAGCATCTTTATGATCACCCAGTTACGTTGTGACTTTTGATAGCACACAAGGTGTTCCTACGGTATTCGAGAGTTGCATAATCTCATAGTCATAGGAACATGTATAAGTTATGAAGAAAGCAATAGCAGTAAAACTAAACGATCATAGTGCTATGCTAACGGATGGGTCTAGTACATCACATCATTATCCTAATGATGTGATCCCACTGATCAAATGACAACTCATGTCTATGGCTAGGAAACATAACCATCTTCGATCAGTGAGCTAGTCTAGTAGAGGCATACTAGGGACATACTATTTTGTCTATGTATTCACACATGTATCAAGTTTCCGGTTAATACAATTCTAGCATGAATAAAAGACATTTATCATGATATAAGGAAATACAAATAACATCTTTATTATTGCCTCTAGGGAATATTTCCTTCAGTATTTCAATCTTATTCATTTGTCGAAGCTTTGATCTATATGTTGTCATCAATTACCAAAAAGGGGAGATTGAAAGTGCAACTATCCCTGGGTGGTTTTGGTAATTACTAACAACATATAGCTCATTGAACTAATGCTATCTCAAGATGATATTTCAGGAAAGTTCAATGATTGGCATGGCATGGAGTAGGAATGTGGACCCCTCAAAATGCTAAGGACAAAGGATTGGCTCAAGCTCAAGACTCTACATTTTCCATTTTAGTGATCCAAGATTACATTGAGTCCATAGGAAAGCCAATACTATTAAAAGGGGATGAGGTGTTTCTTAATGGGTTTCTTCCTCAAAATGCTTAGTGATATGCTCCAAAATCCTCAACCACTTTCTCACATCCACATATGTCCCAAACCAAAAGTCAAACTCGGCCCCACCGAAAAGATCTATCCGGCGCCACCGAGTTCATTTGACATAGCTACTGCCACTAAACCCTAATCACTTCGGTCTCACCGAAAGGGATCTCGGTCTCACCGAGATGGGATTGCAAACTCTCTGTTTCCCTTTGTAACACCGAGATGAGCAATCGGTCCCACCGAGTTCGCAATGCAAACTCTGTGTTTCCTCTTCGTAATGTTTCGGTCTCACCGAAACGAGCGAATCGGTCCCACCGAGTTTGCCTCACCAACTCTCTGTAAGCTTATTACCAAAATCGGTCCCACCAAGTTTGTGTAATCGGTCTCATCGAGATTACGTTATGCCCTAACCCTAATGAAATCTGTCCCACCGAGTTGATCATATCGGTCCCAGCGAAATGCCTAACTGACAAATTATGAACTAAATCGGTCTGACCGAGTTCTCTGAATCGGTCCCACCGAGTTTGGTAAATTGTGTGTAACGGTTAGATTTTGTGTGGAGGCTATATATACCCCTCCACCCACTCTTCACTCGTGGAGAGAGCCATCAGAACATATCTACACTTCCATCATTCATGTTCTGAGAGAGAATCACCTACTCAAGTGTTGAGATCAAGATATTCCATTCCTACCATATGAATCTTGCTCTCTAGCCTTCCCCAAGTTGCTTTCCACTCAAATCTTTCTTCCACCATATCCAAATCTATGAGGAGCTGCTTGAGTGTTGGGGAGACTATCATTTGAAGCATTTGAGCAAGGAGTTCATCATCAACACACCGTATATTACCTTTTGGAGAGTGGTGTCTCCTAGATTGGTTAGGTGTCACTTGGGAGACTCCAACAAGATTGTGGAGTTGAACCAAGGAGTTTGTAAGGGCAAGAAGATCGCCTACTTCATGAAGATCTACCCCTAGTGAGGCAAGTACTTCATGGGCGATGGCCATGGTGGGATAGACAAGGTTGCTTCTTCGTGGACCCTTCATGGGTGGAGCCCTCCGTGGACTCTCGCAGCCGTTACCCTTCGTGGGTTGAAGTCTCCATAACCTTGGATGTACGATGTCACCATCTATCGGAACCAAGACAAAAACATCCGTGTCTACACTTGCGTTTGCTCCCTCCAAACTCCTCCCTTTACCTTCATATGCAATTGTTTTACTTTCCACTGCTATACTCTTAGAATTGCATGTGTAGGTTGATTGCTTGACTTGTGCTAAGTTGCTAAAATCTGCCAAGAACTAAAATTGGGAAAAGGCTAGATTTTTATTTGGTCAAGTAGTCAAATCACCCCCCCCCTCTAGACATACTTTCGATCCTACACCGGTGAATGGGACTTAGGTCTTCCAAAGGCCGACAAAGGGCGGCGGCAGCGCACGGGCTGCTGCAAGATGGCGCGACAGCGACGCGGCTTCGGATCTGCGCCTCAAGCGCGAGGGAGATGGAGGCCGATCGCGGGGCTTCAAGGCGCGGAGGAGGCCACGACATGGGCGTCATGGGCGAGCAAGGAGCAGAGGCAGCGCGATGGTGGCGACGGGCTGGCTCAGTTTGGCCAGATCCGGGCGCGACGATGGTGGGCAAGCGACCAGCGGGGCAGGCGGCGTGGACGCCGGGGCCATGGCGAGGCGGCGGCGCAGAGAAGGAAGGCGCGGAAGGACAAGGGACGACTGGGCGACGACGAGCCGAAGGACGACGAGGACGAGGGAGGCGAGCGAGGTGACGAGGAGGAGGTAGAGGGGATCGAGCGAGGCGGTGTGTGGTGGCGGAGTTTGACGCGGTGTGGAAGGGTGAGAGGGAGAGGGAGATCGATGGGAGAGATGGGTATCGAGCAGGAGGCGGCGGGAAGAGGGAGATATCGAGAGGAGGGAGGTCGGGGCCTAGGGTTAGGAGGGGATTGGGTGAGGCCGCGGCTGGGCCTCGGGGCAAATGGGCCGGCCTGGCTGCAGGTGGCCAAGAGCGCGAAGCATGTAAGTGGGCTCTCTTCTAAAAAATAAAACAAAACATACATGAGAAAGAAAAGAAAGATAAGTTAGGGGTGGAATTTGGGCATGGGGGTTATTTTCTCAGACTCACAAAAATGAGCTTGATCCAAGAAAAATGGAAATGAACACGTGGGTGAAGTTTGAATCAAACTCACTTGAATTTAATTCAAATGAGTGTGAGAAGGAAGTGGGTAATTGGTAGGTCCAAAAATGTTGAGAATTTTGGTGGAGCTCGGGAAAATAATGAAAGAATTTATGGGCAAAGTTTGAGGTCAAGAAGTGAGATAACAAAGGCTTGGGGAATTATTTGCAAGTGTGTTTTTGTGATTCCAAATTAATGGAATATTTATAATAGCTCCATAGTATTGGAAGGATATGTTATAAAGAGAAGTCACCCTTCCCTCGATTTAAATAGATCAAAAGATCTATGCAATTTATTTAGTTGAGTTGCAAACATTAAATGACGCGGTGACATGATGCAATGAAACAAGCAAATAAAACACACGGCGAAACTCATAATAGCTGGAAGTCTTCTGGAGCGTCGGTCTTGGGGCGTCATAGCGCGCTTGGCAACCGTGTCGCCCCCTCATGACTCTTCAGGTCTTCTCCCGAAGCTTCTTGTGTCCCTTCAGGTCCAGAAAAAATCATCAAAAAGTTTTGAAGCGTTTGGACTCCGTTTGGTACTGATTTTCTGAAAAGCCAAAAACAACAACTCTCACTGGGAACTATGTTAATAGGTTAGTCCCCCCAAAAATGATATATAATTACATAATAAACATCCAAGACTGATACTATAATAGCATGGCACAATAGAAAATTATAGATACGTTGGAGAGGTATCACCACCATCCCATGTTCTTGCCCTTCCCCTGTGGGCTCCTGAGCTGCAACCCCAGCGGTAGTACCGCTGGGGCGAGCAGTAGTACCGCTTCGATGGCACTACTGCCATGTGGCTCCGCGCAATTGCACTACTTTGCGAGTACTTCCGCCATAGCGGTAGTACCGCTCTCCGAAGCAATAGTACCGCTTACGTGCGGGCTGAGAGCAAGATAACGGTTGGATTCTTTCCCACTATAAATAGGGGGTCTTCTTCCCCAAGAAGACTTACCTCATCCTCCCCTAAACTTCATTGTTTCTCAAAGCTCCATTTTCACCTGATCTCTCTCCCTAGCCAACAAAACTTGTTGGTTCTCTAGGGTTTGGTTGAGAGGGCCCCGATATACACTTCCACCTAGAGAAATTTGACCCCCACTAATCCTTGGCGAATCTTGTTACTCTTGGGTGTTTGAGCACCCTAGACAGTTGAGGTCACCTCGGAGCCACAATACATTAAAGTGAAGTTTCGTGGTAGTGCTGGGAGCTTCCAATTTGATTGTGGAGATTGCCCCAACCTTATTTGTTATGGTTCGGTCGCCGCCTTCAAGGGCACCACTAGTGGAATCACGACATCTTGCATTATGCGAGGGCGTGAGGAGAATACGGTGGCCCTAGTGGCTTCTTGGGGAGCATTGTGCCTCCACACCGCTTCAACGGAGACGCACTTCCCCTCAAAGGCAAGTAACTTCGGTAACACATTCTCGTCTTCACCGGCTCCACTTGTGAAGCTTTATTTGTATTGTATCCTTTGCTTGCTTGTGTTTCTATTGTTGCTAGCATCATATAGGTCGTTCACCTAGTTGCATATCTAGATAACATATTTGTTGCTAAACCTAAACTGTCAAGAAAAACTAAAAATTGGCACCCCCCCTCTAGTCAACCATATTAATCCTTTCACTGATCATTACAAGGAAGGACTTCGGAAGCTGTGAACCTTGGCGTAATCAATATGAAAACTGTAGAAGACTTGGCGTGTACTTCATGGATAGCTCAATAACTGACATGTCGGCAACCGACCATATGTGTAATCTAGGTAACCCTGGTGCATATATAAGCTATGGGGTTTAGTCTTTCGGGACATGATTACCAGCCTTGGGGTTTAGAACACAATCATACGGTCTCGAGGTAGATCATCTTGTACTCTGTACTCCATCACGTCAATATAATCACAATGGGAGGTTTTACCTCTTCGAGAGGGCTCGAACCTGGGTAAACATCCTCTCTTGTTCCCCCCTATAACAGTTGTTCCTGGACCAATAGCTCGGGACCCCTACCCAATATTGCCGGTTTTAGCACCGACGGAAGGGCACCTGAGTTTCCAAAAGAATAAAAATAAAATAAAAAAGTGAAACCTTGTTGGAACAAGTATTGTCCAGTGTATTAGTTTCACAACAATTTTTTAATGCTATTTTGAAGAATAAAAATAAAATGGATAATATATTAAGCTTACCATTCACACGGCTTATAGTTGTAATTTTGTCTTTTTGCGAACAATACCACGTAAGTCTTTTCCTCGATTCTCGTGAAAAAGAAGAAGTCCTTTTGTTGTGAAACTTTACACATGAGCGATACACTAGACAATACTTGTTTCGACAAAGTTTAACATTTTTTATCCTTCTACTATTTTCTAGAAAAATGCTTGATTGGGTGCGCCTACACCCAGGATATAAAAATCCACAATGTATTTTTTATACCTATTTTCCTACAGGAGTTTTCATTAGAAGAGCTTGACATCACAATGTTTCGATCGGCACCACCGCCGTTCTGAGACGTTGTGTCCCTACTTGTCGCAACTTTAGAGTTTCTTTTTTTATGTAGATTCATTTATTCAAACCATTTTATCTCTTGAACCATGCGTCCAAATCTCAAAATGTTTTCAGTGTTGGATTTCTCCCGTCAAGATCTTCAAAACTAGATTCAATGTTAATATATTTTGATGAACCAAACAACTGAAAAAAAATCACAAAACATGGTTTTCTTCCCACTTTCCCCCTTCTTGAGAAGCACGCCTGGCTTCTCGCAGAAGAAAATCCGTGTCTTCATGAGAAGCAAATCCATGCTTCCCGTGGAGATGGCAATTGTGCTACTCGTGAAAGGAAATATGTCTTCACGAGAAGCAAATTTGTGCTTCTCGGGGAAGCATATTTTTTTTCTTTTCGAGAAGCACAACACAGAAACAAATGTGTACCTCCACGAGAAGCAATTATGTGCTTCTTGTGGAATCACAATCTCCCTAGAAGAACAAGTTTTTACCTTTTGAGAAGCACAACTCATAGAAGTAAATCTGTGGCTTCTCATGGAAGCACATGTTTTCTTCCTTCCGGAAAGCGTAATTGTGCTTCTCGTGAAATCAAATTTGTGTCTTCACGAGAAGCACTTTTTTTTCCTTTTTAAGAGGCACAAGGAAACAAACCGTGTCTACATGAGAAGCAAATATGTACTTCTTGTCGAAGCGCATTTTATTTTATTTTGCGCAAAAAAGACTGTGATATTTTCTTCTTCCAAAACCTAGGTAAAACCGGACAAAAATCGAGAAGCCCAAATACCTCGGAAGAAACCAACCTAAGACCCCAAAACACGTAAAAAATGAAATCCAAAGGGAGCTCCGAACACGTGATATGTGATGGCGGCCTAGATGCACCACTTGATGTTCTCCCAAGGCAGAAAAAAAGAAGATCATTAGAGGTCCCCGCAAGGGCTAACCTTCAGTTAGTTGTGCTTCGATTTCCACCACGAACGAAATCGTTCGATCGTTCAACATATAGGGGATGTATCTGGTGCACATGTGCATGTGCTGCTACCGGTGCACTTGTCGCCGGTAGTGCCTTTACAAATGTTCGATTTTCTTTGAGAAAACCATATTCACACAACCGATATTGTTGCAAAATTTCAAATCAAAACTCAAAATATTACTCAAGATAGAAAAAAACAAATTCGATACTTAATAGTACGTAACATAAGTTGGGATTTAGACTTGACCCAATATCACATTGATGTTTATAAATTCTGATATGAAATCTTGTGACAACTTACATTAATGTTGTGTCAATGTGCTAGATTTTTTTTTGGATTTTCAAAATATTTTAAATGCGCTACAGCGTTCGCACCGATAGCACCACAAAGCACCCGTCACAATATACACTAGTGGTTGGGGCGCCACCAGGTGGCGCCTCTTGAGGCGGGATTATGCACGCTAATCAAGCTGTTGTATTTGTTAACGGGACTATATCACAATAGGCTTAGTTTAGGCCAAAAGACAGGCAGCCTAGATGATACATCAATCATTGAAGTACATGTAAAGTTTCAATTGGCAAACATACTAAATCTAATTTTAGCGTAAAAAACCTAGAAAGACAGCATGAGCACATTGACATGTAGCAGAAATAAACTCAAAATGGATATTCACCCCGCATCTTAATACCAGTGTTACAAAATCATATGTCCATATGAGGAGAAGCAAACTTAAGGATTTGTCACTTCTTGACTGTGGATACTATATTCATCTACAAACATGTAACATGCAACAGCGGACCATTGGACCGAGAGAAAGAGACGCAAGTCAACACAACAAATTAACAAGAGTCATGTTGTAACAGAAACCTTCAATGTTTGACAAACTCGCAATGCTCTTCAAGTTCTCTGAAGTAGAGTAGGCCGCCAGAGGTGCGTACGTACCTTTAGAGAGAGGTCGTCGGTGTCAAGATATGAATAGAGTAGCATGAAAAGAGCATGGAAAAGGTTGTTTCTTATCATAGATGATTTACTCTTCGGTCTGAGGTGCTTTGAGTTTCTTGTAGCACCGTGCTTCTCTACACAACGAATGTGATGGAATATAATCTATAAAGTATAAATTGTTTGGCCTTCCAAATGGATCTATTATTTGGAATTGTTATTGTTGGTTTTATGTTAAAAAGAAAATACACTCATGATCTGAAGCAGAATTAAGATGGTAAAATAGAGATGTGGTAGCACATGTATCTACCGTATTTGTGATTCCGTTCATTCACAGGATTAATGAAAGCAAGTTATACCTGAACAGAAAATAACCTAGATAAGCATGTATATTTTTGAAAGAAATTATCAAAGCAGCTGGAAAGCTTAGAGTGTGGCAGTAGTTCAAATTTTAACATCGAGTCATCTAAATATACAGTGTTCCCAAACATTTGAAGAGTCAAATGGCAGAAAATTAGAAACATTTTAGGCCACAGCTGACACATCGAGCACCATACATATAGCAAGATAAAAGGGGCAGTCAAGTTTAGACAAACAATTGTGACCCTCTGAAATTTTGCATCTATGGAATATTGACTGGATATATCCCTTTCTATCTCGGCATTTGGTCATTATATAATAGTTTAGTTTAGTATTAAAGGCTGGTTATGTCGAAGAGAGGATGTTAAAAGAACAGAGGAAGGAGGTCACCTTATTGGATCTGTGGTGCTTGACAGAGGCAGAGGTGTAATATAGTATGAAGGGCCATACATGAACTCGACATGACTAATTAAGGTGAAACCAATGATGATGAACAGAGCGGTCAACCAACGAACGATTAGGTCCCCTCAAACAATCCTGAGCATTAAAACACACATATCAGAAAAATAATCAGATAAAACATGACAAGAGCACACCTCAGTGCAGCATAACAACAAATAGGCTATGAGCAGTTAACATGAGCAGCAAACCAACAAAATAACATCACACTAACAACCATCTATATGGACACACAGAATGACCAATCTGAACCGGAGATGCCGGATAGGTCGTTCGTATGGCATAAGAAACCCGAAACCCAAAAAATTCAGTTTACACATAGTTGACCAAAAGAACACAAACATAAGCATACATGTACGCAAGGATAGAACAAAACACGAGGATGAGGAATGGACCGTGCCCTATAAAGATCCTAGATAGGGAGCGACAAAGCAGATCCAAGATAAAAACAAGCCACAGCCACAGAGCAAAGTGGGCACATATATCACTTCTCTGCACGTATACATACAATCAAAACTACTCTGTCACAGTTGCACAAGGTCAGATTAGAGCTCACCTTATCGTCCGTACTCCTTAGTTTCACTGGAACGGATCCATGTCGTGAACTTGTTCCCATGCCACTCCACCTTGTTCCTCTTCTAGTTACCGTGTTGTAAATCTGTGGAAAATACATATGGTAGAAGATTCACAAAACTCACGCAATTGAAAGGGGCCAAACAATATAGTCCTTGTTCCAGCCCCTAATAGGATACCAATAGTTTAGTACTGTTTCTGGCCACTGAAGGTCCAAATTAAACAGAGCTAAATTAATTTGACATACAACAGATCAACTCGATCCTGTGAATTGTCCCCAAACTGTACTTACCAAGGCAGTGTAATGGTCAGCCACAACATCATGTCGTCAATTCAACTTACAATTATAAAGATATAACGATGAGACGATCTAGCTGCTACTGAAGAAAGAAACGATAATCCCTTTGGTTCACGATATGCCTGGTAACTTGAATCTGAAGGAAAATGACTATTTCGTATGGATGTATCGAGAATTAAAGGATGTAATACAGAAATCAAACTTTTAATCCAAAAAATAAAACCATACAATCATGTGCTAGCTTGCTTATCACATACAGTTAAGGTGCTAACAATTAGTAATTCGTTTGTTGTCATGTAATTGTGAGACACACCTTTGTAAACTCTTACATATATTCTAGTATGTTCATTGAGAATAACAGCCGAAATAAAAATATGTGGCTTCAAGAAGATTTCATGAATAAAGAACATCTTACTATAATCGATGGTAGAACCCAATACTGAATAGGTTGTGACACTAAATTAGTCCAAGCATCTTCCTGTAATTAGAAAAATCTACAACATTTGACTTCTAAAGTTCATAATAGCTCACCAATCTAAGAGGAAATCCATTTTTCAATCTACCATTGATATGCTTTAATTTGGAATTTCTAAAATTAGCACGTACGTAGTAGACAAAAAGTGGGACACTGTACCTAATCCGAACTAATCTTCAAGATTTGAGGTGCCGGATTTCTCCTGGAAGACCTGCCATTTGATAGCTAATTAGTGATTAGCATCTACGAAAAATGGATATGGAGCAGCTCTAGCATAAACAGGGATCAATAATAATACCAAAAAAGAATAACAATAATTTCACATGGCATGATTATAACAAAAATATATGTTGTAGACTTGTTCAAGCTCCTTCCTCAAAAATAACTATATTAGATGGTGTCCCAGATTCAACAAGTGAATACTAAACACCTTTCCAAAAAAACAAGTGAATACTGAACTTAGAAACAACTGGGCATAGTATTCACAGAATACTACAAGGGTGAGTTGTAGCTCACAACTATCACCACGTGAACAGAATATGTTCACGTGGTCTGTGCAATCATGAACAAGGAATGCAAAAGTTGAATGAAGTTTTTAAGCCAAAAGCAAATGCAGGTGGAGAGTAATAACTTCTGTGAGGTCGTGGGATCTGCCTTTGCAAGCAACGAGAAGGGGTTTGCACCGAGTAATTGCATCAGTGCCATGACCATGTCAGCTCAATCCCGTGGAGAGATGACCAGTGCAACACATGAAAATAACCTAGGCAAATCAGAGAGACGGAGAGAGAGATCACCTTGTTCTTCACTCTTCCTCAAGATCCTTCCTCTTCTCTTCTTCATCCGATCCGCTCAAGCTGCATGTGGGAGCGGGACTAAGTGGGATGTCCCACTTAAATTACTTTAATGGGCTCCCATTGAACACGAAATAAATTAATCGGGCTATCCCACTTATTCCATTGGGAACCCACCACAGCCCACTAGCTCCTTCCGATAGGTTTCTCTCGTCAACAGAGAGGTCAGAGGAGGCGCCGTGGCGCAGGCACACCACCTTCGCCGCAGATTGATGCACGACGTCGACGCCCCCGCCTATTCCTCCTCGCACCTTCCCCGCCTCCAAGCTTCTCCCTCCTCGACCGCGGTCGCGGAAGCTACTCCTCGAAGCTTCCCTTCTCTGGATTGCACTTGCTAATCTTTGCCTCCTATCTTGTTGTCAGTCTGTCAGCACTGAACCTCTGTATCACAACCTGCTGCTTGCTCAACCAAAGGCAGTCCAGGGGTGAAACGCATTGTATCAGTACTCCGGGCTCCGGCGATAGCTCACATCAGGCCTTCCAATGGTCTTCCTCAGCTGGATTACAAATCTGGAGACAGAGTTGTTCCTAGGCAGAAAATTCAAGCCTTATGCATAGTGAATATCCAAGAGTAATCTTACTTCTGTGAAAATTTTCTGAATTGATGTAATGGCTTAGACTCTTAAGAAAGTGAAGTGATGTAGAGTTGAGATTTCTAATGTAGTGGCTTAGATATGAAAGTCTGAATTAATGGTCAATTTTTTCATTGTTTGTGAATTTTTTTTCATGTTAGCCGTTGATTTGTTTCTTCATAAATCATGTGTTTGATACTTGGATATTCATTGCTGGAAGATGGTTAGCTGAGACTATATGGAACACATGGATTGCTCTGTTTTGTATTTGTGCTAGAATAGGCATGCTGCCTTCTCCAGTTCTTATTGTTTCACGTAGTCTTTCATTATTTGGCGCTAGAACTGGGAATAAGTGGGTTCCCACTTAACCCGTATAATCCCTGCAATTAAACCTGGTAATAGTTTCAAAACCAAACTGAAGCCAGCCCAAACCATACGACTCTACCTCTTCCATCCAAACCAATCCAATCCAAAATTTCACCATCATTATCCAGACCAAACCAAACTATGTACGTTTTCTAACCAGACCCGTCCAAACTATATTTCGTTTTTGGACTGAATCTGCGGTCTGAAACCGTGGACACAAGAAGGGGGTGTGCTCGCCTACCCATGCTCGTGAGGATCGCCGTGCTCGCCCACCCATCCGAGGGACAAGATGCAAGAAGCCAAGGCGCGCGCGAGCACGCTGACGTGCACTCATAAGCTTTTGTTGACATGGACGTACATGGGCGAGTGCCCGGCGAGCGTGCGTGGTCCGCAGCCGGAGCCGGCGGGGAGCAGCGCGTCGATGAGGTCCGCCGGGACGCCACGGCTGGCCACATGCATGACGCGGCCGCGGGCACATCAGACACGCAGGTGACACTGAAGGGAGAGTCCAGGTCGGAGGCGTCGAAACCGGCCACGTCGACAACATCTTCAGACTGTAGGTACTCCATCGGGATCACAGACAGACCACTCATGCTCAATGCCTCCATGCACGCCATTGATGGATGGACTGAATGAGTTAAGTACATACGTGTGTATGGAGTGAAGCGAACTGGAAGATGCCATCTTGTACTATTTGGTCGAGAAACTGAATTCTGTCTAGAGATTGAAACGGTTTGAGACCAAATCGAAACCAGTCCAATCCAGTAGTTGACAGAATCCAAACTACACCAGATTGTTTTAGATTATCAGCCCATTTAAACCAACCAAACACAATCCAATAGGGAAACCAAACTGAAACTAAGGTTTCAGTCCAAACTATTCCCAGGGTTACCTGCAATTTTTAGTGGAATGGTAGAATTTCCCCACCAAGCCATGTTGGGACTGGGTGGGCTGTGGTGGGATGCCCACCTGCAGCCGGACGATCCGCACACATCTTGTTCAAAAAAATCAAATCAGGCAAATCCCTAATATGGTGCTTCCAATACGAATCCAACAGAGAGAGAAGAGAGAGATGGGGATGGCACCTTGTCCATGGTTGCAGCAACTGGGCCAGAGCACCTTGTGTATGTCGTTCTCAACGGAAACCATCGTTTTGGGCCTGCCGGATCTGAGGTTGCTTCGGATCCCGGCCTGCTGCTCGATCTGGTGCGAGGGAGAGGGGAAGAGGTCGCCGATGGTAAGGAGAAGGGAATGGGAGGAGAGAAGGGGCGGCCGTTGGGGAGGGCGTGGGTGGTCGCGGCGGCTGCGGCGAGGTCGCCAGTGGCGGCGGCAGACGAGGGAAAAGGGAGAGGGAGAGGAATTGGGGGATGGGGACTGGCTGACTGGGAGCTGGCCCGCTGGCCAATCCTTTTTTTTATTCTCTTTCTTCTCGACGAAGCGAACGTTTTGTCTCGTACTAAATCCGACGTGTACCACGCGAGAGATCAGCCTTGATGCGTAGCTTATAGTTTCTAATTTCCTCCATAGATTTTGAGATATTCGTTAAAAAAAACGCGGGAGCTATATCTCGCGTTAAGGGGGGTGGAAGCTCCCCTCGCTGAAGGGAATTGCTCTTTGCACTAGCAAACCTTTAAAAGAAAGGGAGAGGAAAAAGGACACACTGTCAAGATTTGAACCCAACACTTTGTGGTTCCTTCTTAGAACCGCGAGCTACAAAGCCATGGCCAAGTTTGTGTTCTTTATGTAGGGCCTGGCATACTAGACCTAAAATAGCCGGTTATCTTCACCATTTTTTCTGTTTTTGTTATGTTTATTTTTTGACACCTGTTTTCTTTGTTTTCACTCATTTTGTATTTTCTCCATTTTTCTTTGTCTTTGTCTTTTCATTTTCTTTCTTTCTCGGTTTTTGTTGGTTTTTTTGTTTTCTTTCCTTTTCTTTGTCGTTTTTCTTTGTCTTCTCTCGGTTTTCATTTTTTTCTATATACACTTTTGGAAGATATCACATACATTTTATAGTAAGTGTTCAACATTTTTCAAATACCAAATCAACATTTTTTAATACATTATTAACATTTTTTAAATATCATGGTCAACACTTTTTTCTATACATGTTTATAATTTTTTAATACTTAATTTAGAAAATTTCAAATAAGAACTTACATTTTTTAATACATGGGCAACATTTTTTCTGTACACATTTAACATTTTTGAAATACAAGTTTAACATTTTCTAATACATGGTCAATTTTTTTTCTATACACATTTATTTTACGGTTTTTGGAGCAACAGCCCCCGCACTAGTTTTTTTTGTTGAGGTCTACAGCCCCAGTACTAGTATGAAGCAAATCCGGAGGCAGCAAAGCCCAGCCCATACCGTGTGAAAAGTAGGCCAAAGTAAACACGGCTCCTCCCACGAACCCGGTGCGCATTTGTCTGTTGTCCTATGAGATATTCATTTCTGAGCTCAGGCTCAGATGCTCCTGAAATCTTCACCGTCTGCTTGCATGGGGATGTGTGCTGGGAGATGTATTCCTCTCTGTATAGCAGATGTATGGTGAGTAAAGAAATCCAGTTCCTGGAAGCATTTAATGCAACGAGGGCTGTTAAGATAGAGGCGGAGCGGAATTGGGGTCACGGCTCAGACTTTTTTTTTGTGCCAGGCTGAGCTGTCTCCATGCCACGCCTCAGACAGTATCCCCCCCCTAATTGACCGCTACTAGCTATCTGAGCACACTACCTCTCGCCAAGTTAATCAAATGTGGCAACATATTTTAACGAGTGACCAGAATTTTTAGATCAAAAACAAACCACCACGACAGTCTTTGTATTTTTAGTTGCCCACCAAAGTTCTGTCAAATGCGGCAACCCTTCTAAATCAGGGCCGAGCAGAACTTTTAAATCAAAAACAAGGGTTGTCTTTTTTTCTTCCTATTTTACCCCTGCTCACTATCTATGCACCACCCATGTGTAAAATTAAAAAATCCTGCAACATTCATTAATTACAGCCGAGCACAATTTCTAAATAAAAAACAAACCAATTTGGGGTAGAGCTAAGAAACGAAAAAAAATTGTACTGTCAAAAAGATGCAACTTTAGGCGTACTTCACTAGTGGGTTTTATGTAATGCCCAGGATGGGACTATACCTCCTACGTGTCGAGGCACGACTTCAAGGTATAGACCCATCCTAGAATGATCTCAAGTTTGGTATCTTTGCACAACTCATGTAAAAGAGGGATTAAATTGCAAAAGAAGATAGTTGGCTTACACTCGCCACTTCACACAAAACATTACATAAGCAGTACATCATTCAAAACATCACAACCCGACTACGGGCGAAGATCAAAAGAAAGATACCAAAACAACATAAAGCCACAGGTCAGGATCGAATCCTAGTAGAAACCACTACTGAACATCGAAGCGTCACAAACAAACAGCCAAACTCTTCATCGAGCTCCCGGTGAAGAACTGATCCAACTCCTGCTCAAACTCGGCTGAACCTGCATCTGGTGTGGTGAAGTAACTGTGAGCCACAGAGGACTCAGCAATCCCGTTCCCGGGTAACATGACTATTTAAGCCTTGGGTGAGGATAAGGCTGAAGAAAGAAATATGAGGTGAAGGAACAAACAAGAGTCTGCAGCAGCAACTAGCACTAACTTACATAATAGAGAGCGAGAAGAGAAGTGCCTCGGTCGAAAGATGATCACGAAGTGATCCTAACTAAAGCCGGTCAAACATAACCCCACCGTGTTCAACTCCCGAATCCCTATTCGGAAATTGACAGTCACGGTACACACGCTAGTAGTGTATTAGAAACATTGTGTCAAGTTTTCTACAACTGGAATTAACAAGCTCCCATCTGCCACATAACCGCGGGCACGGCTTTCGAAAGTTCAAACCCTGCAGGGGTGTTCCAACTTGGCCCATCACAAGCCCACGATCCGCAGAGTCGCAACTCCATAGGTGGGAAGACCCGAGTATTCTCGGAATCCCGTGCTCAAGTTAAACCGAACTAAGGTAAGGCTAATCCAGCAAATCCTCCCGGCGTGTCGACACCCTGATAGTAGCCGCGCGTATCTAAGTCTCAGGACACGACCGGATGGGCGAAGCTACGGGTATACCAGATACCTCGGGTTTCCCCAAGGCGGCCCCGCAGGCTCCCTGTTTGGGACCAACACCATCAGCGCTGGCCCCCCCTGCTATGTAGAATTAAGAATCCTCGGGGACGCGACCCCCTATGCAAATTTAATTATTTAATTAAGTTGTTATTATGAGGCAAATAGTACCAAATGTTGGGACTTGCTGGAAAAGACTTAGCACTTAGCGGTTTATCAAGGGGGTCCCATACACCCCAACCGTGTTAGGAACGCATAATCAAGGAACATAACACCGGTTTATACGGTTCCTAACGGCATGAGTGGAACAAAACACCAAGCAAAAGGCTTAGCCTTCCACCCTACCAGTATATAGATGATTTCATTTTTAAGCATTTATATAGTGTGATATAACCCAACCAAACTTCAACATGAAGCAAGCATCTTCAATCTTCACCTGCAACTAACAATGCTATAAGAAGGGCTGAGCGAAGCGTACTTAGCCAAGCAACGGTTTGCATAGGTAGGTTGGTTAAACATGGCAATTGGTTACAAGTAGGAGGCTGACAAGAAGAACATGGGCATCGAGGCAAAACTATAGATCGAGACTACTAGCAATAGGCATAGATAGTAATGGTATCCGGGTTCGGTCATCTTGCCTGGAATTCCACAAGGGAGAAGAACGGATCCATGAAGCAGACGGAGCAACACAGACGAGAGAAACCTCACAACTCCGGAACGAAACCGAAGCTAACAAGAGAAGCAACCGGAAAGAAAACAAACAACTCGGTAAACACACAAGCATAAACATGGCATACGATGCACAACCAAGTATGATGCATGTCCGGTTTAAATATGCAAGGCATGGCAAAGTGCACAAACAACACTACAAGTTAAGTGGAGCTCAATATGCAACGAGTTGCATATTGACGAAACACCACAAGTTATTTATTTAGTTGACTCACATTTAATTACAAGACAAAATTAATTGTTATTAACATGGCAAGAGGTGAAGCATAATAAAAACTACACTATTAAGACATTTTAAATGAGGCCGGAGATAACAACAACAAGTCCGGAAAATCCCCATGAGCATGTTTAATAATTATTAAAGCAACAACAATTCACACATATTAATGTTGTTAACATGATGCGGATGACATGAACAAGTTTATGCAAGTTTTTATTAAATGGGGTTGACTTAAGAGGAAGACATGAAGTGTTTGTCACCGTGGTGGAAAGAAAAGAGTGCCACGGCAACGATTCCGAAAATGATGCCACGGCAACATATCGGTACCGGTAACTCGTTGAGAGTCCGATGCAAAAGATGACGAAGCGAGTCAAACGAGATGATGGGGTGATCCCGTTGCCGGGTTCCCACGGGTCGGCGACGAGGCAACCGAGGAACATGACAAAGGTGGAACGGGCACAAAGCACACAAGGGAGACATTTCATACAACACAAGCATCACACGGGTCACGTCTCGGGGTTATACCTTCGAAGCGTGCGTTTCGGGGCGGTTCGGGACGTAGAGGAAGGAGGCGTTCCGTTCGGAGAGGAAGTAGACGTTCTCATTTCTTCACCGAAGGTAGTCGTTCTCGTAGCGGTAGTTGTACTCGGGCGACGGTAGTGGTACATGCCGTAGAGGGAAGTAGGTACACGGGCGACGGTAGACGTTCACGTTCCGTAGTGGTACTTGCGGTCATCGAGCGACGGTAGTTGTACATGATCCGTAGAGGTACTTGTCATCGTCTCGTTCGGTCGTCGTGGTAATTGACAAAAGGTTGTGGTCTCGATATCGTAGTTGTACACGTGGTCGTCGTGGGAAGTAGTGGAACTTGGTCGTTTTCCGGGCGTCGGTAGTTGTACACGGGGCGTTTTATAGATGTTCACGAATCTTCGGACTTGCGGCTGCGGTCTTCACATCAAAAGAACAAAACAAAACAACAACACAAAAAAAACACCATCACGGCACGGTCACGGAACAGCGAGGAGGAGCGGCGGGCGGCTCGCGCTGCGGGGAGAGTGGAGCACCATGGCGCGGTCGAGCTGAAGATGGAGGAGGGGCCTCTGGCCGGCGCTGGACGAGGTGCTGCGGAAGTCCTGAGGCCGTGGCCTCGATGCTCGGAGGACGCACCAGGGCGCTGCGAGGGCCTAGTGCAGGGGCGCCATGGCGCTGCAGGTGAAGACGGAGGGCCTCGGGCGTCGCGGCTGCGCGGCCGGAAGAAGGAGCCGAGCGGCGCCCTGGCCGGAGGGGTGCGAACGAGGGAGGCCATGGCGCTGGAGGGTGCGGCCTTGGGTCGCCGGCGTGAAGAGGCGAGGTCAGGGCGGCTCCTGACCGGCCGGCGAGGCGAAGCCGGGGCGGCGGCGGAGGAGGCCCCCGGCTCGGCGCGGTGCGGACCGCAGGCGCGATGGGGACAGAGGAGGTCGACGGGGTGGCTGGCGAAGCAGAGGCCAGAGGAAGGGCGCTCAAGGGAGAGAGGCTTGGGGTCGGCGCGAGGGAAGGTGAGCGAGCGGGGAGATCGGGGCGAAGGGAGATCGGGTCGAGCGAGGGAAGAGGGACAGAGAGGGAATCGGGATCGGGGGGAGGTGTGCGGCGGCTGAGAGGGACGAGGGAAGGAGCGAAGCGCTGCTAGGGTTGCGGGGTGAGGGAGCTGGTCGGGCCGGCCTGGTGGAGTTGGGCCTAGAGGCCGGCTGAGGGAGAAGAGGAAGGATGGGGGAGATGGGCCTGGCTGCGGCTGGGCCAGGAGGAGAGGGAGGAAGGAGATGGCCTGGGCTCTACTAATTTTATTTCTTAGCAGAAATAAAATAGAGAGGGATCCAAAATTAAGAAAAAGAGGCCAGGAACAGAAAATAAAATATGGAACATTTTTATAAGGCTTTACGGGATATTACCAACCCAACAAAAATAGTTCCAACAGAAAGGGAAGTGCAAACTAAAAACATTTAGCTTGCAATAAAAGGAGTTTAGATTTTGGAGGAGCCTCGAAACAACGGAAAGAAATATCGGCAAGGTTTTTACGGAGAAACTAGAAGTGAAAAGACATGGGGAAAATGCAAGTGTGTTATGGTGATTCCGAAGCAATGGAATAATTATTAATATAGCTCCCTAATATTGAGAGACTTTTATAAGTTATAAAGAGAAGTCATTCTTCCCTCGATTTAAATGGACCGAAGGTCCACACGATTTATTAAGGTTGAGATGCAAAAATAAATGACATGATGGCATGATGACATGATGCAATGCAAAAATAAATAACACAAGCAGAACTGAAACACACGGGCAACCCGGAACATCTGGAATCTTCGGGAATCTTCTGGAATCTTCTGGGACGTCGGTCTTCGGGCGTCACAACTCTCCCACACTAACAGAGGATCTCGACCCGAGATCCTAGAGATATCACCGGGTAAAAACGAAAGAGGAAGAGGTAAAACAAAGTTGCTTCTTTGACAGACGAGTGAAACCAAAGAACCTTGAGTGGTTAACCAAAAAGAAAGAATAAGGATACAACGGAGATGAACGAAGTTAAGAGCACTCCGGTAAGCAGGAGGAACATTACAAGAACCTTGAAGGTTGAAAGACATGAAACAAGAGCTTACGAACCAAAAGAATATGAAACTGCAATGGTATAGCCAAGGAATAAGAATGACATGATTCGGACAGCACTCCGACTGAAAAATGGAAGGAATTAACAAGAACTAGAGAAGATGGAATGATACTTGATGAAAGCCACAACATATTGCCTCCGAAACAATTAAAAGAATGGCACAAGGGGTAAGAAAGAATTCAGACAGCACTCCGGTTGAAAAGACAGGCAAAACTAGATAAGATGAGAGAACTTGAATGAAGAATACAACACTCCGGATAAATAGATAAACAAGGAAAGAACATGATCTCGATAAAACGATAATATGGTTTGGAGAGAGCAACATTACAAAGCCTTCGGAACGAAAGAATAGATGCTAGATCGTTGGAAAGAAAAGATCGAAGAAGAAGATGACAACTTCTCCCACGAATGAATTAGAAAATCCTCCTTACGGAGAAGGGTTGAACAGAGTTGTTGGAAACTCAACAACGAAACAAATAAACTCTATGTGGCCTTATGGAAAACATCTCAAAATTAAGAGGTGATAACCAGCCACTGAGGAGAACATTTGATTGGATTGAGATCAACAGGGAGATGAAAACTTAACTCACCGGAATGATAATGAAGAACTTGGGTCATTTATAAGCACCATAATACAACAATCCTTAGGGAAAGCTTTTAGGTGAAATACAACCCAAGATAACTCCAATGAATAAATTGAAGGGCTGAAAAGATCTCCTGAACAAAGAAAAATGATGGGTTTAAATATCTCAATCTTGAAAACTCGTGAATCATGAAACATGAAGGAATTGTCAAAATGACATAACACCATCTCAAAAGATAAGGGAGAAAGAATTGCAATTGGAAAGCATGATGAAGAATGCTTGAGCTCCAACAAGGATCTTGATGAAGACTTCGAGGATGAATTAAATGATGATGAACCACCATGAGAACTCCGGTAATGAAAGCAAGAGAAGTGAAAGATGGAAAGAATAAGATTCAAGGCCTGCGATGAATTAGATGGAGCTCAAATGATATAATTGAAATAACTTGGAGCTTCGGAAAACAAGATGAACAACTTGGAACTGAGAATATGATATGATGAACAAGCTCCAGACAAAGAATTAAATCACCTTGAAGGAATAAGAATAAGAATTATGTTATGCATCTCCTTCACCAATTTAAATTGATGACAACCAAAGGATTTGGCATACTACTTATTCTCGTTGCAAGGAATTAAAGAGAGGTCTAGCACAAGCTTGAGAAAAGTCTTCAACGAATCACCGGTAGGATTGTGAAAAGAACAAATGAATTAAAACGATAACAAGGAAGAGTAAACTTGAAAGAACCACCGTAAGAATATGGAGACGAACGAAGAGACATCAAAGAAGAATAGTTGGAGGACGAAGTTGAAAAACTGAGAACGAAGAAATATTCTGAAATGATGGCCTTCGGAGGATCACAAAGAAAAGAATTCATGAAATGCTTCGGATGGGTATAAAAGAATTCCTCACAATCAAACGATAATGAGGATGGCATGAAGCTAGAACCACACTTCTCAAGAGAACGGGCTAAGGTTTAAGAGAAACACTTCTCCGATCTTCAAATGTTGAAAATGAAGACGAGAAATGCCATGAAGAATTGTTGAGCACTCCGGAATGAAGAATTAAAAAGGTTGAACCAATGATGAACAAGAATTTGAAAGCGGTCCTGAAGAAGGACTGTGACTGATGGAAATCATTCTTACGTCACACTTGAAAAGAATTTGAGTATAACTCCAGAAAATTAGAAGAGTCAGGTAAGATCCTGGGAAAAGACCTGTGGGTTAGGGCCCACTCAAAGAAAATCACCGTTGGAAAAGATAGCTTAAGAGATATAGCACCGGTTGAATTAAAAGGCTTGAGTAAGATAACAATCCTGAAAAAAATTGCTTGAACGGATTAAGAATGGAATTATGAATCTTCAGCACTCCGGATATGAATAGTAAGAGGAGAATGATTAATTAGGTGCACTGGAATAAGAAAGCATTGTGAAATGAGGAAAAGGATAAGATCGACACCGAAATCTTGAATTACATCCACCGGTAGAATTAGAGAACAAAAGAATGATGAACTTGAAGCTCTTGAGCATCTTCACGATAAATCACCGGATAAGAACATTGAAGGAAAAGAATGAAGAAACCTCACATGAATAAAATGGATATTTGATTTAAGAATTTCTGGCTCCAAGAAAAAGAAGGGAGGGAGGGTGGGGAAAACAAAGACGACTTGGGATGAATGAAACAGACAAATCGTCACATATCTCAACGACGTCCGTATGGAATAACTTGAAGAGAAGGCACACCGGTTGAAAGGATTAATATGAAGATCTTGATTGTCAAGAAGGACTAGCACTCTCATAGAAATATGAGAACACCGATAAGGAAAGGTATGGAATCAACATTTGACATCGAAGCAACTCGAATACCAGAATCAAAACAAAACAAAGGATAGATATGCAACATGATCTTCACAATATCATCCGAACAGATAATTGAACGAATGAATTCCGCAGGTACATCAACTCGACGAGAAGCCACTTGGAGAACAAAATGAAAATAAAAAGGAACAAGGAACAGATAGAACAAATACAAGATAGAAGCTTCGTTCCGCATCTTCGTGCTGAAAGCTCATGGAACATGTTACAAAAGGGTTTTGCAATCCCCGGATCAGCATAGCCAAGGACCCTTTAAGATGCAACTCCCGATCAGAACAAGTCCATAAAACCACTTCACTCAATGTAGAACCCCAAACTTCATATCGTGCATCCGTTGGAAGAATGCCTAGAACTACTAGATGAACCCACCTATAGATTTCCGAAAGTTTCCAGTTATGCAATCAGGTGTTGGGGATACACGGGAAGCACCGCGCAATCAACTCTAAACCTACATCCAGGTGTATCCATCCTTCAACACATAACCAGTCTTTCTCAGAAACTGTTTACCTCGGACCTTCGAAAAGCATCCACTATAACAAGCTATGGCAATACTCTCGAACTACCTCCCCAGTACTGGGTGATGTCGGGGTTATCTTGCCACTGGCCGTATAGGAGAGATTTTCGATGTCGGCCGTCTTAAGTATTTAGTACTGCCGCGATATGCTTGTTACAATGATACCCCGAAGCTCAACTCCTCGGGAACAGGAGGCATCGAGAACAATATCCTTGTCACAAGAACATCGAAACAATCCCAGAATACTCACGGGATCCTAAAAAAAAATTGGTGCAATTTTTGAAAGTAGAAGAGGCAAGAGTAATCGTCAGGAGTCCTCACCAGAGTGAAAGGGGATGAGAAGCAAACAGAAATCCTACTCTCCGATATAATATAGGGCTCAAAAAGTTTTCAGTGTGTGCCTAGACCCAACCGTCAACGATTCGATCAATCAGTGGGGGCTTCTAGGTCGGAGAAGGCTCTGATACCAACTTGTAATGCCCAGGATGGGACTATACCTCCTACGTGTCGAGGCACGACTTAAAGGTATAGGCCCATCCTAGAATGATCTCAAGTTTGGTATCTTTGCACAACTCATGTAAAAGAGGGATTAAATTGCAAAAGGAGATAGTTGGCTTACACTCGCCACTTCACACAAAACATTACATAAGCAGTACATCATTCAAAACATCACAACCCGACTACGGGCGAAGATCAAAAGAAAGATACCAAAACAACATAAAGCCACAGGTCAGGATCGAATCCTAGTAGAAACCACTACTGAACATCGAAGCGTCACAAACAAACAGCCAAACTCTTCAACGAGCTCCCGGTGAAGAACTGATCCAACTCCTGCTCAAACTCGGCTGAACCTGCATCTGGTGTGGTGAAGTAACTGTGAGCCACAGAGGACTCAGCAATCCCGTTCCCGGGTAACATGACTATTTAAGCCTTGGGTGAGGATAAGGCTGAAGAAAGAAATATGAGGTGAAGGAACAAACAAGAGTCTGCAGCAGCAACTAGCACTAACTTACGTAATAGAGAGCGAGAAGAGAAGTGCCTCGGTCGAAAGATGATCACGAAGTGATCCTAACTAAAGCCGGTCAAACATAACCCCACCGTGTTCAACTCCCGAATCCCTATTCGGAAATTGACAGTCACGGTACACACGCTGGTAGTGTATTAGAAACATTGTGTCAAGTTTTCTACAACCGGAATTAACAAGCTCGCATCTGCCACATAACCGCGGGCACGGCTTTCGAAAGTTCAAACCCTGCAGGGGTGTTCCAACTTGGCCCATCACAAGCCCACGATCCGCGGAGTCGCAACTCCATAGGTGGGAAGACCCGAGTATTCTCGGAATCCCGTGCTCAAGTTAAACCGAACTAAGGTAAGGCTAATCCAGCAAATCCTCCCGGCGTGTCGACACCCTGATAGTAGCCGCGCGTATCTAAGTCTCAGGACACGACCGGATGGGCGAAGCTACGGGTATACCAGATACCTCGGGTTTCCCCAAGGCGGCCCCGCAGGCTCCCCGTTTGGGACCAACACCATCAGCGCTGGCCCCCCTGCTATGTAGAATTAAGAATCCTCGGGGACGCGACCCCCTATGCAAATTTAATTATTTAATTAAGTTGTTATTATGAGGCAAATAGTACCAAATGTTGGGACTTGCTGGAAAAGACTTAGCACTTAGCGGTTTATCAAGGGGGTCCCATACACCCCAACCGTGTTAGGAACGCATAATCAAGGAACATAACACCGATTTATACGGTTCCTAACGGCATGAGTGGAACAAAATACCAAGCAAAAGGCTTAGCCTTCCACCCTGCCAGTATATAGATGATTTCATTTTTAAGCATTTATATAGTGTGATATAACCCAACCAAACTTCAACATGAAGCAAGCATCTTCAATCTTCACCTGCAACTAACAATGCTATAAGAAGGGCCGAGCGAAGCGTACTTAGCCAAGCAACGGTTTGCATAGGTAGGTTGGTTAAACATGGCAATTGGTTACAAGTAGGAGGCTGACAAGAAGAACATGGGCATCGAGGCAAAACTATAGATCGAGACTACTAGCAATAGGCATAGATAGTAATGGTATCCGGGTTCGGTCATCTTGCCTGGAATTCCACAAGGGAGAAGAACGGATCCATGAAGCAGACGGAGCAACACAGACGAGAGAAACCTCACAACTCCGAAACGAAACCGAAGCTAACAAGAGAAGCAACCGAAAAGAAAACAAACAACTCGGTAAACACACAAGCATAAACATGGCATACGATGCACAACCAAGTATGATGCATGTCCGGTTTAAATATGCAAGGCATGGCAAAGTGCACAAACAACACTACAAGTTAAGTGGAGCTCAATATGCAACGAGTTGCATATTGACGAAACACCACAAGTTATTTATTTAGTTGACTCACATTTAATTACAAGACAAAATTAATTGTTATTAACATGGCAAGAGGTGAAGCATAATAAAAACTACACTATTAAGACATTTTAAATGAGGCCGGAGATAACAACAACAAGTCCGGAAAATCCCCATGAGCATGTTTAATAATTATTAAAGCAACAACAATTCACACATATTAATGTTGTTAACATGATGCGGATGACATGAACAAGTTTATGCAAGTTTTTATTAAAAGGGGTTGACTTAAGAGGAAGACATGAAGTGTTTGTCACCGTGGTGGAAAGAAAAGAGTGCCACGACAACGATTCCGAAAATGATGCCACGGCAACATATCGGTACCGGTAACTCGTTGAGAGTCCGATGCAAAAGATGACGAAGCGAGTCAAACGAGATGATGGGGTGATCCGTTGCCGGGTTCCCACGGGTCGGCGACGAGGCAACTGAGGAACATGACAAAGGTGGAACGGGCACAAAGCACACAAGGGAGACATTTCATACAACACAAGTCTCGGGGTTATACCTTCGAAGCGTGCGTTTCGGGGCGGTTCGGGACGTATAGGAAGGAGGCGTTCCGTTCGGAGAGGAAGTAGACGTTCTCATTTCTTCACCGAAGGTAGTCGTTCTCGTAGCGGTAGTTGTACTCGGGCGACGGTAGTGGTACATGCCGTAGAGGGAAGTAGGTACACGGGCGACGGTAGACGTTCACGTTCCGTAGTGGTACTTGCGGTCATCGAGCGACGGTAGTTGTACATGATCCGTAGAGGTACTTGTCATCGTCTCGTTCGGTCGTCGTGGTAATTGACAAAAGGTTGTGGTCTCGATATCGTAGTTGTACACGTGGTCGTCGTGGGAAGTAGTGGAACTTGGTCGTTTTCCGGGCGTCGGTAGTCGTACACGGGGCGTTTTGTAGATGTTCACGGATCTTCGGACTTGCGGCTGCGGTCTTCACATCAAAAGAACAAAACAAA
Organism: Secale cereale; assembly: GCA_902687465.1. Classification (NCBI taxonomy): domain Eukaryota; kingdom Viridiplantae; phylum Streptophyta; class Magnoliopsida; order Poales; family Poaceae; genus Secale; species Secale cereale. The sequence goes on from LR738712.1 coordinate 457,742,574, forward strand.
ACAACAACACAAAAAAAACACCATCACGGCACGGTCACGGAACAGCGAGGAGGAGCGGCGGGCGGCTCGCGCTGCGGGGAGAGTGGAGCACCATGGCGCGGTCGAGCTGAAGATGGAGGAGGGGCCTCTGGCCGGCGCTGGACGAGGTGCTGCGGAAGTCCTGAGGCCGTGGCCTCGATGCTCGGAGGACGCACCAGGGCGCTGCGAGGGCCTAGTGCAGGGGCGCCATGGCGCTGCAGGTGAAAGGGCCTCGGGCGTCGCGGCTGCGCGGCCGGAAGAAGGAGCCGAGCGGCGCCCTGGCCGGAGGGGTGCGAACGAGGGAGGCCATGGCGCTGGAGGGTGCGGCCTTGGGTCGCCGGCGTGAAGAGGCGAGGTCAGGGCGGCTCCTGACCGGCCGGCGAGGCGAAGCCGGGGCGGCGGCGGAGGAGGCCCCCGGCTCGGCGCGGCGCGGACCGCAGGCGCGATGGGGACAGAGGAGGTTGACGGGGTGGCTGGCGAAGCAGAGGCCAGAGGAAGGGCGCTCGAGGGAGAGAGGCTTGGGGTCGACGCGAGGGAAGGTGAGCGAGCGGGGAGATCGGGGCGAAGGGAGATCGGGTCGAGCGAGGGAAGAGGGACAGAGAGGGAATCGGGATCGGGGGGAGGTGTGCGGCGGCTGAGAGGGACGAGGGAAGGAGCGAAGCGCTGCTAGGGTTGCGGGGTGAGGGAGCTGGTCGGGCCGGCCTGGTGGAGTTGGGCCTAGAGGCCGGCTGAGGGAGAAGAGGAAGGCTGGGGGAGATGGGCCTGGCTGCGGCTGGGCCAGGAGGAGAGGGAGGAAGGAGATGGCCTGGGCTCTACTAATTTTATTTCTTAGCAGAAATAAAATAGAGAGGGATCCAAAATTAAGAAAAAGAGGCCAGGAACAGAAAATAAAATATGGAACATTTTTATAAGGCTTTACGGGATATTACCAACCCAACAAAAATAGTTCCAACAGAAAGGGAAGTGCAAACTAAAAACATTTAGCTTGCAATAAAAGGAGTTTAGATTTTGGAGGAGCCTCGAAACAACGGAAAGAAATATCGGCAAGGTTTTTACGGAGAAACTATAAGTGAAAAGACATGGGGAAAATGCAAGTGTGTTATGGTGATTCCGAAGCAATGGAATAATTATTAATATAGCTCCCTAATATTGAGAGACTTTTATAAGTTATAAAAAGAAGTCATTCTTCCCTCGATTTAAATGGACCGAAGGTCCACACGATTTATTAAGGTTGAGATGCAAAAATAAATGACATGATGGCATGATGACATGATGCAATGCAAAAATAAATAACACAAGCAGAACTGAAACACACGGGCAACCCGGAACATCTGGAATCTTCGGGAATCTTCTGGAATCTTCTGGGACGTCGGTCTTCGGGCGTCACATTTTAACAACACAAACTACAGTTGGTCATCACATAGACATGCTATCAGGTTTTCTTTTTGTCTGCAACCTCAAGCACACCGCACGCATAGTACAACCATCTGTTGAAGATGGTGTGCCCATCTTGGACAACGGGAGCAAAGGAAACAAAGTTTTTTCCTTTGCTGATATGCTCACGTCGCAAAACTAAGCCTGTGTAGGCCGTCATTTCACTTCCCTGCTGCTCACCTCTTCTCCACCGGAATCAACCTCTCGGGCACCATAGATCATTGTCCACATCAGAGTCAACACATCGAAGTCGGCCATCGCGCCGGCGGCTGGGTCATGCTTGTCGAATCCTTCAAATGAACCATCTCTGCTCTTGCCGTCCAGCTCCCGCTTGCAGATCTTATCCACAGACAGCACAATGGTAGTAACATTTCAGCTCACCTCGTCACGCCGTCGCCTTCTTGCTCCGGCATCAAATTCGTGCTCCAAGCGCTCGCTGCAACCCCAAGCTCAAAGTGTCCAGGAACTGCAGATGTGCCACCGTTAAGTAGGTGTTTTCAGGGGAATCACGTACAAGGAAATGACTTATGATTCCGGGGATACATGAACTTCTACTCTTGCTCCGACGACACATTTGTCAGTTACACCATCGTCCCACTTGCAATGATTCAGCCGCTGATGGAGCCATCTAAAGGAAAGCTTTTGGCATACCGAATTCCAAACCCGATCTCCCACGAATAAAATTTATTGCAGGCGTATGCCTCGCCCAACGAATCAAAACTCAGCCCAAGTTCCGGTCTAATTACACTTTTTGTAGGCTATTCTGCATATTTTCGAATTGATTGATCTAGTACACTTATCCTATAAAGACATGGCGTCCGGTGTGATGGCGCGCTACGGAGATGTAACCTGACTTTTTTTAGCAAACTATTTACGTACGCGATTTTCAGACGCGGTAGGAAATTACCGACAAATTTAATGTCTAAGCACATTTAACAACTAATCATCAGTACCAATTATCAAGGTCCAGTTAACCAAATCATATCGTCAACCGGTTGCAGTCGCCCAAAATAGAACTAGAACATATCAACTTATCAAGCATGGCTGAGGAGATCAACAGACACTCACTTTCGGAGATGCACAGTTACACAGGCGATGGAATTACGCGAAATACCTTTTCGTCCAACTAGGTTTTTCGTCCAACTAGGCGCCTCAGGGTTGACCCTGTCAGCTGGCTGCGTGGACGCAGTGGGAGATGCCTCCCGCCGCTCGCCGCAGTTCGGCCTCTACGGCACGGCGGTGTCAACTTGCTGCCCGCATCCAGAGGCAGCATTCGAGTCCGCCGGCACAGCATGGTTGGCTTTGACTGGCGTTAACAAAGCCAGAGGGGCGGATCTGGATTTTCAAGACCGACGACGAACTCCTCCTGGAGGGGGGACCTAAAAACATACGGCCATGGCCGACGACCAGTCTTCGAATCAGCTTTCTCACTTGGTATGTACGCTGACCAAAAAGATTGAGGAATTTATTCTAAAAAAAAGATTGAGGAATTGCTAGATCTATGCGGAGGAAATATCCACTTACCCGTCCAGCAAGAACTCAAGGCCAACATCTTCCATCACGGATTCGCCGGGGCTTCCAGCAGCCGCCGCAGGCCCTAATGCATTCGATTCGAGGGAGAGGTAGGAGGGGGTGAACTCTGTGTCGTCGCCTCCCGTGTATGCGCACCTGTCCCTGGCTCAGCACTAAAGGCAACGTCATGATCCATGGACCAGGACGGCCACGCGCGGCGGGACGTACAACCATATGATTTCGGCCCAAGAAACTGGCACTATTCCATACCGTATAGCCGCTGTACGCTCCTTTTTCTGTTTTTCTCTCAGACGTGTCAGGACAAATTGTTTGAATCCCAAGCCACGAATGGACGCCCACGATTTCAGGAGCATCTGAGCTCGGGCACCGAATTGCCGCATCCGTTGTCCTATTACCTTTTCGGGTCCGAGTGGTCAGTGGTCATAAACCCTTCTCCCTCCTCAGCCTCCTCTTCCACCCCCCTCCAAAGACTG
>LR738712.1:457746202-457944273 GCA_902687465.1 Secale cereale
TTTTTTTTGGCCTGTTGCTCGTAGGATCTGACTGACACGCCCTTCTTTGGTTGCAGCGTGGAGGGATGAGCAGGCGCTGGAGCAGGACGATATATGTTGGCAACCTCCCCGGGGATATCCGGGAGAGGGAGGTGGAGGACCTCTTCTACAAGGTCTTGCAATTCATTTCTGCGATTATGTTGTAAATAAGGAGTATTTGTTAAGCCATGTTCCCTAGATTCAACTCTCTGATGCGGTTATGCTTGTTCCCAAATTAAATTAGCAGTACGATTTGTGTAATTTAATGGGATGGAGAATATGGTACCATTGTGGAAAAAGAAAACAGAGGCAATAGAAGTATAGTGATTTGAGAAGGCTGATTCCTTTTTTATGTTCCAACTTTCCTGAATCTAATGTCAGGATGTGTGCTCCAGGATGCACTAGTTTTCTACTGCTGAATTTGCGTGTATGATTTTGTGCAAAGGTCTAATACATAGTAGCCGGAAACGGGGAACGGTGGGCCGTCCCTCGATCTGGATTCATCGACCCGGAATCAGATTCGGGAACGAGGGTCGATTCGGTAAGATTCGATGCAGATTCGGCGTTTCCGCAGCCGGATCGTCGATTCAGGTTCGGTGACTCGACAGTCTTGGTTCTTGAATCGATCGAGTAAGCAAAAGGTCAGCCATATCAATCACGAACACCTCGTTTTACTCTCTGCCCCGTTCTTTTTCACTCCCCTAAATAACTCCTCGTTCTGCTCTCCAATTACTCCAAGGCTGCTAATAAATTTTCCATTGGGAAGGAGATGATTTATTTTAGTCTTCATGGATCGACGGGAGATGACCAACTAGTAAAGATTCACGTTCCTCATTCCATGGTACCGTACCGGAATTGATTGGATCGTGTTTCCGCTTTAGAAAAATCGTTCTAGAGATGTATACCCCCGCTGTACCCTATTCTTTCCAGCCTCCGACTCTCGTCCCCCGTTCCCGTTCCTCGTTCCCACCGTACCGGAAACATGGCAACTATGGTCTAATATTATCAGCCTTGTTCATGTAGTATGGCCGTATTGTTGATATTGACCTGAAGGTTCCTCCAAGGCCGCCTGGTTATGCTTTTGTTGAGGTAATATACCACCTAATGCTCTTGGTAGTGCTCTGTTGAGACATCATTGCTGTATATGACGTGGGCACAAACTGATGGCTAAGCTTATATATAACTTTGTAGTTTGAAGATCCTCGTGACGCCGAAGATGCCTGTGCTGGACGGGATGGCTACAACTTCGACGGAAATCGTCTAAGAGTAACCACACTATAGCTTTGGCGACTTACTTCATTCAAGGCCTTAAATTTCTCTGTGTAATGCCCACTTCTGCGTGGTGTGTGCAGGTGGAACCTGCTCATGGTGGGAGGGGTAGTGGTGGCCCCTCTCATGATCGTTCTAGCAGCTTTGGTGGTGGTGGTGGTGGCGGCAGCGGCGGCGGCGGACCCCGGGGTGTCTCCAGGCACACGGATTACCGTGGTATGGTTTTTTATAAATAGTATTGAAAATGATGCTAAGTATTCAGTCCTCTGCCAGCAAGCTTAATCTCTGCAATATTTTGCACAGTTCTGGTTAGCGGCCTGCCTTCTTCTGCGTCCTGGCAAGATTTGAAGGTTTTACTATCATCTGTTCTTTCTTGATTTTAGCTGTAAAATCTTTTCTTTCATGCGAGCTAGTAATATTTGCCTGAATAATCTCTTCTCAGGACCATATGCGAAGGGCTGGTGATGTTTGTTTCTCAGAAGTGTATCGTGAAGGCGGTGGTAAGCCTGATTTTGAGCACATCTTTAGTTTGTACTAATTGACTTCTGTTGATTTAACACCCATCATAACTACTAAGAACCAGTGAAGTATGTGTTTAATGTGATAACTCTGAAGCTATTTTTACAAAGGAAAATTCAGTCCCAGATCCATTCTGAAAGTCCCATCTAACCCTCAACTCACATCCGATCATTTACCACCACCTGTAAGAATAACTCCTCAAGCTTGTGAAATCTGAATAGCTAATAAAAAATTAAAGCAAAATTCCTATTACCAGCAAGTGCATTCTATTAACAGTTATTCAAGACATTTTTTTGTTCCGTTTGTCTAGAATCCCAATGCTTAATCAAGTCGGACAAAACTAGGCACTCATATTACCTGAAATGTTCCACAACGAAATATCGGTCATTTCTGTTTATATTTCTAGGAAGTGGGGTCTTCTTCCTCAGCACCAGTGATTTGTTCCCTTTGTGCTTCGGTTGATGCCAGCAGCTCCTACTGTACTATAAGGCGCCTTTTGACTTTATGTGCGTGCTATGTCATATTCCATAGTTTGTGGCTTTATGCTTTGTAACATGTACTACCATGCCATTTTTCCTTAAATTTATGCATATAGTACTACAAAGCCTTTAGTCCCAAACAAGTTGGGGTAGGCTAGAGGTGAAACCAACATATCATCAAAACTTTTGTTGTTGCAACTAAATTACATGCAATTGTGCCTATGATAGGAGCTGGGATCCTACCAGGCCTAGCCCTTAGGCTGTAGGGGTGGAAGGGAGGGTGGCGAGCGGCTGGGCGCGAGCGGCGGCGCGACGGCGCCGTGGTCACGCGGTGGAGGAGGCGAGGGCGCAAGGAGAGGCGGCTAGGGTGTAGGGTTTCGGCTCCTGAAGGGAGCCGGGCAATAGTTATGACTTATTGCTTAATTCCAAAACGTGGCCTTACAAGTGTTTATATAATCCTCGGTGAGCTAATCAAAATAAAGATATGTTGGGCCAAGCCCCTAACTGGATTTGCCATTGGGCCTCCTCTTGCTATAAGTCACGCCGGTCATAACATCTCTCCCCGCCCGCGCAAACATCTTGTTCTCGAGCTGGAAGTCTGGGAAATGCTGGCGGAAATCCTCGAGCTGCTCCCACGTAGCGTCCTTCTCCGGAAGGCCTTGCCACTGGATCAACAAACGCCAAACTCCTCGGCTCTGCTGGGCCTTCAACACCTTCGCTGGACCCGGCTCCTGGGAGCCGGGCAATAGTTATGGCTTATTGCTTAATTCCAAAATGTGGCCTTACAAGTGTTTTATATAATCCTCGATGAGCTAATAAAAATAAAGATAAGTTGGGCCAAGCCCCTAACTAGACGTGCCATTGGGCCTCCTCTTGCTATAAGTGCCGCCGGTGTAGGATCGAAAGTATGTCTAGAGGGGGGGGGGGTGATTAGACTACTTGACCAAATAAAAGCTTAGTCTTCTCCCAATTTTATGTTTTGACAGTTTTTAGCAATTTATCACAAGTCAAGCAATCTTCCTACACATGCAATTCTAGAGTTGTAGTAGCGGAAAGTAAATCATTGCATATGAAGGAAAAGGGAGGGGTTTGGAGAGTGCAAACGCAAGTGGAGACACGGATGTTTTTGGCGTGGTTCCGATAGGTGGTGCTATCGTACATCCACGTTGATGGAGACTTCAACCCATGAAGGGTAACGGCTGCGCGAGTCCACGGAGGGCTCCACCCACAAAGGGTCCACAAAGAAGCAACCTTGTCTATCCCACCATGGCCATCGCCCACGAAGGACTTGCCTCACTAGGGTAGATCTTCACGAAGTAGGCGATCTCCTTGCCCTTACAAACTCCTTGGTTCAACTCCACAATCTTGTCGGAGGCTCCCAAGTGACACCTAACCAATCTAGGAGACACCACTCTCCAAAAGGTAATAGATGGTGTGTTGATGATGAACTCCTTGCTCTTGTGCTTCAAATGATAGTCTCCCCAACACTCAACTCTTTCTCACCGATTTGGATATGGTGGAAAGAAGATTTGAGTGGAAAGCAACTTGGGGAAGGCTAGAGATCAAGATTCATATGGTAGGATTGTAATATCTTGGTCTCAACACATGAGTAGGTGGTTCTCTCTCAGAAAATGTATGCTGGAAGTGTAGGCACGTTCTGATGGCTCTCTCCACGAATGAAGAGTGGGTGGAGGGGCATATATAGCCTCCACACAAAATCTAACCGTTACACACAATTACCGAACTTGATGGGACCGAATCATGAAACTCGCTCAGATCGATTTAGTTCAAAATGTGAACGTTAGGCTTTTCGGTGGGACCGATACGATCAACTCGGTGGGATCGATTTCATTAGGGTTAGGGCATAACGTAATCTCGGTGAGACCGATCACATAAACTCGGTGAGACCAATTTCTGTAATAGGCAAACAAAGAGTTGGTCAGGCAAACTCGGTGGGATCGATTCGCTCATTTCGGTGAGACCGAAACGTTACGAAAAGGAAACAGAGAGTTTGCATTGCGAACTCGGTGGGACCAATCGCTCACTTCGGTTAGACCGAAACGTTACGAAGGGAAACAGAGAGTTTGCAATCCCATCTCGGTGAGACAGAGATCCCTATCGGTGAGACCGAACTGATTAGGGTTTTGGCATTGGCTTTGTCAAGTTGAGCTCAGTGGCGCCGGATAGATCAAATCGGTGGGGTCGAGTTTGACTTTTGGTTTGGGACATATGTGGATATGAGAAAGTCGTTGAGGGCTTTGGATAGCATTGGCTTTTCCTATGGACTCAATGTGATCTTGGATCACTAAAATGAAAAAGGTAGAGTCTTGAGCTTGAGCCAATATGTGTCCTTAGCATTTTGAGGGGTCCACATTCCTAGTCCATGCCATGCCAATCATTGAACCTTCTGAAATGATCATCTTGAAAGAGCATTAGTTCAATGAGCTATATGTTGTTAGGAATTACCAAAACCACCCAGGGATAGTTGCACTTTCAGCCGGTCATAACATCTCTCCCCGCCTGCGCAAATAGCTCGTCCTTGAGCTGGAAGTCTGGGAAATGCTGGCGGAACTCCTCGAGCTGCTCCCACGTAGTGTCCTCCTCCGGAAGGCCTTGCCACTTGATCAACAAACACCAAACTCCTCGGCTCTGCTAGGCCTTCAACACCTTCGCTGGAGTCGGAAGGAGACGTCGAGGTTAGAGGAAGTGCTGGCGCGGCCACCGGTGGATCACCTCGGAAGGGCTTCAGCAAGCCCACATGGAAGACGTTGTGGATGCGGGCGCCGAGCGGAAGCTGAAGGCGGTATGCGACCTTGCCAATGCGTTCCAACACAGAAAACAGTCCCGCGTAGCGAGGGCCCAACTTGCGCTTAGCGAGCGGGTCCAATGACTGCGTGGATCGGTGAAGGAGCCGCAGCCACACCCAGTCGCCCACCGCAAACTCCGCCTCGCGGTGGCGATCGTCGTAGTACTTCTTGGACAACTGCTGGGCCTGGAGAAGACGCTGGCGCACCTCGGCAAGGATCTCATCCCTGCTGCGGAGAAGGTCGCCCGCCGTCTCCGTCTAGGCCGTCCCGGGCTCAAAAGGCAGGATGGGTGGTGGAGGACGAACGTAGATCACATCAAAAGGTGTGGCGCGTAGGGTGGAGTGATAGGAGGTGTTGTAGGAGTACTCCGCCCAAGCTAGCCAATCCACCCAAGCACGGGGACGATCACCTGTAACACAACGCAAATACATAGCAATCACCTTGTTGACCACCTCAGATTGGCCGTCCGTCTGGGGGTGGAATGTCGTACTCAGGCGCAGTTTCAAGCCCGCCATCCGAAAGAGATCGCACCAGACATGACCAGTGAACACCGGGTCACGGTTGCTGACCATCGAAGAGGGGAACCCGTGGAGGCGAACGATGCCGTCGAAGAAGGCAAGCGCCACGGAGGCGGCGATGTAGGGATGGCCGAGCGCGATGAAGTGCACATACTTGGAGAAGCGGTCGACCACTGTAAGGATGACGGACTTGCCGCCCACCTTGGGGAGGCCCTCGATGAAGTCCATGGAGATGTCGGCCCAGACCTGAGAGGGCACCTCAAGGGGCTGTAGCAGCCTCGCCGGTCGCAGTGTCTCCGTCTTGTTGCGCTGGCACGTCACGCAAGACCGCACACAGTCTCACCATCGCCCCGGGATGTAGAACTCTGCTCGGAGACGATGGAGGGTCTTTTGCATGCCCTCGTGGCCGGGCGAGTGGGCCAGCAGTAGGGCCTGGTGACGTAGGTCGCCGTGATCCGACACGAAGAGCCGGCGCCTGTGCAGGAGCAGGCTAGCGTCCATGCGCCACGGTTCCTCCAGGTTGCCGGCCTCGAGGCGCTGACGAAGGTGCTGCACGTCCGCGGTGGCCCGGCGGATGTCATCTATGAAGGCGAAGGAGGGCCCCGAGCGGATGCAGAGGGCTGGCCCCGCGGGGTCGATGGCATTCGTGTCGTGGTTGGCGTCACGGCGGGATAGTGCGTTGGCCAGGGTGTTGAGGCTACCCGAGCAGTACTCCACGGTAAAATCAAAGCCAAAGAGCTTGTTGATCCATTGATGCTGCGGCATGGTGGAGAGGCATTGGTCCAACAAGAACTTGAGGCTGTAGTGATCTGTGCGAATACGGAACGGTCGCCCCCAAAGATACGGCTGCCAGTGACGCACCGCCTGCACCAAGCTGATGAGCTCCCTCTCGTAGGCCGCGAGCTTGTGATGGCGCACGACGAAGGGCCTGCTGAAGAACGCAAGTGGCCCATCGCCCTTACGGAGGACGGCGCCAAACCCCACACTCGAGGCGTCGCAGTCCACCATGAACAACTTGTCAAAGTCAGGCATCTGGAGGACTGGCCCCGTCGTGAGAGCCTGCTTGAAGATCTGGAACGCCTCGGTCGCCTCCGTATCCCATGAGAAGGCGTCGCGGCGCAGTAGGCGCGTAAGTGGAGCCATGATGAGGCCGAACTCCCGGATGAACTTTCGGTAGTATCTCGCGAGGCCCAAGAAGCCGCGGAGGGCCCGTGGCGAGTGTGGCGTTGGCCAAGCCGTGACCGCCGAGACCTTGTCGGCATCCATGGCGACGCCCCCCGCCGAGATGACGTGGCCGAGATAGGCGACGGATGTCGTGCCGAAGGAGCACTTCGAGCGCTTGAGGTGTAGATGGTGCGCTCGAAGCTCGCTGAAGACAATGGCCATGTGTTGCAGGTGCTCCACCCACGGTGAGCTGTAGATAAGAATGTCATCAAAGAAAACAAGCACAAACCGACGCAAGTAGGGGCAGAGCAAGTCGTTCATCAACGCTTGGAATGTCGCTGGGGCATTGGAGAGGCCAAAGGGCATCACCAAGAACTTGAAGTGACCATGATGAGTCCGGAAGGCCGTCTTCGCGGCATCGTCCGGGTGCATCCGCACCAGGAGATATCCTGAACGAAGGTCGAGCTTGGTGAAGAAGCGTGCCCCGTGTAGCTCGTCCAACAGTTCATCCACGACGGGGATAGGAAATTTGTCCTTGGACGTCTTGGCGTTGAGAGCACGGTAGTCGATGCAGAAACACCATGAACCGTCGGCCTTGCGCACGAGGAGCATCGGTGCGGAGAACGGTGAGGTCGAGATCCGGATGATGCCCTGGGCGAGCATGGCCACACACTGCCGATCCAGCTTGTCCTTATGCAGTTGGGGGTAGCGGTATGGCCGCACGGGGATGGGAGCTGTGTCTGCGATGGTCATAGGGCCGGACTGGAGGCATGCCTTGTGGCTCATCGAAGAGGTCACTGTGTTGCTGCAGCAGGCTAGCCAACAAGGGATGCTCAACGTCGATGGTGGCCGCCATTAACTATGGTTGAGGGACCGTCGGGGAGGCGCCGCCTACGCCCTCCCATCGGACGTGGCGACCCAAACGCCAGAAAATCATCGTCATGGCGTCGAAGTCCCAGATGATGGGACCCAGAGTGCGTAAGAAGTCTACGTCGAGGATGAAGTCAAAGCAGCCCAAGTTGATGCCGACGCAGGTGATGGAGAAGTGCTCGTTGCCTATGATGACGGGAACATGCCGAGCAATACCCTGGCAATGGAGACAGTCACCGTTGGCGACGGTAACGCGTAACTGCTCCCCACCGGTCGGCCGCAGCGCCATACGGCGCATGGTAGCCCCTGGCAGAAAGTTGTGGGTGGAGCCTGAATCCAAGATTGTGAGGAACTGCTCGTCGTTGATCGTCACTGGCAGCAGCATAGTCTTCTCCGTCCGGATGCCCGCGAGTGCATGGAGGGAGACGACGAGGGCGTTCGCCTGGGCCGGCCCCGGAGGAACCTCGTCGGCCACTAGAGGGCCCGGGTCGCCCAGCCCGGCGGCGACGACGTCCTCCTCAATGTAGTCCGCTGCCTCCAAGTAGAACATGCGCGGGCAAACGTGGCCTGGGACGTAGGGCTCGTCGCAGTTGTAGCACAGCCCCCGACGACGGCGCTTGAGCTGCTCGGCCGAGGTGAGCCGACGCAAGGGGCACATCGCAGCCGGAGCGTTGGGCGCTGCGGGGGCCTGGGCCTGACGTCCCGGCTTTGGTGGTGTCGGTGGCGGCCGGGAGGGCTGTCGGATGCCCCTGGACGGTGACGCCTGCTGCATGGCCATCGCGCGACGCTCGAAGGCGCGGGCATAGTACATGGTCGTCTGGATGTCATGTGGTCCTCACATCTCCACGTCCGCGCGGATGTGATCTGGCAGACCGCCGACGAAGAGCTCGGCCTGCTGCCGAGCCGTGACGCCAGGCGCGTGGCACGCCATGGCCTGGAAGCGGTCGGCGAAGTCTTGCACCGTAGAGGTGAAAGGGAGGCGCCCAAGCTCCGCCAACCGGCTCCCTCATATCGGCGGCCCGAAGCGTAAGAGGCAAAGCTCGTAGAAGCGCTCCCATAGGGGCATGGCGCCCTCGTCCTGCTCGAGGGCGTAATTCCACGTCTGTGCGGCGCCTCGGAGGTGATAGGAGGCGATCCAAGTGCGGTCGGACACGAGCGTGCGTTGCCCCAGGAAAAACTGGTCGCATTGATTCAAACAGTTCAGGGGGTCCACGGTACCTTCGTAGGTGGCGAACTCAAGCTTGGAGAAGCGCGGCGGCGTCTGGCCGTGGACACGGCTGGGTACTCCTCGTTGGTGCGGAGCAGCGAGGGCGATGGGGTCAAGTAGGTGGGCATCAGAGGGCCACCCAGGGGCCCGTCGACGCCGACGTTGGGGTCGGTGGAGCCCGCGGGCCCGTCGAACTGGATGGCCGAGGGCTGCCAGCGGGGGCAGCACGTGCGGCTGTCCCGAGGCCGTCGCGTAGATCGGCGCGAGGGACCCAGCTAGCCAGGCCGGTAGCGGTGACGGCGACGGGGGGAACCGGACCTGGTGGATGGGCACCCCTTGAGCCGTCGTTGGGGCGCCCTGGGTCGAGGTTGCCGACTTGATGGTTGAGATGCGGGTTGTAGCTGCTGGTGCTGCAGCGCCACAGCGGAAGCGACGGATGGTTGTTGCTGCTGCTGCATGGTGGAGGCGCTGATGTGCGCCGCGGGTGTTGGCTACCACGGCTGTGCGGTGGGGACGAAGGGGGTCGCCGAGGGCGGCGGTTGCCACGGCGGCGGCTGCGGCGGCGGGGCGGTGGCGAAGGGCCCAGACGGCTGTGGCCCATAGGGACTCGCGAGGAACGTGCGGATGCCCGCGACCGCCTGGGTGAGGTCCCGGAGGATAGCCGTCATCTCCGGGGTGAAGACAATGGCGGTGGCGATTGACGGCGGAGGACATTCGTCCAGACAAGGACGGCGCGCCCGCCGCGGTGATCGCCGGGGGCATGGTGGTGGTTGGCGGCGGGAGGGTGGCGGTGGGGAGAGGTGTAGATATGACCGATCCTGAGACAACTGATACCAGATTGATAGGAGCTGAGATCCTACCCGGCCTAGCCCTTAGGTTGTAGGGGTGGAAGGGAGTGTGGCGAGCGGCGGTGGAGGAGGCGAGGGCGCAGGGAGAGGCGGCTAGGGTTTAGGGTTCCGGCTCCTGAAGGGAGCCTTACAAGCATTTATATAATCCTCGATGAGCTAATAAAAATAATGATAAGTTGGGCCAAGCCCCTAACTAGACGTGCCATTGGGCCTCCTCCTGCTATAAGTGACGCTGGTCATAACAGCCTACGACACGGTTGTCGCTAGGCGTAAGCTGCAGTCGACTCCGAAGAAGTTTGATGCAATAGTGGCATCCGACTTTCCAACAACGGTGGTTAACAAATATGGTACAGGCGGGCCTCGCCGATAATGAGGTTGAGGAGCACGAGAGGCCTTTGCGGCGCTGCAACGCAGGAGGTCATGCAGCAATCCTGGAACCAGTCGTCGAGCTGGTGAGGCCCAGATGTGCATTGACACCAAGAGAGGAGCTAATGCCAAAGCTGCCTCGACAAAGAGCAGCCGACGAGGAGGTGGTGCATGCTCTCGGGCTCCAGCCAGTGATCCGTCCAGAAACGACATCTCGAGCCATTGCCCAGGACCCAAGATGTGGAGGCGTGCATGTTCGCTAGAGCATCAAGGGCGTGCAGGGTCAGGAGATGGGACCAAGGGCGTCCATGGTCAGTCCGCTGAAGCCAGATCCATCTGGCACAAAGGCAACTATTCCAACTAAAAAAAATGGTGGTCCAACTTTGCAGCATGCGGTCCGCCTTAGGGCAACAACAAAAAAATATGCGGTCAGCCTTCTAGCATTGTGTATTTCTTGTAGCAGCATTAACCGGGCTTGTAGTGCCGCGTGTCCCGTTTGTTGGAGCCACACAATGGAAACTACATGTAGATCAACCAGATTTTTTTGGTGAATATGCTGCAAATTAGAAATAAAAATATTGACAGTATGGAAAAGCAGCACCGAAAAGATTAGGACTCAGTCCGTGTGCTAGTGGGTCACACACTGTAGCTTGATTCTCTTTTAGGGGGCTACACACACAGGGAAACTTAATTAGAGCGAATCAGAACCACGCATGTCCCTTCCTCTATTGGGTTAATTAGAGTCAACCCGCGTGTGCAGTGCATGTCCTTTTATTAGGGGCCTTAATCTTATCTATTGGCAGGTGCAGCCATCGAGCACATTTTATGAGTTAAAATTCCTTTGTTTCCATACGCATGCATGTTCTTCCATTATTGGGTAATCTTTCCTATTGGCAGGTGCAGCCATCGAGCACAGTTTATGAGTTAAAATTCCTTTGTTTCTATACGCATGCATGTTCTTCCATTATTGGGGGACTCAATCTTTCCTATGCACAATTCACAGAATTAAATTCCTTCATTTCCATACGTGCACGTCCTTCCTTTATTGATGCACAATCTTTCCTGTTGGCACCACTGTGCAGATAAATTCCTTCCGTTTCCACACAATAATAGCGTCCGCACCTCGCCCTCAATCTTTCATGTAGAGCCGCATCTTTTCAGTTCTCTCGAAGAGGCACCAACCTTTTTAGGTTCTTTCCTTTCTTTATTGAGTATCGGTTCTCTCTCCTTAGCTTAATTCCTTCCCGTTCAACCCACTTCTCATTATTGATTCTTGACACGGCTTACTGAATTCGCATCATGGCCGTATATAAGTTGATGCAATAGGGTGTGATGAGGCGAGGTGGTACTATTAATCAATAAGCGAATTCATATTTCTCTACTATTATAAAGTTCCCAGTTGGTGATGAGTTCACTCAGAGCATATAGGACCTTGGAGCTCGGAAGCCATCCCACCACCCTACCCTATATGGCTCCCACTGTAGCTTTATTAAATTACGGGAACCACTGCTGCCTACTGATCCCACTGCCACTTCCTGTAGCTGACCAGCAAACGAGCTCTCTATGCCCCACCTGACCAAACCCTCCTCGTCTCCCAAGTCCTAAGCGGTGCTGCTTTTAATTAATCCCTTGTGACGAGAACCAACAGTCCTAGCTCCTTTGCACCTGCCCATTCTGATGATAACGTTAGCTCTAACACGATAGCTGGAGCCAGACTATGCGTTTGCACCATTCGGCTCCATTGCGCCCGGCACTGCCACGCCTTGTGTCCAAGTCCTCCTTACAGCCCACCTCAGCCCTCCCGTCGAGCCACAACAAGCCCATGACGCACGCACGAAGGTAGCTACAAGACACATGCATGCGAACCTAGGACACAAGATTGATGGCAAGCCAACTTTGCAATGTACGCGTACCCGACGGGAATAATCGCCATGCAACCTATCGTTGGTACATCCATGAAAGCGTCTATCGTTGCCGGTGCAGCGATGAGCACCTTTTTGTCGCGGGTCGTGATGATTAGTTCATTTTGTCATGGGCCACGACGGAACGTTTCATTGCACTACGCCGCTAACAACGATAACAATTTCCGTTGGCAATTGCAACGACAATGTCATTGTTTTGAAATTGATTATTTGGCGAATATAATTTCGGGTGTGTGAAGCGTCCGCTGCTGATCCTTTTAAGACATCGGTCGGGTCGTGAGCTGTCAGATCTAACTCTATCGAGTGTCTGACCGATGCTCTCCACCATTGCTACAGAGCTAATGTTGCAGACTTTTTGCAACGTCGGCCGGCATAAATCTTTACAATAGAGGTTATGTCACATTTTTTTTTGCAACAAAGGTCATGTTGCCAAATTATTTTGCAACAGAAATTATGTGCAGGAACTGTTGTTGTAGCGGCACCGGGCGGTTGCAGCTGAGCTCGAGTTGGCGGTAGCCATGGATGCCGGTGCTACTACAGGACGGCGGAGATGTAGAACGGCGGGCGACGGCAAACGAAGCTCACGCGGCGGTGTGCCTCACAGGCACGACCGGTGTAGTCTGGCGGCTTCAAGCGCCCGCGTGGCCGACAAGCAACACCCGTGTTGCTGGCTTCCAGCACGGTGGTTGCTGCAAAGACAACCGACGCAGCTTGCTTGCGGTGACCAAAAGTCATGTTGCAACACTGTTGCCCCGTGGCTGAAGTGGTGGTCGATGTGCATGGTCACCCGGCTTGCAGTGAAAAAAGTGAGTGAGCAACATCGAAGGTTGTGGTGAGGCCTTGCAACAAGGTGACAACTGTGGCGACTGGGTGGCATCCATTGGGAGGCAAATGAGGTAGTTGTGAAAGAATCAAAGGGAATCTTTCCAGGGAACAAGATGACTCGGTAGTGGAGAAATGTGCGGATGTCGTTTTGCTGCGGATAAGGTTGGCAAGACAGTGATGGGTGGGCACCACACGCGACACGTGTTGCGTGCTAGAACCGGCGGATGCCCGCGCTACATCGGTGGTATGTGTAGAATCATTTCCCATATAGTTTTGATACTATTATAGAAAACAATAATATTTTTTAAAATTCTTACTTTGACTTCAATGGAACAAAGTTTTACCAGCGCAAACTAGCCACAGCCGTGATGCATCGGAATCCACGCTATGTATCCACGCTCTTTAGCCAAGCGACGTGCAACTGGTGAGTTTGCACCACTGAGTATGTGAGAAGCGGACTATGACACGATCATGTTCACTAGACCAACGCTCCAGGATCCAACATGTAGACACAAGAACATCGATGAAATTATAGTACTATTATAAATTGTATCTCAATTCTCAAACCCATTTTTGCCTTTCCAGTGAGAGTTGAAACAAGACCATTTTCATGATTTATCTCTTCACCATATATCAATTCTCCTCAAGAAATTATTGGGTGCAGTATAATATCATTTGACGATTAAACATATTGCATCTATAACTATTTTATATAAATAAAATCAACCACAATTAATAACATAATAATAATTCAAACAATTATTTAGTGTGACTCATTGCACTGGCAAACTTGTAGTTATATTGCTCTTACAATTGAAATTTGAGTGTCTTACTCTCTTATGGTTCCGTAGCACAGCACTGGCACTATACTAGTGTGTAGACAAGCATGAGCTAGTTCACTTGGTAGTGGCCTGGCCCATGGCGAGGTTGGTAGTTCGATCCCTTGTACTGGTGATATTATTTTTGCCTCCCATTAGGGCCTGGCCCGTGGCGAGGTGGGCCTACTTATGGGTCAGGTTCGCGGCGAGGTGGGCTGCCTTCTTTCGGCTGAAACAGTAGAAAGAGGTCCTGGAATTAGTACCACCTCGCGTGTATATATATCGCAAATCTTCTAAACGCGACGAAATTTGCTAAAAAAAATCTAAGCGGGATGAGACCAAGAATATCACTTTGCTTTATTAGTAGGTATAGATATAGATATAGATATAGATATAGATTCCGGACTCGGTCCTTCCTTGTGTGGCCACACATCCATCTCAACACGCGCATCTCCGCCACACCTAACTGTTGAACATGTCGCCTTTTAGTGTCTTAACCTGTGTTTTTATATTATTACAGGCACCATAGGGATTGTTGACTACACAAACTACGATGATATGAAATATGCTGTAAGTCCATGTTAATCTGTTTTATTGTATGCTCTCTAATTCATTTGTCTATTGTATCAAGGTTTTCATCCAATGACATTTCTGATACTAATTTGGATGCCTGAAAATACCTAAATATTGCACTGTATAGAAATCTGTTACACTGTTACTGTGTTATAATTAGTGGTTTAGTTTTTGTCGTTCTCTTTCTATGTTTTTTATTTCTAATTACACCGTCTTGGCTGTTGACTATCGTTTGCAGATAAAAAAACTGGATGCCACTGAATTTAAGAATGCATTTTCTAAAGGTTATATAAGGGTAAGCACTTGCTTGAATACGGGTCAAGTCCTGGGAATCTGGTTCATGAGGCTAACCATATGCCTTCTCTGCAGGTGAAGGAATTTGATGGCAAACGTGGGCGCTCCTACTCACGTAGCCGGAGTCCAAGTCGTAGCCGCAGCAAAAGCAGGAGCCCAAGGTTTATATCGTATTATGATGGTGTCCTTGTTATTCTGCTTTTTAAGTATCTTAGTTGTATGAAATTGTTATATGCAGCAAATCTCCCAGGGCCTGCTCAGCATCTAGGTCCAGATCAAGGTCTCTTTCTTCCCGTTCTCGGTCAGCATCAAAAGAACGTTCTCCATCAAGGTAATATATATACATTGATTTTATTAGATTCCCAACCTCCAAAGTACTAGTACTCTACTATCCTTTCAGGTGTACAACATGCTCTAGGCTTCCTGTCATATTTACTTCTATTCTGTATTTGTTGATACATTTGCAAAGAAACTTGTTAATTTGAAAACAATTGTGTACTAAAGAATGGGTTGTTCTGTCGTTTCAGCCTATTGGCTGCAGTAGTAATGAAGTTCGGTTATTTGATTATGTTCCCAGACACCTTTGATAATGTTGGCACATGATACTGGTGGACTGCATGGGGATTTCCTTCTCGAGAACTCAGTTTATGCTACAAACGATATGAACTGCTTAGCTTCTTGTGTTTTCTGAAGACTCGATTATCTCTTCATTTTATCTGGGATTGTGCGGCGATCTGGGGATTGCACATTAGGATATTGAGGATGGAAATTACTACAATTGTGTTGGTTGTATGAGGTATGCTCATTTATTGAGAGCTTCTATGGAAAGCTAAAATCACCCTATTTCTTACCTAATGTACTGTAACTGATTACCATCAGAGCTTGGGCATAGCGCATTTTTTGGAATTCTGGACATAAGAGCATTAAGGAATGACGATATGGATTATGATGGTACAGTGACTAGGAATTTGCTTGGGAGTCCAATGCATGAGGAATGAGTTTGCTTCCTACTTGCACTCACCACATGGTTGTAGTTTGCATGCACTGATTACAGTCAGTACCAGATGTTTGCATTTCCTTGAGGTCTTTTCGCTTTCATTTGGTTAGTCCAATGTCGGGCGAGGTATGAAGGCTTTTTGGAATCAAGCTGATAAAGGTGCATTCTGGATATTGAATTCAGTTGTTTGTGGAACTTTTTGCAGATCACCAGCAAGATCCAAATCCCCAATTGCTTCTGTAAGTTTCTTTATGTTTACTCATGTTGTTTCTACCTTAATGTTTGTGGATCTTTTGCAGATCACCAGTATGACGAATCTCTTCCATTTTTGTTTTTTACTTACGTTGTTTCTACTCTAATGTTTGTTCCCAGCCGGCAAACGGTGTAGTGGCAAGTCCAGTGGCAAGCCTGAAGAAATGCTGTCCAAGCAGGAGCCCATCTCGTTCACGATCACCTGACGTAAATATTGTTCCTTGTCTACATTTCTCTTAAGGTCATGGCATGGTTGCTCTGACACTAACCTCTCCACATTTTCAGGCGAAATCTGAATAGAAGCACTGCACCGAGGCAGATGAGGCGTGTGCTCAGGTCTAGATATTTGTTGTCCTCTATACTTCTTGAGAATTACCTGGATGTCAGCAACTGTCCAATGAGTCTCCTTTATTGCTGAAGACATCGAACTTGAGCACCATCATGAACTTTACCTGGATGTCAGCAACTGTCCAACTTGTGAACTTTTAAGGCTGAAGACATCGAACTTGAGCACCATCATGCTGTAGCCTGCAGCTAGTCTTTCATTCAACTAGTATTTTGTCTGTTAAATGTTATCTCGTGGATTCTGTTCAAAAATTCATGCCAGACGTTTGCGGATTCATGTTTCATGTTTTTTCTTTCCAATGTTCCTGCTACCTGCGTTTTACCCTGTGTGCTCATATAAGCTCCTCTCTGTTCTGAATTAATTGAAGTTCTAGATTTGTCCTAAGTCAAACTTTTAAGTTTGACTAAGTCTAGAAAAATATACGAATGTTTCTAACACCTGCTTCACTGATCCTTCATAAAATACATTTTTGTAAATAATTTTTTTTGTTTAAGAAGCAAAGAACAATTAATTTGGAGCGGAAGTAGTAATTAGTAATTCATGGAGCGCTCACTGTGCCTACATCGGTGCCTTACCTCGTGTGCAGTTGTGTAACAGACTGAACTAGGAGCAAGTGAAATCTTTGGAGTAAAATATAGGGGAACGTTTGCCTTGAGCCGACTGTTCCCGTGTGAGCATCCGTCGCCTCCAGGTTCACCGGATGGTCGACAGCTGCGACCCCTTGTATCTTCACGTTCCTGCAAACGGTGCTTTGTTACCAAAGGGCATGGACTAGGGAAGGTGGCGATGGTGACCAAGCCGAGCGCCGCTGCCTGTAGGTCATAGTTGCTAGGCGCATCCATGTCGGATCTCCGCCACCAAACGCCTCCCCGTCGACCAGATTGACTGATCCGGCGAGATTCGCCATGTCGGTCGTGGAGCGCCATCAATCTCGCTGCCGTCCTGTCATCACCGGTGCTGGCAACAGCTACAACACCGCGCATGTACGTCCACGCTGGCCGTATATAGCTGTTTGCAATAACACCTCCGCCCTATGTAGCTGTTTGCAATAGCACCTCCGAGACATGTTCCTACAACAACGGCGTTGTTGCGGAACGACGACTGTGCAAGTGCGCGACGCGGCCAGAGATGATATTGCAATTGTTGCAACCAGGGTCTTGTTGATGCGGCGGGAAGATGTTGCAATTTGTGAAACAAAGATCTTGTTATGGAAAATTGGAGAAGATATTTTGCAACATGAGTCTTGTTGCAGGAAATTAGAAAAGATATGTCAACTTTGCATGCATGTGGATCGTGTATAAAATATATTATATGATAGCTATATTGTTGAATTTGATTACGATCCTGCATGTAATTATTACGAAAGAGGAAAATATAGTTGTAGAAATCTTCATGTTACTAAATTACCTCTCTTCATGTTGAGATTGTCAATGTTTTATTCTTCTTTCTTGCATATGCTAGTTTTCGTTTGCCTTGATAATTTGTTTGCTTATAAAATGCCTATGCAAAGGAAGTATGTTAGACTTATTTTTTTGTCATATTCTATATGATGCTCTCTTTGTGCTTCAATTCTTGTCTTTTATGTGTGCATCAGTAAAATTATTGATGCCTAGGTAAAAGGCTTTAAAAAATATATTTATTGGGAGACAACCCAATATTTTTATTTTCTATTTTTAAAATATCTTATAGCCTCTGGTTAGCTGTATATTTATGATTTTAATTAGTGTTCGTGCCAAGTAAGACCTTTGAGATGATTTGAAAGATAGTAGATTTGATTCTGTGAGAAAACAAAAACTTATATGCTTAGCACAGAAAATTCTAAAATTCACTGGATCGTGCCAATTATCTGAAAATTTTACACAAGATTGATGTACAAATTTCCCACGCTGTCCTAATTTTTAAGAATTGTTAGAGTTGCAGAAGTATACGAAATTTCCGGATTGCTATAGATTATTCTGTTTTTGACGGATTCTGTTTTCATTGTGTTGTTTGCTTATTTTGATGAATCTACGGGTAGTATTGGGGGTATGAACCATGGAGAAGTTGGAATACAATAGATATAACACCAATATAAAATATAGTTAGTTCACAATAGTACCTAAAGTGGTGATTTCCTTTATTATACTAACGGATCTTACAAGTTTTCTGTTGAGTTTTGTGTTGTGAAGTTTTTAAGTTTTGGGTAAAGATTTGATGGACTAGGGAATAAGGAGTAGCTAGAGCTTTAGCTTGGGGATGCCCAAGGCACCCCAAGGTAATATTAAAGAAAAACCAAGCATCTAAGCTTGGGGATGCCCCGGATGGCATCCCCTTTTTTGTCTTCAATCAATCGGTAAATTCACTTGAGGCTATATTTTTATTCACCACATGATATATGTTTTACTTGGAGCGTCTTGTATGATAAGAGTCTTTTCTTTTTAGTTTTCCACAATCATCTTTTCTGTACACACCTTTTAAGAGGGACACATATTAATCATGAATTTATTAGAATACTCTATGTGATTCACTTATATCTTTTGCGCTAGGCAGTTGCTCTAGTGCTTCACTTATATTTTTTTTAGCACGGCGGTGATATTATTTTATAGAAATTGATGAACTCTCATGCTTCGCTTATATTATTTTGAGAGTCTTATAAACAACATGGTAATTTTCTTAGGTTATGAATTTAGTTCTAATATGATGGGCATCCAAAGGAGATATAATAAAAACTTTCATAAAGAGCATTGAATATATGAGAAGCTTGATTCCTTACAATTGTTTTGAGATATGAAGATGGTGATATTAGAGTCATGCTAGTAGTAAATTGTGGAATAGAAAAATACTTTTGTTAAGGTTTGTGATTCCCGTAGCATGCAAGTATGGTATTCCCGTTATGTGATGAAGTTGGAGCACAACTTAGCCTGAATTGTCTTCCTTTGTGTGAAAGTCCGGAGTGCGTGATGGTTAACTCCTACCAACCTCTCTTCTAGGAGCATGCGTAGTAGTACTTTGCTTCGAAGGCTAATAAACTTTTTGCAATAAGTATGTGAGTTCTTTACGACTAATGATGACTCCATGGATTATACGTACTCTCACCCTTCCACCTTTGTTATCCACTCTAGTAACGCGCAACTGTCGCTGACGCATTAAACCCACCTTATACCTTTCCTCAAAATAGCCACCATACCTACCTATTATGGCATTTCCATAGCCATTCTGATATATATTGCCATGTAACTCCACCGTTCCGTCATTGTGAGTTTTCACCTTGAGTTGTAATTTTTGAGTTGTAAGTAAATAAAAGTGTGATGATCGTCATTATTAGAGCATTGTCCCATGTGAAGTTTATAAAATAAAAGTGGCCAAAGATCCCAAATAAAAGAAAGAGGCCAAAGTGCCCAAAAAGAAGAAAAAAATAGAGAAAAGAAAAATAGAAGAAAAAAATAAATGAGAGAAAAAAAGAGAAGGGACAATGCTACCATCCTTTTCCGCACTTGTGCTTCAAAATAGCACCATGTTCTTCATGATAGAGAGTCTCCTATGTTGACATTTTCATATATAACTACTGGGAATTTTTAATTATAGAACTTGGCTTGTATATTCCAATGACGAGCTTCCTCAAATTGCCCTAGGTCTTTGTGAACAAGCAAGTTGGATGCACACCCACTTAGTTTTCTTTTGAGCTTTCATACACTTATAGCTCTAGTGCATCCGTTACATGGCAATCCCTACTCACTCACATTGATATCAATTGATGGACATATCCATAGCCCATTAATTTGCCTAGTTGATGTGATACTTTCTCCCTTCTTTTGTCTACTATCACCTTCTATTCCACTTATAGTGCTATATCCATGGCTCGCTTATGTATTGCGTGAAGAGTTGAAAAAGCTAAAGCGCGTTAAAAAGTATGAACCAATTGTTTGGCTGACACCGGGGTACTACATTATATATACTTTGTGTTGAGAAGAGGGAGCATAACAAGACTATATGATTTTCTAGGGATAACTTTCTTTAGCCATGCTATTTTCAAGTTTCATGATTTTGCTTGTTAGTATGCTTGAAGTATTATTGTTTTTATGTCAATATTAAAATTTTGATTTGAATCATATGGATCTGAACATTCATGCCAAAATAAGAAGAATTGCATTGATAAATATGTTAGGTAGCATTCCACATCAAAAATTCTGTTTTTATCATTTACCTACTCGAGGACGAACAAGAATTAAGCTTGGGGATGCTTGATACGTCTCCAGCGTATCTATAATTTTTTATTATTCCATGCCATTATATTATCTACTTTCGATGTTTTATATGCATTAATATGCTATTTATATCATTTTGGGACTAACCTATTAACCTAGTGCCCAGTGCCAGTTTCTGTTTTTCCTTGTTTTTGTCTTTCACAAAAAATAATATCACACAGAGTCCAAATGGAATAAAACTTTATGATGATTTTTTTGGACTAGAAGACATCCACGAAGCGTCAGGAAGAGGCTAGAAGACCCACGAGGTGGCCACAAGCCGGCAGAGCGTGCCCCTAGGGCTTGTGGGCCCCTCGTGGCTCTTCTAACCCTAACTCCAGCTCTATAAATACCCAAATATTCCCAATACATTAGAGGGCACATCAAAAATACTTTTCCACCACCGCAAGCTTCTGTTCTTGTGAGATCCCATCTTGGGACCTTTCCGGTACTCCACCGAAAGGGGATTCGATCACGGAGGGCGTCTACATCAACTTTACTACCCTACCGATGATGTGTGAGTAGTTTACCACAGACCTACGGGTCCATAACTAGTAGCTAGATGGCTTCTTCTCTCTCTTTGATTTTCAATATAATGTTCTCCTCGATGTTCTTGGAGATCTATTCGATGTAATCTTCTTTTGATGCGTTTGTTGAGATCGATGAATTGTGGATTTATGATCAGATTATCTATTAATATTATCTGAGTCTTCTCTGAACTCTTTTATGCATGACTAATAGAGCTTTGTATTTCTCTCCGATCTATCGATTTGGTTTGGCCAACTAGATTGGTTTTTTCTTGCAATGGGAGAGGTGCTTTGTGATGGGTTCAATCTTGCGGTGTCCTAACCCAGTGACAGAAAGGGTAGCGAGGCATGTATTGTATTGTTGCCATTAAGGATAACAAGATGGGGTTTATATGATATTGCTTGAGTTTATCCCTCCACATCATGTCATCTTGCTTAAAGTGTCGCTCTCTTCTTATGAACTTAATACACTAGATGCGGACAGTAGTCGGTCGATGTGTGGAGTAATAGTAGTAGATGCAGAATCATTTCGGTCTACTTGTCACAGACGTGATGCCTATATTCATGATCATTGCCTTAGTTATTGTCATAACTTCGCGCTTTTCTATCAATTGCTCAACAGTAATTTGTTTACCCACCGTATGCTTTCTTCGAGAGAGAAGCCTCTAGTGAAACCTATGCCCCCCCGGGTCTATTCCTTATCATATATTTTCAGATCTATAAAACCAAAAACCGAAAAATACCTTGCTGCAATTTATTTGTGTTTACTTTATTTTACCTTTTATTTATATTTTAAATCTATCTCTATTAGATCTCACTCTTGCTAGTGACCGTGAAGGGATTGACAACCCCTTTTTCGCGTTATGTGCAAGTGTTTGTTAGTTTGTGCAGGTGCATCTATTGGGGTACTTGCTTGTGCCTCCTACTGGATTGATACCTTGGTTCTTAACTAAGGGAAATACTTATCTCTACTTTGCCGCATCGCCCTTTCCTCTTCAAGGAAAAAAAATCAACGCAAGCTCGAGAAGTAGCACATCACAAGAAGTTTGCAAGCATGTGAATACTGAGTTTAGTCACGAGATTTTATATTACAAAATGAGTAAAGAGACTTGCCGGTAACAAGATTGAACTAGGTATGGAGATACAGACGACTGAATCTCGAGCAAGTAATATATCACCGGACAAAGGGAATTATATACGGGATTAACTATATCCTCGACATTGTGGTTCAACCGATAAAGATCTTCGTTGAATATGTAGGGATCAATATGGGAATCTAGGCCCCGCTACTGGTTATTGACCGGAGAGGTGTCTCAGTCATGTCTGCATGATTCCCGAACCCGTAGGGTTGCATGCTCAACGTTCGGTAGCACTAGGGAAATGTTGAGATATTGATGTCGCTTGAAGCTACGTCGGTATTTCTCCAAAGAGAAAGGGATGATGCAGCACAACTGCGGTAGATATTTCCCTCAGTGATGAGACCAAGGTTATCGAACCAGTAGGAGAACCACGCAACATTATGTAAATGGTACCTGCACACAAATAACAAATACTTGCAACCCGACGTGTAAGAGGGGTTGTCAATCCCTCCCGGGTAATAGATTGGTAAATAGGTAGATTGATAGGTGCAAATGGAAGAACGGGAAATAAAACGCAGCAAGGTATTTTCGTGTTCTTTATAATATAAATCTGAAAATAAAAGTTGCAAATAGAGGAAAAAGTAAATGGAAATATAGATCTGAAAGTATATGATAGGAAAATAGACCTCGGGGCCGTAGATTTCACTAGTGGCTTCTCCCGAGAAAAATAGCAACGGTGGGTAGACAAATTACTGTTGGGCAATGATACGTCTCCAACGTATCTATAATTTTTTATTGTTCCATGCTATTATTTATGAAGTCTTGGATGTTTAATGGGCTTTATCATTCACTTTTATATCATTTTTGGGACTGACCTACTAACCCAAAGGCCCAGTCCAGATTGCTGTTTTTTGCCTGTTTCAGGGTTTTGCAGAAAATGAATATCAAACGGAGTCCAAACAGAATGAAACCTTCGTGAGAGATATTTTTGGAGAAAATCACGCACGCGGAGCTTGAGAACCACGTCAGGGGATCAAGAGGTGGCCCACGAGGGTGGGGGGCGCGCCCCCTTCCCAGGGCGCGCCCTCTGCCTCGTGGCCCCCTCGAGCGTCCCCCGGTGCCCTCCTTCTTCCTATATAAGTCTATGTACCCCAAAACCTCCGAGAACAGAGAGAAAACCCTAATTCCACCGCCATACCTTCTGTTCCCATGAAGATCCCATCTTGGAGCCCGTTCCGGAGCTCCACCAGAGGGGGATCCATCACAGAGTTCATCATCATCATCATCATCGCCCTCACCATGAGTTGTGAGTAGTTTACCACAGACTTTCGGGTTCATAGCTAGTATCTAGATGGCTTCTTCTCTCTCTCTAGATCTCAATACAAAGTTCTCCTCGGTCTTCGAGGAGATCTATTCGATGTAATCTCTTTTTGCAGTGTGTTTGTCGAGATTCGATGAATTGTGAGTTTATGATCAAGGTTATCTATGAAAGATATTTGGTTCTTCTCTGAACATTTTATGTGTGCTCATAATATCCTTGCAAGTCTCTTCGAATTATTGGTTTGGTTTGGCCTACTAGATCTATAGTTCTTGCCATGGGAGAAGTGCTTGGCTTTGGGTTCAATCTTGCGGTGTCCTTTCCTAGTGACAGTAGGGGCAGCAAGGCACATATTGTATTGTTGCCATCGAGGATAAAAAGATGGGGTTTATATCATTTTGCTTGAGTTTATCCCTCTACATCATGTCATCCTGCTTAAGGCGTTACTCTGTTCTTATGAACTCAATACACTAGATGCATGCTAGATAGCAGTCGATGTGTGGAGTAATAGTAGTAGATGCAGTCAGGAGTCGGTCTACTTGTCTCGGACGTGATGCCTATATACAATGATCATGCCTAGATAGTCTCATAATTATTCGCTTTTCTATCAATTGCTCGACAGTAATTTGTTTACCCGCCGTAGAATATCGCTATCATGAGAGAAGCCACTAGAGAAAACTATGGCCCCCGGGTCTATTCTCAACATATCAATCTACATCTACTTTACTTTTATTGCTTTTATTTGCTGTTCTTATAAACTAAAAATACCAAAAATATAAACTATCATCTCTATCAGATCTCACTTTCGTAAGTGGCCGTAAAGGGATTGACAACCCCTTATCGCGTTGGCTGCGAAATTATTATTTGTTTGTGCAGGTGCGAGGGACTCGCGCGTGGTCTCCTACTGGATTGGTACCTTGGTTCTATAAAATTGAGGGAAATACTTACGCTACTGTGCTGCATCTCCCTTTCCTCTTCGAGGGAATACAACGCAAGCTCAAGAAGTAGCAAGAAGAATTTCTGGCGCCGTTGCCGGGGAGGCTTACGCAAAAGTCATATACCAAGTACCTATCACAAACCCTTATCCTTCGCATTACATTTATTTGCCTCTTATTTTCCTCTCCCCCCACTTCACCCTTTCCGTTTTATTTGCCCTTCTTCCGCCGTGTGTTTATCGTTCGCTTGCTTCTTGTCTGCTCGTGTGTTGCTTGCTTGCTTGTCATCATGTCTAGCACACCTATCATTATCACCACTTCCGAGAGTGAGGTCCTCAACTTTAAACAAAGGGAGGAAGAAAACTTAAAAGATGCCTGGTATAGAATTTGCAATGCTCAAAATAGATCTAATAGGAAGCTTTCCACTTCCGTGCTCCTTCGCAATTTTTATGTTGGCATAACTCCGTGGAATAGATTCATCTTAGATACCATTACCGGAGGGAATTTCTTGCGTAGCCACATCGTTGATTCTTATAATGCTATGACTGAATTATTTGGCTCACCACTTCTTATGGTTAATGGGACCGTTTTAACTTTGGAGCATGTTATGCAAAGGTTAGAAATCATTGAAAACAAAGTTGCTACGGTAGAATTGGTAGAAAACTTGGATAGAAAAATCCATAATGAAATCACCCAATATGGATCGAAGGTAGGAGTTGTTCTGAAAAATCTTAAGGAAAAGGAGCCCATAGTTAAAGAAAAGCTAGATCAGGATTCTACTAGAATCAATAAGCTTGAGGATGTTATCACTAATGTGGATTCTGCTCTTTCCGCTATAAAAACTACTCCAAATACCCCTACTAAATTATCTAAGTTCATGTATGTCCCTAAAGACAAGGGTGAAACATCTAGAATTGCGGATCTCAAATCCATAAGTATTCACCCTAATTTTCTTACTTTTGCAAGACACCCTTTTGACACTTTAGATTTTCTTGATTTCTTGCCCAAGAGTTTGATTATTCATAGGGACAAAAAAGTGCCCAAGAATCATAAGTGCTTAATCAAAGAATTGCCTTCCAAGGATGGCAATACCTAGTTTTATCTTGTATCGTGCCTAGCTAGGGGCGTAAAACGATAGCATTTGTTGGGAGGCAACCCAATTTTAAGTTTTTTGTTTTTGCTGATGTTAGGGAATAAATTTTGCATCTAGCCTATGATTAGATGTGGTTTCATGTTTTTTTTAGTGTTTGTGCCAAGTAGAACCTTTGGGAAGACTTGTGTGAAGTTTACGTGATCTTGCTGTGAAAAACAGAATCGTTAGCGCTCGCTAAAGTGGTCTTCAGATTTTACTGGAGCGTGCTTTTTAGTTGATTCTTTTTGCAGATGATTGGTAGACAAATTCGTCAAATTTACCAATTTAGTTTGAATTTTTTGGAGTTCGAGAAGTAGGCGAAACCTGCAGATTACTACAGACTGTTCTGATTTTGACAGATTCTGTTTTTTGTGTGTTGTTTGCTTATTCCGATACATCTATGAGTAGTATTGGAGGATATGAACCATAGAGAAGTTGGAATACAATAAGTTTAACACCAATATAAATAAATAATGAATTCATTGCTGCACTTTTGAGTAGTGGTTTGCTTTCTTATACTAACGGAGCTCACGAGAATTTTTGTCTAAGTTTTGTGTTGTGAAGTTTTCAAGTTTTGAGTATTGCTTTGATGGACTATGAAACAAGGAGTAGCAAAGGCATAAGCTTGGGGATGCCCATGGCACCTCAAGTAAATTCAAGATAATCAAAAGCCTAAGCTTGGGGATGCCCCGGGAAGGCATCCCCTCTTTCGTCTTCATCCATCGGTAACTATACTTGGAGCTATATTTTTATTCACAACATGATATGTGTTTTGCTCGGAGCGTCTTGTATAATTTGAGTCTTTGCCTTTTAGTTTGCCACAATCATCCTTGCTGTACACACCTATTTGAGAGAGTTAAAATGGCCTAGAAATTATTAGAACACTCTATGTGCTTCACTTATATCTTTTGAATTGAATAGTTTTTGCTCTAGTGCTTCACTTATATCTTTTAGAACACGGTGGTGGTAATATTTTGTAGAAATTGTTGAACTCTCATGCTTCACTTATATCATTTTGAGAGTCTATTAAAACAGCATGGTAATGTGTTTAGGCTAAAGAAACTAATCTTCACATGATAAACATCCAATGTCAATGTAGTAAAAAAATTCACACTAAGTGCATTGAATAGAATGAGATGTTGGATGCTTGATAATTATTTTGAGACATGAGGATAGTGATATTAGAGTCATGCTAGTGGAGTTATTATGAAATTAAGAAATACTTGTGTTAAGGTTAGTGATTCCCGTATCATGCACGTATGGTGAACCGCTATGTGGCGAAGTTAGAGCATGATGTATTTGTAGAGTGCCAACCTTTGTGTGGAGGTCGGGGGCGCGCGATGGTTAACTCCTACCAACCTCCCCCCTAGGAGCATGCGTTGATTGCTTTGTTTTGATGACTCGTATAATTTTGCAATAAGTATATGAGTTCTTATGACTAATGTTGAGTCCATGGATTATACGCACTCTCACCCTTCCACCATTGCTAGCCTCTCTTGTACCGCGCAACTTTCGTCGGTGTCATAAACCCATTATATATCTCCCTCAAAATAGCCACCATATTGTTCCTCAAAACAGCCACCATACCTACCTATCATGGCATTTCCATAGCCATTCCGAGATATATTGCCATGCAACTTTTCACCGTTTCGTTCATATGACACGCATCATATTGTCATATTGACATGCATGATCATGTAGTTGACATCGTAGTTGTGGCAAAGCCACCATGCATAATTTTTCAGATATGTCACTCTTGATTCATTGCATATCCCGGTACACCGTCAGAGGCATTCATGTAGAGTCATAATTGTTGTAGTATCGAGTTGTAATAAAAAGTGTGATGATCATCATTATTAGAGCATTGTCCCATGTGAGGAAAGGCCAATAAAAAAAGAAGATGGCCCAAAAATAATAATAATAGAGAGGGGCTAAAAAAAGAGAAAGCCCCTCCAAAAAAATGAGAGAAAAGAGAGAAGGGACAATTGCTACTATATTTTTTCCACACTTGTGCTTCAAAATAGCACCATGTTCTTCATTGTAGAGAGTCTCATGCTTAGTCACTTTCATATACTAGTGGGAATTTTCATTATAGAACTTGGCTTGTATACTCCAATGATGGGCTTCCTCAAATGCCCTAGGTCTTCGTGAGCAAGCAAGTTGGATGCACACCCACTAGTTTCTTTTTGTTGAGCTTTCATTTATATTTAGCTCTAGTGCATCCGTTGCATGGCAATCCTTACTCACTCACATTGATATCTATTGATGGGCATCTCCATAGCTCGTTGATACGCCTAGTCAATGTGAGACTATCTCCCTCCATTTTGTCTTCTCCACAACCACCTCTATTCCATCCATAGTGCTATATCCATGGCTCACGCTCATGTATTGCGTGAAAATTAAAAGGTTTGAAAAGATAGAATATGAAAACAAGTGCTTGGCTGAAATTAGGGTTGTGCATGATATGAATATTTTGTGTGATGAAGAGGGAGCATAGCCGGACTATATGATTTTGTAGGGATAACTTTCTTTAGCCATAGTATTTTGAGAAGACATGATTGCTTTGTTAGTATGCTTGAAGTATTGTTATTTCTTATGTCAATACAGACTTTTATCTTGAATCTTTCAGATCTGAAAATTCATGCCACAATTAAGAGAATTACATTGAAAAACTATTTTGGTTAGCATTCCACATCAAAAAATCTTTCTTTACCATTTACCTACTCGAGGACGAGCAGGAATTAAGCTTGGGGATGCTTGATACGTCTCCAACGTATCTATAATTTTTGATTGTTCCATGCTATTATTTATGAAGTCTTGGATGTTTAATGGGCTTTATCATTCACTTTTATATCATTTTTGGGACTAACCAACAAACCCAAAGGCCCAGTTCAGATTGTTGTTTTTTGCCTGTTTCAGGGTTTTGCAGAAAAAGAATATCAAACGGAGTCCAAACGGAATGAAACCTTCGCGAGAGATATTTTTGGAGAAAATCACGCACGCGGAGCTTGAGAACCACGTCAGGGGATCAAGAGGTGGCCCACGAGGGTGGGGGCGTGCCCCCCTTCCCAGGGCGTGCCCCGTACCTCGTGGCCCCCTCGAGCGTCCCCCGGTTCCCTCCTTCTTCCTATATAAGTCTACGTACCCCAAAACCTTCGTGAACAGAGAGAAAACCCTAATTCCACCGCCGTACCTTCTGTTCCCGTGAAGATCCCATCTTGGAGCCTGTTCCGGAGCTCCACCGGAGGGGGATCCATCACGGAGTTCATCATCATCATCATCGCCCTCACCATGAGTTGTGAGTAGTTTATCACAGACCTTCGGGTCCATAGCTAGTATCTAGATGGCTTCTTCTCTCTCTCTGGATCTCAATACAAAGTTCTCCTCGGTCTTCGAGGAGATCTATTCGATGTAATCTCTTTTTGCGGTGTGTTTGTCGAGATCTGATGAATTGTGAGTTTATGATCAAGATTATCTATGAAAGTCTCTTCGAATTATTGGTTTGGTTTGGCCTACTAGATCTATAGTTCTTGCAATGGGAGAAGTGCTTGGCTTTGGGTTCAATCTTGCGGTGTCCTTTTCCAGTGACAGTAGGGGCAGCAAGGCACGTATTGTATTGTTGCCATCGAGGATAAAAAGATGGGGTTTATATCATATTGCTTGAGTTTATCCCTCTACATCATGTCATCTTGCTTAAGGCGTTACTCTGTTCTTATGAACTCAATACACTAGATGCATGCTGGATAGCGGTCGATGTGTGGAGTAATAGTAGTAGATACAGAATCGTTTCGGTCTACTTGTCTCAGATGTGATGCCTATATATGATGATCATGCCTAGATAGTCTCATAATTATCCGCTTTTCTATCAATTGCTCGACATTAATTTGTTTACCCGCTGTAGAATATCGCTATCATGAGAGAAGCCACTAGAGAAAACTATGCCCCTCGGGTCTATTCTCAACATATCAATCTACATCTACTTTACTTCTATTGCTTTTATTTGCTGTTCTTATAAACTAAAAATACCAAAAATATAAACTATCATCTCTATCAGATCTCACTTTCGTAAGTGACCGTAAAGGGATTGACAACCCCTTATCGCGTTGGCTGCGAAGTTCTTATTTGTTTGTGCATGTGCGAGAGACTCGCGCGTGGTCTCCTACTAGATTGATACCTTGGTTCTCAAAAACTGAGGGAAATACTTACGCTACTGTGTTGCATCTCCCTTTCCTCTTCGAGGGAATACAACGCAAGCTCAAGAAGTAGCAGGCAATTGATAGAAAAATAAATAATTATGACGATATCCAAGACATTGATCATGTATATAAGCATCACATCCAAGATTAGTAGACCGACTCCTGCCTGCATCTACTACTATTACTCCACACATCGACCGCTATCCAGCATGCATCTAGTGTATTAAGTTCATGGAAAAACAGAGTAATGCAATAAGAACGATGACTTGATGTAGACAAGATCTATTCATGTAGGAATAGACCCTGTTTTTTTATCATTAATAGCAATAATACATGCGTGCCTTGCTGCCCCTTCTGCCAGTGGGAAAGGACACCGCAAGATCGAACCCATTACAAAGCACATCTTCCCATTATAAGATAAATAGATCAAATTGGCCAAATAAAACCCTAATATCGGTGAAGAAATACGAGGCTATAATAATCAAGAATGTATATTAAATCAAGACAAATCTAACCATAAACTCACAATTCATCGGATCCCAACAAACACACCGCACAGAAGTCATTATATCAAATAGATCTCCATGAGACCATGGTAACGAGATACGAAGAGAGAAGAAGCCATCTAGCTACTGCGTACGGACCCGTATGTCTGTGGTAAACTACTCACGCATTATCGGAGAGGCACCAATGAGGATGATGAACCCCTCCGTGACCGTGTTCCCCTCCGGCGAAGTGCCGGAAAAGGGCTCTAGATTGGATCTGGTGGTTCTGGAACTTGCGACGACTGTAATAAAATTTCACCGACTCCCCTAGGGTTTCTGGAATATTGGGGTATTTATAGAGCGACCAGGCAGTGCGGGAGGCCACCGAGGTGGGCACAACCCACCTGGGCGTGCCAAGGGGCCCAGGCGCGCCCTGGTGGGTTGTGCTTCCCTCGGAGCCCCCCTCTGGTACTTCTTCAGCCCATCCTGTGTCTTCTGGCCCAGAAAAAAATCTTCAAAAAGTTTCGCTGCATTTGAACTTCGTTTGGTATTGGTTTTCTGCGATATAA
Source organism: Secale cereale (assembly GCA_902687465.1). Classification (NCBI taxonomy): domain Eukaryota; kingdom Viridiplantae; phylum Streptophyta; class Magnoliopsida; order Poales; family Poaceae; genus Secale; species Secale cereale. The sequence continues at coordinate 457,776,759 of LR738712.1, forward strand.
AAAACAGGCAAAAAATAGCAACTGGCACTGTGCACTATGTCAATAGGTTAGTCCTAAAAATGATATAAAATGATTGTAAAACATTCAAGAATGATAATATAACAACATGGAACAATAAAAAATTATAGATACGTTGGAGACATATCATCATCCCCAAGTTTTATTCCTGCTCATACTCGAGTAGGTAAATGATAGGAACAGATATTTCGATGTGGAATGCTTCCTATCATGTTCATCACATATTCTTTTCTTTTGAAGCATGGACATTTGGACTTTTATACGATTCAAAGCAATAAAGTCTAGTTTTGACATGAAGACTTTAATACTCAAGCATACTAACAAACAATCATGTCTTTTGAAAATATCAACACTAAAGTAAGTTATTCCTAACCCATTATGCTCAATCATTGATCCATTCATGCAACACATCTGAATATTAACTACATCCAATGCTTAAGTATAATAATGGTGTTCCGTAGTTGATGCTTTATAAGATAAGATGAAGACTCAAATAAAAATAAAAATTACATAAAATAAAAGATTGTTGATGCTTTATAAGATAAGATGAAGACTCAAATAAAAATAAAAATTACATAAAATAAAAGATTGTTGATGCTAGGCCCTTCACATCAGTTCAAAAAACACTAGTGCCGGCGTTCTAAAAACCACGTTGCTGGTGTCGGAGGTCGACGCCGCGTCACTATTTAAAAATACCGATGGCGCCGCGCCACTATTAAAAAATACCGATGGCGTCAGATCCTACGCCATTGGTATTTCACTATTTCACATACTAATGGCGTGACACTGTTCACTCACGCCACCGCTATGTGAAATAGCAATGGCACACCACCACTCTATACTAGTACTGCCAACGTGAGGATAGCCTCCAACGCCTATTTACTGATTCAGAAAAAATACAATTCATCCATGCATCCAAATATTTGTACATTCATCTATATATTCAAATACACACATAGTTCATCCACTAGCGTATTTTGTACATTTTGAAATATAAGAAAAAGTGGCAGCACCGCTCATCACCGGCGGTGCCTCTAGTTGCCGCCACTGCTCCTCTTCCGAGCTCCTTGTGGATGTCATCGTCGTTCCAAAGCATGAGAAATCACCAAGTTAAAAGCCCCATGTTGATGTCGTCATCGTCGTCGCTGACGCAGCCCCGTGTCTCATGAACTACTTTACATACAAAGATATACACATGAATAAGTTAGCTCAGGTAGTAGAAGAATGAACTACTTAGAGATCCTAGCAACAATGAAAGTATGTGCTGCTTATGGAGATCAAGCACACAAGTATGTTGATGCTTAGATCAGGAACAATAATCTACACACTTCTGAAAATGTGTGTGCATCATAAATCATACTGGCGCTGGTACTAGAACAAGTACAATAGAAACATAATAGATTGCCAGAGAAAGGGGCAAGGGATCGTAATAGATTCACCTGGATGAGTTCCATGAGGAAGTGCACGTCCTTGGGGACCAAGCTCTTGTTGTCACTGCAAGATAAATACTTGGATTTACAGTACTGCCATCAAATTGGATACTGAGACAATGAATTATTTGACTCTAAAGTTGATATACAGAAACGAGGGATAATGCTTGCATGCTGCATCGTAAGTGCCGAGTTGTGATAGTGGAAATAACTAGCTCAAATTTGCTACACCGCTTGATAGGATGTTTGCTGAAATCTGCATCGTAAAGACACTACATCGTTTATATCAAAATCCTATAGAAGGACTTCAACTAGTTTGAGATAAATGAGCAACTTTAGCTTAGATAGACCTGCTAGGAGATGGACTTGACACAATATTACATGACGGTGAAGACAGATATTTAAGAAGACATGTGATATATAAATGAAAGCCAACAGTGTCTACGATGCCACTATGATGCCAAGGCGGTCAAGCTAACATGCGTCTTAACCTAATGTGGTATAACACTATTGAAAAAAAAATATGAGAATATATATTAGTAGTATGATCATGTCAAGAGCTAAACTAGAATAACAAATATGACAATAAAGCTAAACTAGCAGTTTATGCAAGATAACCATGTACAAATCAAGATCTAGTTAAACTAGAGGATACCAATGCAGCGATGATTGAAAGAGATATGAAAAATAAATAGAAATTGGTGATGTTTGATATTTATTAGATCGACACATTTTAGCAAAGAAAAGTAAACAATGACCTATGTTCTCAATTCCAGCTCATCAAACTACTATGTAGCATACAACTATAGCTCATTCAGACGCTTTCACGAAAATTTCATTGTGACTTACAGTGAGGAGGCTAGTAGAACAACACATACAACTAACTTGCAATAAGAGAATAAAGAAGGAAGCAACACCGTACTTAACCGAGTATAATGAAGGATAACTAACTGATAATTACCCACACAAAATCTTTAACGGCTGACCTACAAATCCAAAAGGCATCATAAATGATTCATAAAAAAGGAAAAAAAAACAATTGATAAAGAAAAGAGTAATCTAAATAATAGAGTAAAAAAATAATGCTTCTGAAAAGGAAAACGTTTGGTGCCAGCGCGCCGGCCGAACGCTCGGTCGGTCGCGGCTCGCTAGCGACACAAGTGCGTGGGGCCACGCTAGCCACATGTTCCCGTGAGGCCGTGGCCATCCAGCACTCCCTCCCATCAGTTTTTTAGGGTCAGTTTGGTTTGCATCCACAGCTTCATGCCTGGGGTAAACCTGTGCCTGGACTGAGCCTGAAGAAGTGCTGGTTTTCTGCCTGACCAGGCTTGCATGGGATGGCAGTGTTTGGTTGGCGCCTGGCACGGCAGATTATCAAGTGGACCCCATACATGTGCTAGTTACTTTATTAGCAATCCCAGGCAGGTGTGGTAGAGGCCAGGCGTCCATATTCAGATGCCTGGGCCAGGCTAATCACATGCATGCATTTTTGGACCCGGCTAAGTGCATGCAGACTTTTCTTTAACCAGGCTAAACACAAGGAACGCTTCCCAGGCCAGGCTCGTACAGGCATCTCCAGGCTGCTAACCAAACAACATCCAGGCAGCTTTCAGGCAGGACTCAGGCCAGGCACAAAACGCCCAGGACACAAACCAAACTATTAGAGCACAACAGCTCAGGCAAAGTTGGGAGGTCGATGGACTTTTCCAGTGAGATGTGATGAGGAAGAAGATGCTAGAAGGGAGTGGATAAGGATGGGAAGGAATAAAAGAGTTACAAGAGTGGTAGGCGGAGGGGAGCTGGTCTACCCCAAGATATTGGGAGGCGGATGGGCCGCACGGCGACTAGCTGCACAGCAGGCTGCAAGCTGCGACGGTGCTACTACATGATACAACCGGCAGGATGGGGAGCTGCAACCCCTGGCTAGCGGAGCTGCAACCGAGGCGTGGTCGAGCTGCATCCAGTGACGGCCGCCAGGCGGCTAGCTACAAAGGGCGGTTCCTGGAGCTGCAACCGCCCGTTGGTCGAGCTGCATACCGCGACACACCCGACGGCGAGCTGCAACTGTGCAGTACAAGCTGATGCAGGGGGGGCGGCGACGACGAGCTGTAACAGGTGATCTGGATTGCTGGATCTGGCTTTGCTAGAACAAGGGTTTTTTTTTGCTGGAACTAGTAATCCTTTTTGCTACAATCTTATTCTTTGTTTGCTACAATCGAATCAATGGGAGTCACCCTGTTGTTATTTTTGCTGGAACCAGCATTTTTTTTTGCTGGAACTAGCAATTTGTTTTGCTACAATCAACCACCGAATTTCTCCTGCTGAGATTGATTTTGCTGGCACCGATGTCCTTTTTTGCTGGAACCTTATAATGTTTTTGCTTCAACCGAACATTGAGGATTTGTTGCTTTTTTATATCTTTTTTGCAACGGCAATGGTGCTGTGATTTTTGCTGCAACTGGCGGCAGGAAAGCTACAATGGCACCCAGATTTGCTATAACCAGCGATAACGATAATGAAGTGTGTCCGGCGGCGACGTGCTGCAATTTTTCAGCGAATACGGCACACCATTTTTGTTCATGCAACGGGCAACAAGGGAAGCTTCTACGGGCGCTGGGATTTTTTGTTACAACCGTGGGGGTTCCTGGAACTGCGGCTGTTCCGGATCGAGTATAGCGAGCCGCCGTGGGCTGGCGAGGTTATCGGCGTTGGGGCGGGGGTCATGATTCAGGATGTTGGTGTGGTTCTGGTGCAAGGGCGCTTGAGAAGAAAGAAAGAAAGAAAGAATTAAGCGGGAGGAACAAGACGACACAGGTGGCAGATCTGACGGCCTTCTACAGCTATATCGTGTGGCTGCGGTGTGACCGGCCCAAATTTGGGCCGGCGCGCCGGCGCCTATTAGTACCCTAAAAATTATGGTATATGAAATATAGCTTGGATGGTATAAAGGCCATAGTGAAATTCTGAATATCCAACACATGCGACCAACACATGCGACCAATATCTAAACATGTATAAAATTGTGATAGTAATAAGACAGCCAAAATAGTAGTCGCGGATCCCGAGCTTCCTGAAACACACTCATATGACACACTGATACGTGCCAAGCTGAGTATATCCATACTGAATACTGTATCTAAGCATGTATAGAAATAATTGACATTCAGAATAAAGGAAAGGAAATCTGGATACATGTTGGACACGTCTTGGATACCTAGTGGATATGTCCCAGCTGAATCATCTGTCCCGGTTCTTTTGCTCCTTATCTGAAAAATGAAAACAGAAAAACCATCATGACGTATCAAACACATAGCAGCTGGAGTACCCCTATCCCTCGCGTAAGTGTACCCACCCTCCCTCACAGGCACTGGCTGGGTCACTCGCGCTTGTCATACCCAGCGCCGGTGTTGCACCATGGAGGCCGTAGCATGCCCTGCAGAGAAAAGCGCTGGACGACCACGTACTGGTCCGTTGGCACCACCACAAGCACAATGGAGCCTTTCTTGGGGGCATGCCGACCGCGAGCTGGAAGTCAAAACTATGTGAGTATATAACTAAAAATGTTAGAGTAGCCCCAGATCAACACACACACACACGTGAGGGTGGATTCAGTCTCAACTCTAAAGAACATGGACGAACAGGAAAAACAGAGAGGAGACAGCGTTTTGTGACGCATAATCTTTGTGTCTCTTCTTTTCTTCCTTTCATTCTCTATGTAACAAACTCGCAGCATGCACTGCCCACGATATCCGTTTGACCTGCGCCATCCCACGGACAGAGTCGTGGGCAGTACACCCACGGAAACAACAGCAAAGAAAACTACGACTAAGTCTGAAGAAAGAACTAGTTTGACACTAAGCAGAAATACCAATCAACCCTTAGGGAACAGCTAGAACTATAAGCATTAATTAGTATTTTGATGCATGTATCATAAAAAGGCAAGCCCGCCTAACTACAAACTTCTAAACTTCCATAACTAAATTTTCAGCTACCGATCAAGTCAAACATCTGAAACTAACATGTTCACACATATATGTAGGTTCAGAGGTATGAAAAAGACATGGATAAAGGCTATGCCTTTGTTTAATTGAAGATGCCTAAATCTAATTCTAGGGATTGTCTTCTAGTTGCTTGCTCTGCTCCACTTGATCTGTCTTTGTTCCGATGGCAAATCCTAGTCCCCTCTTCGTTACCAACTGGTGCTCCATGGTGCTTGGATCCTAGGCCATGTTAGACTAAGTATATATTAGATATACGTGTTGTAACATAACATGTATTTGTACGGTTCCCTCTTATAAATATATGACAGCCGTACCCACCAAGGGTATCGAGCATTGTTCCAAACCCTAATACGTCTAACATGGTATCAGACGACGCGTTCGATCCGCGCCGTGCTTCCGCTTCCTCTGCCGCATCTGCGTCGGCCGCCGCCGCCGTGCCGCCTCCGTCAACCCTGGCGACGGAGTCGCCGTTCATGGCGTCAACCCCGCTTGCCTGGGCCCGTCCGGCCGCATCAGGATCGCGCCCTCCAGCGCCCCGATCGCCCGCTGCCCAGCCGCCGCTCGCTCGTGATGCATTGCCTCGCGATCGCATGCAGCATGGCTTGCCTCATGATCCATCAGACTACTACGATCGCATGCAACTGCCCAACGATCCAGCCTCCGCTCGCCCGTATGGCGGAGTTGCTAGCGCGTCTGCGCGGCGCGATGCTGCGCCGCCGTCTTCCGGTCCCCATGGTGCCTCTGTCCAGGTGCCCTACGGCGGGCCGTATCCAGCGCCATACGTCGCGCAGCCGCCGTCGCCGTTCGTCGCGCCGCCGCCGTATGCTTCTTCCTCCGCTGTGCCCTACGAGGCGCCGTATGGTGCGCCCTACGCTGCCCCTGTGCCGTACGTCGCGTCGCTGCAGCCCTATGGAGTACCTCCTACGGCGCCCTACGGTCATCACCAACACTACCGTGCGCCTCCGTCGGCCGATGCGCTGATTCCGTACAGTGCTCCTTCGACGTACGACTCACAGCTCCCCGCACCGGTGGCTGAACCAGGACCGTTCCACTTCGCTCATCTGGTGACGGTGAAGCTCTCTGCTGATAACTACCTCCTATGGCGTGCTCAGGTGTTGCCGCTGATGCGTAGTCACTACCTTGAGGGGTATGTCGACGGTACGCTGTCGTGTCCCCCGGCCATGGTTCCGGTTCCCTCGGCTGCTGGTGGCTTCGTCATGGTGTCCAACCCTGCTCATCGTCGGTGGATTGCTCAGGACCAAGCTATTCTGGGTGCCATTCAATCCTCGCTCACTCCCTCCGTGGCTGGCATGGTGGTCTTTGCCGCGACGTCGAGGGATGCATGGGCCACGCTCGACTCCAGCTTCTCCTCGCAGTCGCTGGCACGTTCCTCCGCCATTCGTAACAAGCTGGGTGAGGTCAAGAAAAATGATCTCTCCGTCATGGCCTTCTTCAACAAGGTCAAAAGTTTGGCTGATACACTGTCATCTATTGGGAAGCCTCTCCGTGATGAGGAGTTTACTTCGTTCATTCTCAATGGGCTTGATGAGGACTATGATTCTCTTGTTGAAAACATCAATGGACGTGACACGCCGATGCCGCCTCGCGACCTCTACGTGCGCCTCCTCAACACCGGATCCCGGGTTCACTCTTTCATACTCGGTGGATCCTGCCTGGTACATGGACACGGGCGCTACGGACCATTTGACGAGCCAGCTTGACAAGCTAGCCACTCGCCAGCCCTACACCGGTCACGATCAGGTCCGCACGGCCAATGGATCAGGTATGCCCATCTCACATGTTGGTCAGGCATCTCTCCTTTCACGTACCACTAAAACCTTGTGTCTGCTTGATGTCCTTCGTGTTCCTTCAGTCACACGTAGTTTACTCTCGGTTCCTAAATTAACTCGTGACAACAATGTGTTTGTTGAGTTTTACCCTTTCCATTTTTTTTGTTAAGGACCGGGACACGAGGGACGTTCTTCTTAGTGGTCGAGCTCGCGATGATTTATACGCACTTGATTTGCCACAAGTCTCTCAAGTTTTCAGTGGTGTTCGGGTGTCATCTTCGCAGTGGCACTCTCGCCTTGGCCACCCCGCTACCCCCATTGTGCGCCATGTGCTTCATCGTCATCGTCTTCCTGTTGAGTCGAGTAATAAGGAGTTTCTAGTGTGTGATGCCTGTCAACAAGGCAAGAGTCATCAGTTGCCTTTTTCTGTATCAAGTCGTGTTGTCACGGCTCCTCTTGAACTTGTGTTTTCAGACGTGTGGGGCTATGCCCAAACTTCTGTTAGTGGTCACAACTATTATGTCGGTTTCATCGATGCTTTCAGTCGCTTTACTTGGATTTATCTTATTAAGCGCAAATCTGATGTGTTTCACGTCTTTATGCAATTTCAAGCACATGTTGAACGATTGCTTAAGCACAAAATTATCCATGTTCAGTCAGACTGGGGGGGTGAGTATCGTAACCTTAACACCTTCTTTCAGAAGCTTGGCATCTCACACCATGTGTCTTGTCCTCATACACATCAGCAGAACGGTGCAGCTGAACGCAAACACCGTCACATAGTTGAAACTGGTCTGACACTTCTTGCACATACCTCTGTTCCGTTTCGGTTCTGGAGCGATGCTTTTGTTACTGCCTGTTTTTTGATAAACAGGATTCCCACACGACGTCTTCACATGAAGTCTCCGCTAGAAGTGTTGCTTAATGAAACTCCAGATTACTCCTTCCTCAAAGTGTTCGGCTGTGCGTGTTGGCCGCATCTTCGTCCGTACAATAAGCATAAACTTGAGTATCGATCCAAACAATGTGTGTTTCTTGGGTACAATCCTCTCCACAAAGGTTACAAGTGTCTTCACATTCCGACAAATCGTGTTTACATTTCTCGTGATGTTGTGTTCGATGAGACTGTCTTCCCGTTTTCCACGCTCACATCACCCACAGATACTCCCATCACCGAGTTGCACTCTTTTCCAGTTTTGCCTGATCAATTTGTGGATGTTGCATATTCTCCTCTGTTGTTGCCTAACCATGGTGCAGGGACTGGACGAGGCGCTCGACTTGAGCTTCTGGATGATAATACGGCCACACCTACGCCAGCTGCTGCTACGCCGGACAAGGCGCTCGATGAGGCTGCCCCCACCATTACCCCGCCTGACCCCGACGTCGATCACGCATGCATGTCCCATGCACGTGGATCCGACGGGGTGCCTGAGTCGCCTGGGCCAGCGGCCTCGCTGTCACCTGGGCCGGTCGAACCAGCGGAGCTATCGGCCGGGCCGGCTGGACCCGCGGCGCTATCCCCTGGGCCGGGGGCCTCACAGGTCACCGAGTCTTCGTCGCCTGGTCCGTCGACGCCGGTCACGCCCGGTCTGTCTTCGCCGACCCTGACCGTGCCACCGGATGCGCTTGTTGACTCGGCCGCCGCCGCGTCCTCCTTGCCGCTGATGGACAGTGGCTCCTCTGGTGTGGCAGCTCCAGCGCCACCTCCGCCTGTCGTCCTACGTCCCCATACTCGCAGCAAGAGTGGCATCTTCCGACCGAAGAAGCGCACTGACGGCACTGTCGCGTGGCTTGCGGCCTGTGTGGCGCATGCTGAGGCTGACCCTACGACTGAACCACGACATTTTCGAGCAGCGCTTGGCATCCCACATTGGTGTGCTGCGATGGAACAGGAGATTCATGCTCTTCAAAGAAACAACACTTGGCGTCTTGTTCCACCTCCATCTGGTGTCAATATCATTGACTCTAAATGGGTATTCAAGGTGAAGAAACATGCTGATGGCTCCATTGAGAGGTACAAGGCACGCCTGGTTGCCAAGGGATTCAAACAACGGTACGGCATTGATTACGAAGACACATTCAGTCCTGTTATTAAACCAACTACTATTCGTGTTCTTCTCTCTTTGGTTGTTACTCGCGGATGGTCGATTCGACAGCTTGACGTTCAGAATGCCTTTCTCCATGGAGTTCTGGAAGAAGAGGTTTATATGCGTCAGCCGCCAGGTTTTGTTGATCCTGCTCAGCCACATCATTTGTGTCGCCTTGTCAAAGCTCTCTATGGTTTGAAGCAGGCCCCGTGTGCGTGGCATGCTCGTCTTGGCGCTGCTCTTCGTGCACATGGGTTTGTTCCTTCTACAGCAGACACGTCTCTGTTTATTCTTCAGCGACCTGAGGTGACTATGTACATTCTGGTCTATGTTGATGACATCATCCTTGTCAGCTCGTCTGCTTCTGCTACGGATCGGCTTGTGTCCTCTCTTGGTGCTGAGTTTGCTGTTAAGGATCTTGGGAGACTGCATTATTTTCTGGGCCTAGAGGTTCTTCATTCTGATAGTGGCTTGACTCTTACTCAGAAGAAGTACTCCCAGGATCTCCTGCGTCGTGCAGGTATGTTGCAGTGCAAGTCTGCTACGACTCCCATGTCTGCCACAGATAAACTGACAACTCTTACTGGTGACTTGCTCTCTCCAGAGGATGCCACTGAGTACCGCATCATTGTGGGTGGACCGCAGGACTTGCTCATTACTCGACCAGACATATCATTTGCAGTTAACCGTGTGTGCCAGTATCTTCATGCACCACGTGATTCTCACTGGTCAGCTGTTAAGCGCATCTTGCGCTATGTTCGTCACACTGGTTCCTATGGTCTCCATCTTCAGCCTGCACGCTCTGGACCGATCTCAGCATTTTCTAATGCTGATTGGGCTGGTAGTCCTGATGATAGGCGATCCACGGGAGGACATGCTGTGTTCTTTGGTCCTAACTTGATCGCCTGGCAAGCTCGCAAGCAAGCTACGGTGTCTCGGAGTAGTACTGAAGCTGAGTACAAAGCTGCTGCTAATGCCACAGCTGAGATCATGTGGGTGCAATCATTGCTTCGAGAGTTGAAGGTCTCCCCAACTCAGCCGCCTGTTATTTGGTTTGATAACATCGGTGCCACATACCTTTCATCCAATCCAGTATTTCATGACCGAACGAAGCACGTCGAAGTTGACCATCATTTTGTGAGGGAACATGTTGCTCAGAAGCTCCTTCAGATTAAGTTTGTTTCTTCTAAGGATCAGCTTGCTGATATTTTCACTAAACCCTTGCCCTTGCCTTCTTTTGAAGGATGTCGTCGCAATCTTAACCTTTTGAGTGTTTCAGGACAATTGAGGGAGGGTGTTAGACTAAGTATATATTAGATATACGTGTTATAACATAACCTGTATTTGTACGTTCCCTCTTATAAATATATGACATCCGTACCCACCAAGGGTATCGAGCATTGTTCCAAACCCTAATACGTCTAACAGTCCATGACCATGTCGCATGCTTCGGTGTGCTACAGAGAAGAAGAAGGGCCAGCAATCGATCTGATACAGGAACAATCAGGATAGGGATAGGAAGGGATGGAGCGAGTCAATTGGACCTAGACGACGGCGAGGGCGAGGACCTCGTCGAGCTTGAGGGTGAGCTGGTAGAGGTCGGAAAGCGCTGCGTACCACTCCTCCAGCTCTGGCTGTGTCGCCTCTCCGAACCCCGGCAGCGGCGCAATCCGGCCGTGTCGGCCGCTTCTTTTCTTCCCCGATCTGGAGCCTTGGGAGGGGGTCGTGGGGGCGCAGGAGATGTAGAGAGGGAAGGGGAGGGATGGCCAACCGCCGTGTGAGTGGAGAGCGGCGGGGGCGGAGGAAAAGGATGACCGGCCGACCGCCGTGTGGGTGGAGAGCAGCGGCGGCGGAGGAGTAAGAGGATGACCGTGGGGAAGAGAGCGGATAGGCATTTTTTCCGAGGGGAGAGAGCGAATTTTTTTTTTTTGAGGGGTAGGGGAGAGAGCGAATAAGCTCCTGTTTTGGGCTTTTGAGCTTTTTGAGTTCGGCTCGAAATGATTCTGGCCTTTGGGACGACGGCGCCGGAAGTGAAAAATAAGTGGCCCATATCCACAAAATAGTGATGGCGTGGCACGAGCAAAATACCTGTGTCGTGCATTTTAACCCGCACGCCATGACTAATTTTGTCATTTTTTATTCCTTTTTGTATAGGCTTATCTATAATTAGTGGTGGCATGGGAAAACGTCACACGCACCAGTATGTCGATTACTAATGGCTTGGAAAAAATTGCACGCCACCACTAACTTGTGACCGGGTAGTCTGCTAGATCCTAAATAGTAGTGGCGTGGATTTTAAGCAACACGCCACCAGAAACAATATAGTGGTGACGTACCAAATATGTCAACACCATCACTATTTTTTTAAAAAAATAATGGTGGCGTGGATTGAAAATGAGGCGCCACTAATTGAAGTTGTGGCTAGCCATTTTTTCACTAATGTCACAGAGGGAAATATGAATTTGTAGAGGTGTCAGAGCTCAAAGCTTAAATTGAGAGACAAATTTTTTTGGGAGGCATACTTTTCCGTCAATGAAAACGATTTAGAGTTTTAACACTTTCCATGCTAGATATATCATAGGCGGTTCCCAAGCAAAAAATAAAGTTTATTCTTTTTTCCACCATTCTTTCACAATCAATGGCTTATTCGTATCCACGGGTGCCCTCCATACCAACATTTTCAAATAATTTATTATTTGACAATATAAAATAAAATTCTTTTTCATTTCGGGACTGAGAATCCCTATTACCGTCATACTCTCGTGCAATGATAAGTGAATAAACATCCATCTTGAGAATAAAACATCTAGCATGAAAAAATATTAGCCACCCCTCGCCGCTTCATGAGTGGTACGGACACACAAAAAAGAAATTTATTTTGAAATTAGAGTTGGCACATACAATTTTTCTTAGAACGGCATGGAAATAACGCATATAAGTAGGTATGGTCGACTCATTTGACATAACTTGGGTTTTAGGATTTAGATGCACAACTAGTATTTATACTCAGTACAAAGTGGAGGCTAGCAAGAGATTGAGAAGCGATCAACCAAGGAACGAAAACCATCATAAGAGAACATTAAACATAACTAACACCGAATAATTCAACACAAGTATGATGTAATTTCATTGCATAATTATTGACTTTCGTGCTTGCATAGGGAATCGCAAACCTTAACATAAATATTCTTACTATAACATAATTACTCATTAATATGGCTCACATATCACTATCGTCATATGTCAAAACTATTACAAAAATCAATTTTATTTTGTCCAATGATCTTCATGATTTTTTTATTATATCCCCTTTGGATATCTATCATATTGGGACTAGTTTCATGTGTTGCTTTTGATAAGCTCAAACAAATATAAGTGAAGAACACGAGCATAAAATTTCTTTTTCTCAAATTAATCTAAGTGAAGCATGAGAGAATTTCTTCAAAAATTTACTAACTCTCAAATAAATCTAAGTGAAGCACTAGAGCAACTACATAGCTCTAAAAAAATTAAGTGAAGCATAAAGAGCAATTCTAACAAATCATAGCATAATTTTGGCTCTCTCAAATGGGTGTGTACAACAAGGATGATTGTGACAAGATAGCAAACAAAATAAGCAAAGACTCATATCATACAAGACGCTCCAAGAAAAACTCATAATATGTGACGAATACAAATATAGTCTCAAGTAATATACCTATGGTCGTTAGAAGAAAGGGGGGGACTTCTTGAACATTATCTTGGGTGCTTCGGGCATCCCCAAGCTTAGGTTTTTGCTAATCCTTATTCCTTCATCCATCGTAGTCTCACCCAAAACTTGAAAACTTCAATCACAAAAAACTCAACAAAACCTCGTGAGATCCATTAGTATAAGAAAACTAATCTTACTTTAATTAATGTAGCAAACCAATTCATATTTTTTTAATTGTATTATATCTACTGTATTCTAACTTTTCCATGGCAAAAACTCTTAAAAAAACCATAGATCAATCAAAATAAGCACATAACACAACGAAAACAGAATCTATCAAAAATAGAATAGTCTATGAAGACACGATTTTTTATCATACTTATGTAACTCTGAAAATTCTGAAACAATGGGATAACATGGAAAATTTGTATCCAGAAAAAGTGTAAAAAAATTAAGAGTTTATCACACTCCAGTAATCATCAGAAATTTTAACTATGGACGCAAAAGTTTTTGAATTTCAACGCAATCAAATCAACTATTAACCAAATCATTCCAAAGGCTTTGCTTAGCACAAACATTTATTAAAACCACAAAACCACATCTAACCAGAGGTATAATTGGGTAATTTATTGAAAACACCAAGAAAACCAAAAATTAAAAAAATACAAGTTGGGTTGCCTCCCAACGAGCGTTATCGTTTTACGCCCCCTAGCTAGGCAAAACACATAGAACTCAAGTGTTGTCATCCTTGGTTTCCATAGATGTGTTCTTGTTAGGGGGTTTGGCAAAAATAGCTTGAAACGCATTATTCGTAGAAATTTTAGCATTATCAAGTTGCCCGTCCACATATCCCCTTTGATTTCCGGCCACAATCCAAGAATAATGTTGACTGACATCGTTAAAAACTTGCTGGGTTATATATAAGACAGGGATTTCCTTTTTAAGATTCTCGTCAATTTTTTTATTATTACCAAGCAAATGTCTCAACATATAATCACTATTATGAATGATCTCATCTATTACCGGCTTTTCACAGCTCATGCCATAAAAATCGAAAATTTCCCTAGCCTCCCATAGTATGTGATCAAATTCATTCATGAGAACTCGGGTAGCTAACCTTTTGGCTTTAGGATCATTTATAGCTAGAAGCAAATAAAACAATCTTTGCAAGGTAGGATGGGTACAGATAAATCTATTTTCAAGTTTTAAAACTAGTGTTGAGATAGCTTCCGCGTAAGATTTAGTTCTTTCAAGTATAGGGGTGTCGTCAAGAGTCAAATTCACAACACAATTGAAAAACTCTTGGATATGTTCTTTCCCCGTAATATTCCCTTACCCCCAAAACAAAGGTTTTAGCATCTAGATTGCCTGATCGTCCAATTTTAGGAGTCAAGCCGTCATCTGTTTCTGCCATACCAAAATCACTCATGGTGACAAGCAAGGTAAGAGATCCAACAGAAAAACAGCAGAAGAAAAGGAGGGCGGATAAAAAATGACAATTTTTTGTGAAGTGGGGGAGATGAAAATGAGAGGCAAAAGGCAAATATTGTAAATTGCAAGGATATGAGATTTGTGATTAGGAACCTGATAGATGTTGAAGATGTCTCCCCGGCAACGACGCTAGAACTTCCTTTTGATGTCGCTTGAAGCTACGTCGGTATTTTCCCTAAGAGGAAGGGATAATGCAGCACAACTACGGTATGTATTTCCCTCAGTGATGAGACCAAGGTTATCGAACCAGTAGGAGAACCACGCAACACTATGTAAACGGTACCTGCACACAAATAACAAATACTTGCAACCCGACGTGTAAGAGGGGTTGTCAATCCCTCCCAGGTAATAGATTGGTAAATAGATAGATTGATAGATGCAAATGGAAGAATGACAAATAAAACACAACAAGGTATTTTTGTGTTTTTGATAATATAGATCTGAAAATAAAAGTTGCAAATAGAGGAAAAAACAAATGGCAATATAGATCTGAAAGTATATGATGGAAAAATAGACCTGGGGGCCGTAGATTTCACTAGTGGCTTCTCTCGAGAAAAATAGCAATTGTGGGTAGACAAATTACTGTTGGGAAATTGATAGAAAAGCAAATAATTATGACAATATCCAAGACAATGATCATGTATATAGGCATCACGTCCAAGATTAGTAGACCGACTCATGCCTGCATCTACTACTATTACTCCACACATCGACCGCTATGTAGCATGCATCTAGTGTATTAAGTTCATGGAAAATGGAGTAATGCAATAAGAATGGTGACATGATGTAGACAAGATCTATTCATGTAGGAATACACCCCATCCTTTTATCCTTAATACCAACGATACATGCGTCCCTTGCCGCCCCTTCTATCGCTGGGAAAGGACACCGCAAGATCGAATCCATTACAAAGAACATCTTTCCATTGCAAGATAAATAGATCAAGTTGGCCAAACAAAACCCAAATATCGAAGAAGAAATACGAGGCTATAATAATCAAGAATGGATATTAAATTAAGGCAAATCTGATCATAAACTCAAAATTCATTAGATCCCAACAAACACACCGCACAAAAGTCATTACATCAAATAGATCTCCAAGAGACCATTGTATTGAGATACAAAGAGAGAAGAAGCCATCTAGCTACTGCCTACGGACCCGTAGGTCTATGGTAAACTACTCACGCATCACCGGATAGGCACCACTTAGGATGACGAACACCTTCTTGATCGTGTGTAAGGGCATATTTCTCCCTATGTGGTTTTGGTGATTGATGATAGTACTCTTGCGGACTAATCATGTGCGTTGAGCATTTTAGATATCTCATGTCTGGGCGGAAGAAGATTCGGTGCCCCTCGGAGCCTATCGAAGACGGCGGTTCTCTACGTTTCTTTTCGGTGGATTTGAGTCGTAGGAAAGCCGTACTATTAAGAGGGGGTCCGCTTCAGAAAGGTTAGGGTGGAATGAACACGTACACATCTGTTTCTTTGCACCACCTTTCCTTCGCTTCGATGGAGCACCATCCGGTTATCCTTGTCTATGCAAAATGAAGGTTGCCAAGTGCTATAAGGTCTGGGGCATGTGGTAGTACTACTCAAGGGAGCAGTAGTACCGCAGGTGTCTGCGGTAGTACCGCTCTGGCAAGCGGTAGTACCACAGGGGCCTGCGGTAGTACCACGCCAAGAAAGCGGTAGTACCGCTGCTCCCAGCCCAGACGATGGCGCACATGGCAGTAGGCGCGGAAATAATTTTTTACTTCCGCCCCTACGCGGTAGTACCGCTTCCTGTGAGCGGTAGTACCATGTCGGACTTTTGCGTAGTCCTAAACTCAGTGGAAGTAGTCATGGACGTAATTTATTTCGTCCGTGCTTTTTCCAGCCCAGTAGAGCCCTGCCTTGCGGTAGTACCGCAAGGGCACGCGGTAGTACCGCTCCGGCGGTTCTACTATTCGCTGCCCTGTGCAACAGGGCCTTGCTTGGACACTGGCGCACTAGCAGTAGTACCACACCGGCCTGCGGTAGTACCGCGACCAGTTGCGGTAGTACCGCGACTCCATGCGGTAGTACCGCTTGTCGCGGGCTGAGTTAGTGGGCAACGGTTGGGTCTTTTCCCCCACTATATAAAAGGGGGTCTTCTTCTCCAAGAAGACTACCTCTTCCCTCCCTAAGCTCCATTGTTGCTCAAAGCTCCATTTTTGCCAGATCTCTCTCCCTAGCCAATCAAACTTGTTGATTTTCTAGGGATTGGTTAAGAAGGCCCCGATCTACACTTCCACCAAGAGAAATTTGATTCCCCCCACTAATCCCTTGCGGATCTTGTTACTCTTTGGTGTTTGAGCACCCTAGACCGTTGAGGTCACCTCGAAGCCATATTCCATTGTGGTGAAGCTTCGTGGTGTCGTTGGGATCCTCCAATTAAGTTGCGAAGATAGCCCCAACCTTGTTTGTAAAGGTTCGATCACCGCCTTCAAGGGCACCAATAGTGGATTCACGGCATCTCGTATTGTGTGAGGGCATGAGGAGAATACGATGACCCTAGTGGCTTCTTGGGGAGCATTGTGCCTCTACACCGCTCCAACGAAGACATACTTCCTCTCAAAGGGAAGGAACTTCGGTAACACATCCTCGTCTCCACCGGTTCCACTCTTAGTTATCTCTTACCTTTACTTGTGTAAGCTTATATTGTGTTGTATCCCTTGCTTGTTGTGTGCTTGTTGTTGTTGTTGCATCATATAGGTTGCTCACCTAATTGGATATCCAGACAACCTATTTTGATCCTAAGTTTAATTTGGTAAAGAAAGGCTAAAAATTGTTAGTTGCCTATTCATCCCCCCTCTAGTCAACCATAGCAATCCTTTCAATTGGTATCAGAGCCTCGTCTCTTTATTAAGGACTTTACCATCCAAAGAGTATGGGTGACACCATAGTCGAGGCGGAGGAGCACTCCGGTGTGAATCTGTCCTCGTCTACGACCGATGGGGGATCCTTGGTCTCTCGTGAGGAGTTCAATGCGGCTTTGGACACATTGAAAACCTCCATGACGACCGAGGTCAAAGGCATGTGTAAGGAGTTTCTTGATGGGCCTAAATTATCTACCGCATCGTTGGAAGTGGCTCGTCCCACTAACAAGGTGGTGGATGCTCACCTCGATAAGGGGAAGCTAGTAATGACCAAGTTCCTTTGCCTAAGAATGGGAGTGGCATCTTTGCCCATGTTGAACCTCCTAGTACCTATGGAGGACCGGTTCCCTCCACTCATATGAATCATGTTGGTGCTCCTCCTAAGTATGTGAAAAATGCGGATTTTGCCTCTTGGGTTTATCGCTTTAAACGTCATTTGAATCATAGTTCTACTAAACTTTGGAGAATTATTGAGCAAGGTTTCTACCCGCACGATCCAAGCAACTTCACTCCTAGAGAAGCCACGGATCATCAATTCAACGAGTCAGCTCTCTTTATCCTCCAAGAAGCTGTTCCTCCCGAAGATATTGCTCATTTCCGACCCTTCTCCGTGGCTGATACGTCCAAAACGTATCTATAATTTCTGCTTGCTCCATGCCACTTTTGGGTGATATTGCTATGATATTCATACACTTCCATACACTTTTGATCATATTTGGACTAACTTACTAATCCAGTGCACCCCAGTGCCAGTTTCTGTTTTCGGTTGTTTTTGTATTTCAGGTTTTCACGTTACGAGAACTGCCAGGAAAAATCCAGAAAAATTATATAAAAAATCAGCGTTCCGGAAACTACCCTGCGTCCGAAGGGCAGCCGGGGGGGGGGGCACCAGGGCTCCAGGCGCCCTGGCGGCGCCCCCCCTGGGCCGCGCCGGGGGGGCGCCTGGGCCCCCCGAAGCTTCCCCGATGCCCCCCTTTGGCATATATTTAAAGCGTCCTCCGAAACCCTCAGAATAAGAACTCTTTTCGCGATCCCATCTCTGTTCCGCCGCCGCCGCCGCTTCCAAGATTGGGAGCACCAGGAGAACTCTTCCCGTCACCCTGCCGGAGGGGAGGATCACCACCGGGAGCTTCTCCACCACCATGGACGCCTCCCGGATGACTCGTGAGTAGTCTCCATTGGACCATGAGTCCATGACCAGTAGCTATGTGATGTTCTCCTCCCGTTCTTGTGCTTCACTAATTAGTCCTCGTGAGCTGCCCTACATGATTGAGGCGCATATGTAATCCTTATGCTGTTGCTATGTTGAGTTTGCTGGGATCCGATGGATTGTGAGATTATGTTCAGATTGATCTTGAGTAATATATTTGATCTACCTCTTTTATATTTATGTTCATAAGTATTCTTGCATGTTCTCCGTTGTTATTTATTGCTTTGGCCAAGTAATACGTAGTGACTCCAAGAGGGAACGTTATGCTCGATTGTGGGTTCATGCCCCTCGATGACTAGCTTGAGTGACAGAAACATGAGTCTAGGGGATGTGCTGTTGCCACAAGGGGGAAAACAACGGTGCTTGTGCCCGCGGGTGCAAGGATTGTTTACTTTACGCAAAGTTCTTTTAATGCAGTTGTCTGTTGCATTGAGTTTACACTATGGGTGGGACTCGCAACTTAATACCAGCGAGATGTTCTGGATAGATATCTCAAGGTGGATGATTAGTAGTAGATATTGATGGATTTCGGTCTACTTAATTTGGCGTACCGCCCATGCTTTGAACCTCAACCTTTCTTGCAATGTAAGCATTGGTTTGCGTTCGTGGTCCTGTCAATTGCCCAACTGTAATTTGTTTACCTCACATAGCTGTTTATCGTCTTTTGGGAGAGAGACATCACTAGTGAACATCATGAGACTCCGGTCCATATTACCATCATTGATCACATCCACTATTTACTTTTCGCTTTTACTTACTATTGCAAAACACTATCTATCACTACTATCATTTGCTTTTAACCCTTTGTGAACTACAAGGCCGGAGGGATTGACAACCTCTCTGTAATCGTTGGGAGCAAAGTTATTTGTATCTGTGTGCAGGTCCACGTTGATTGCTAATACGCGCCGTTAGCAGTTGACACCTACTTGTTGAACCTAGGAGTCTCTGGGGATTCGATCCTTGGTATCTTTGCTAAGGGAAAACACTTCTACAATACTGCATCTTACACCTTCCACTTGGGGTAACCAACGAGGGGTTCGAGGCCCATCACCAAGGTGTTGGGAACGTAGCATGCAATCTAAAAAAATCCTACGCTCACGCAAGATCTATCTAGGAGATGCATAGCAACGAGAGGGGAAGAGTGTGTCCACGTACCCTGGTAGACCGAAAGTGGAAGCGTTAGTTCAACGCGGTTGATGTAGTCGAACGTCTTCGCGATTCAACTGATCAAGTACCAAACGTACGTCACCTCCAAGTTCAGCACACGTTCAGCTCGACGACGTCCCTCGAACTCTTGATCCAGCAAAGTGTCGTGGGAGAGTTTTGTCAACACGACGGCATGGTGACGGTGATGGTGAAGTGATTCGTGTAGGGCTCCACCTAAGCACTACGCCAATATGAGGAGGAGCAAACTGTGGAAGGGGGCGCCGCACACGGCTAGGAACAATTGATCTGTGTTCTAGGCGCCCCCTCCCCACGTATATAAAGGAGGGAGGGGGAGGGAGCCAGCCCTAGGCACGCCCCAAGTGGGGGGAGTCCTACTAGGACTCCTAGTCCTAGTAGGATTCGGCCCCCCTTTTATTCCTTATATTGGAGGGAGAGAGAGGGAAGGAGATGGAGTAGGAGAAGGAAAGGGGGGCGCCGCCCCCTTCCCCTAGTCCAATTCGGACTCCCCATGGGGGGGCGCCACCCCTTGTGGGCTGCCTTGCCTTGCCCCTATGGCCCATGTGGCCCATTACTTTCCCCCGGGGGTTCCGGTAACCCCCCCCGGTACTCCAATATGTACCCGGTACCCCTCGGAACTCTTCCAGTGTCCGAATACCATCATCCAATATATCAATCTTTACCAATAAACCATTTCAAGATTCCTCGTCATATCCGTGACCTTATCTGGGACTCCGAACAATCTTCGGTCACCAAAAACACATAACTCATAATACAAATCGTCATCGAACGTTAAGCGTGCGGACCCTACGGGTTCGAGAACTATGTAGACATGACTGAGGCACATCCCCGGTCAATAACCAACAACGGAACCTGGATGCTCATATTGGTTCCTACATATTCTACGAAGATCTTTATCGGTCAAATCGTAACGACAACATACGTTATTCCCTTTGTCATCAGTATGTTACTTGCCCGAGATTCGATCGTCGGTATCTTCATACCTAGTTCAATCTTGTTACCGGCAAGTCTCTTTACTCGTTCTGTAATGCATCATCCCGCAACTAACTCATTAGTCACATTGCTTGCAAGGCTTCTTTATGATGTGCATTATCGAGAGGGCCCAGAGATACCTCTCCGATACTCGGAGTGACAAATCCTAATCTCGATCTATGCCAACCCAACAAATACCTTCGGAGATACCTATAGAGCATCTTTATAATCACCCAGTTACGTTGTGATGTTTGATAGCATACAAGGCATTCCTCCGGTATTCGGGAGTTGCATAATCTCATAGTCGGAGGAATACGTATTTGACATGAAGAAAGCGGTAGCAATAAAACTGAACGATCAATATGCTAAGCTAACGGATGGGTCATGTCCATCACATCTTTCTCCTAATGATGTGATCTTGTTAATCAAATGACAACACATGTCTATGGTTAGGAAACTCAACCATCTTTGACTAACGAGCTAGTCTAGTAGAGGCTTACTAGGGACACTGTGTTTTGTCTATGTATCCACACATGTATCAAGTTTCCGGTTAATACAATTATAGCATGAATAATAGACATTTATCATGATATACGGAAATATAAATAACAACTTTATTATTGCCTCTAAGGCATATTTCCTTCAGTCTCCCACTTGCACGTCAATAATCAAGATTACATAGTAATGATTCTAACACCCACGGAGTCTTGGTGCTGATCATGTTTTGCTCATGGAAGAGGCTTAGTCAACGGGTCTGCTACATTCAGATCCGTATGTGTTTTGCAAATCTCTATGTCTCCCTCCTTGACTTGATCGCGGATGGAGTTGAAGCGTCTCTTGATGTGTTTGGTTCTCTTGTGAAACATGGATTCCTTCGCCAAGGCAATTGCACCAGTGTTGTCACGAAAGATTTTCATTGGACCCGATGCACTAGGTATTACACCTAGATCGTATATGAACTCCTTCATCCAGACTCCTTCATTTGCTGCTTCCGAAGCAGCTATGTACTCCGCTTCACACGTAGATCCCGCCACGACGCTTTGCTTGGAACTGCACCAACTAACAACTCCACCATTCAACAAAAATATGTATCCAGTTTGTGACTTAGAGTCATCCGGATCAGTGTCAAAACTAGCATTGACGTAACCATTTACGACGAGATCTTTGTCACCTCCATAAACGAGAAACATATCCTTGGTCCTTTTCAGGTACTTCAGGATGTTCTTGACCGTTGTCCAGTGATCCAATCCTGGATTACTTTGGTACCTCCCTGCTAGAATTATAGCAAGGCACACATCAGGTTTGGTACACAACATTTTATACATGATAGAAACTATGGCTGAGGCATAAGGAATGACTTTCATTTTCTCTCTATCTTGTGCAATGGTCGGGCATTGAGTCTGACTCAACTTCACACCTTGTAACACAGGCAATAACCCTTTCTTTGACTGATCCATTTTGAACTTCTTCAAAACTTTATCAAGGTATGTGATTTGTGAAAGTCCTATCAAGCGTCTTGATCTATCTCTATAGATCTTGACGCCTAATATATAAGCAGCTTCACCGAGGTCTTTCATTGAAAAATTCTTATTCAAGTATCCTTTTATGCTATCCAGAAATTTTACATCATTTCCAAACAATAATATCTCACCCACATATAATATCAGAAATGCTACAGAGCTCCCACTCACTTTCTTGTAAATACAGGCTTCTCCAAAAGTCTGTATAAAACCATATGCTTTGATCACTTCATCAAAGCATACATTCCAACTCCAATATGCTTGCACCAGTCCATAGATGGATCGCTGGAGCTTGCACACTTTGTTCGCACCTTTAGGATCGACAAAACTTTCTGGTTGCATCATATACAACTCTTCTTTAAGAAATCCATTAAGGAATGCATTTTTGACGTCCATTTGCCAGATTTCATAATTATAAAACGCGTCAATTGCTAACATGATTCAGACAGACTTAAGCATCACTACGGGTGAGAAAGTCTCATCGTAGCCAACTCCTTGAACTTGTCGAAAACCTTTCGCAACAAGTCGAGCTTTGTAGACAATAACATTACCATCAACGTCAGTCTTCTTCTTGAAGATCTATTTATTTTCTATGGCCCGCCGATCATGGGGCAAGTCAACCAAAGTGCATACTTTGTTCTCATACATGGATCCCATCTTAGATTTCATGGCCTCAAGCCATTTCGCAAAATCTAGGCTCATCATCGCTTCCTCGTAGTTCATAGGTTCGTCATGGTCTAGTAACACGACTTCCACAACAGGATTACCGTACCACTCTGGTGCGGACCGTACTGTGGTTGACCTACGAGGTTCGGTAGTAACTTGACCTGAAGTGTCATGATCATCATCATTAGCTTCCTCACTAATTAGTGTAGGCATCATGGGAACTATTTTCTGTGATGAGCTACTTTCCAATTCGAGAGAAGGTACAACTACCTCATCAAGTTCTACTTTCCTCCCCCTCACTTCTTTCGAGAGAAACTCCTTCTCTAGAAAGGATCCATTTTTAGAAACAAAGATCTTGCATTCAGATATGTGATAGAAGGTGTACCCAATAGTTTATTTTGGGTATCCTATGAAGACGCACTTCTCCGATTTGGGTTCGAGCTTATCAGGCTGAAACTTTTTCACATAAGCATCGCAACCCCAAACTTTAAGAAACGACAGCTTAGGTTTCTTGCCAAACCACAGTTCATACAGTGTCGTCTCAACGGATTTAGACGGTGCCCTATTTAACATGAATGCAATTGTCTCTATTGCATAACCCCAAAACGATAGTGGTAATCGGTAAGAGACATCATAGATCACACCATATCTAATAAAGTACGGTTACGACGTTCGGACACACCATTACGTTGTGGTGTTCCAGGTGGCGTTAGTTGTGAAACTATTCCACATTGTTTTAAATGAAGACCAAACTTGTAGCTCAAATATTCGCCTCCGCGATCAGATCATATAAACTTTATTTTCTTGTTACGATGATGCTCTATTTCACTCTGAAATTCTTTGAACTTTTCAAATGTTTCAGACTTGTGTTTCATCAATTAGATATACCCATATCTGCTCAAATCATCTATGAAGGTCAAAAAATAACGATACCCGCCGCGAGCCTCAACACTCATCGGACTGCATACATTGGCATGTATTATTTCCAGTAAGTCAGTTGCTCGCTCCATTGTTCCGAATAACCGAATCTTAGTCATCTTGCCCATGAGGCATGGTTCGCAAGTATCAAATGATTCATAATCAAGTTATTTCAAAATCCCATGTGCATGGAGTTTCTTCATGCGCTTTACACCAATATGACCTAAACGGCAGTGCCACAAATATGTTGCACTATCATTATGAACTTTGCATATTTTGGCATCAATATTATGAATATGTGTATCACCATGATCGAGATTCAACAAAAATAGACCACTCTTTAAGGGTGCATGACCATAAAAGATATTACTCATATAAATAGAACAACCATTATTCTCTAATTTAAATGAATAACCGTATCGCATCAAACAAGATCCAGATATAATGTTCATGCTCAACGCTGGCACCAAATAACAATTATTCAGGTCTAAAACTAACCCCGAAGGTAGATCACACCATATCTAATAAAGTACGGTTACGACGTTCGGACACACCATTACGTTGTGGTGTTCCAGGTGGCGTGAGTTGCGAAACTATTCCACATTGTTTTAAATGAAGACCAAACTCGTAACTCAAATATTCGCCTCCACAATCAGATCGTAGAAACTTTATTTTCTTGTTACGATGATTCTCTACTTCACTCTGAAATTCTTTGAACTTTTCAAATGTTTCAGACTTGTGTTTCGTCAATTAGATATACCCATATCTGCTCAAATCATCTGTGAAGGTCAGAAAATAACGATACCCGCCGCGAGCCTCAACACTCATCGGACTGCATACATTGGCATATATTATTTCCAGTAAGTCAGTTGCTCGCTCCATTGTTCCGGATAACAGAATCTTAATCATCTTGCCCATGAGGCATGGTTCGCAAGTATCAAATGATTTATAATCAAGTGATTCCAAAATCCCATGTGCATGGAGTTTCTTCATGTGCTTTACACCAATATGACCTAAACGGCAGTGCCACAAATATGTTGCGCTATCATTATCAACTTTGCATCTTTTGGCATCAATATTATGAATATGTGTATCACCACGATTGAGATTCAATAAAAATAGACCACTCTTTAAGGGTGCATGACCATAAAAGATATTACTCATATAAATAGAACAACCATTATTCTCTAATCTAAATGAATAACTGTATCACATCAAACAAGATCCAGATATAATGTTCATGCTCAACGCTGGCACCAAATAACAATTATTCAGGTCTAAAACTAACCCCGAAGGTAGATGTAGAGGTAGCGTGCCAATGGCGATCACATCAAATTTAAAACCATTTCCCACGCGCATCGTCACCTTGTCCTTAGCCAATCTTCGTTTAATCCGTAGCCCCTATTTTGAGTTACAAATATGAGCAACCGAACCAGTATCAAATACCCACGCGCTACTAAGAGCATTAGTAAGGTACACATCAATAACATGTATATCAAATATACCTTTGTTCACTTTGCAATCCTTCTTATCCGCCAAATACTTGGGGCAGTTTCGCTTCCAGTGACCAGTCCCTTTGCAGTAGAAGCACTCAGTTTTAGGCTTGGCTCCAGACTTGGGTTTCTTCCCGGGAGTAGCAACTTGCTTGCTATTCTTCTTGAAGTTCCCCTTCTTTCCCTTTCCCTTTTTCTTGAAACTAGTGGTCTTGTTAAGCATCAACACTGGATGCTCCCTTTTGATTTCTACCTCCATAGCTTTGAGCATTGCGAAGAGCTCGGGAATTGACTTCTCCATCCCTTGCATGTTATAGTTCATCATGAAGCCTTTATAGCTTGGTGGCAGTGATTGAAGAACTCTGTCAATAACACTATCATCCAGAAGATTAACTCCGAGCTGATTCAAGTGGTCATGGTACCCAGACATTCTGAGTATGTGTTCACTCATAGAACTGTTCTCCTCCATCTTGCAGCTATAGAACTTGTTGGTGACTTTATATCTCTCAACTCGGGCATTTGCTTGAAATATTAACTTCAACTCTTGGAACATCTCATATGGTCCATGACATTCAAAACGTTTTTTAAGTCCCGATTCTAAGCCGTAAAGCATGGCACACTGAACTATGGAGTAGTCATTAGACCACGTCTGCCAAATGTTTAAAGCGTCCACATTAGTGGGAGGGGGCTTGTCACCTAGCGGTGCATCAAGGACATAATTCTTCTGTGCAGCAATGAGGATAATCCTCAAGTTACGGACCCAGTCCGTGTAGTTGCTACCATCATCTTTCAACTTAGCTTTCTCTAGGAACGCATTAAAATTCAAGGGAATGGTAGCACATGCCATTGATCTAAAACATAGATATACAAAAACTATCATGACTAAGTTCATGATAAATTAAGTTCAATTAATCATATTACTTAAGAACTCCCACTTAGATAGACATCCCTCAAGTCATCTAAATGATCACATGATCCAAATCAACTAAACCATGTCCGATCATCATGTGAGATGGAATAGTTTTCAATGGTGAACATCTCTATGTTGATCATATCTACTATATGATTCATGCTCGACCTTTCGGTCTCCAGTGTTCTAAGGCTATGTGTGTACATGCTACGCTCGTCAAGTTTAACCCGAGTATTCCGCATGTGCAAAACTATCTTGCACCCGTTGTATGTGAACGTAGAGCTTATCACACCCGATCATCACGTGGTGTCTCAGCATGACGAACTGTCGCAATGGTGCATACTCAGGGTGTCGTGCAATTGTCATGGCAGATGTCCTAGTGTGAGGACTCAATCATGAGGCAAGCGCATAAACGTAGTAGCTTGAGAGGGGTCGATCAAAATTGAGAGACGCAACACAAGACAAGGGTTTAGACAGCTTCGAGCCCTGGGAAACATCATCCGGTAACAACCCTACATGATGTTTGTGGCTAGGTCTCATTATGCTCATGAGGGAGTCACCGTATCAGCTGGCTCTCCTCTAGTTGTGTCTAGCCCTAGAGATTATTTCTTGTTCCATGTTCCTCTTGGGGAGCCTTGCCCCTCCTTATATAAGTTGAAGGGGCGGGTTACATATGGAGTCCCAGTAGGATTAGGACTAGCCTATCGTCTATTACAAGCCAGATACAAGTCTGTGTCTTGATTCTTGTAAGGGAAATATTCATCATGCCTGTTCTCTTAAGTTGGCCTACCAGAACATAAGCCGGCCTACTGGGCCTTGGGACTTGTCGTCCATCTAACCCGCCCACCGGGTCACCAGTAAGTCGCAATGTTCAGGCGGGCGGGTTAGACGGACGACAAGGCCCAAGGCCTATGTAATGCCCAGTATGTGACTATACCTCCCACATGTCGATGCACGACTTAAAGGTATAATCACATTCTAGAATGATCTCAAGTATGGTATCTTTGCACAACTCATGTAAAAGAGGGGATGTAAACATAAAAGAGTAGTTGGCTTACACTCGCCACGTCACCAATGCATTACATAAACATACATCATCCAAACATCAGAGTCCGACTACGGACGAAGATCCAAATGAAAGATACCATAAATAAAGCCACACAAGGTCTGAATCGCCCCTAGTAGAAGCCACTACTGATCGTCGGGATAAGACACGTAGTATCGCCCACGCTCTTCATCAAACTCCCAATACAACTCTGTCCCATCTCCTGTATAGTTCTCATCGGTACCTGCATCTGGTGTTGTGTAGAATCTGTGAGCCACGGAGGACTCAGCAATCCCGTTCCCGGGTAGCAATACTATCAAAGCCTTAGGTGTGGAACAAGGCCGAAAACAAGGTTGCAGATGCACTAGCACTAGCTTACGTGTTTAGAGCGAGAAGAGAAGTGCCAACGATCGTCAAAGTGATCACGAAGTGATCCTATCTAAGCACGTCAAACATAACCCCACCGTGTTCACTTCTTGAACCCCTTCGGAAAGCGACCGTCACAGTTACTCACGCTGGTAGTGTACTATGAACATGATGTCAAGTTATCTACAACCGGATATTAACAAATTCCCATCTGCCACATAACCACGGGCACGGCTTTCGAAAGATCAAATCCCTGCAGGGGTGTCCCAACTTAGCCCATCACAAGCTCACGATCTGCGGAGTCGGAACTCCAAGGTGGGAAGACCCGAGTATTCTCGGAATTCCGTGCTCAAGATATTCCGACTAAGGTAAAACTAATCCAGCAAGACCTCCCGGCGTGCCGACACCCTGATAGTAGCCGCGTGTATCTCGTCTCAGGCCACGACCGGATGGGTGAGGCTACAGGTTTTTACCAGCCCTCGGGTTTCCCCAAGGTGGCCCTGCAGGACCCCCAGTTTGGACCAACACTCATGTGGAGCACTGGCCCAGGGTTGTTAATTAAGAACTCGGGTTTGCAACGCCCTTATGCAAGTTTTAGTTATTAGGAAAATGTAAAACCAATGTTAGGCCTTGATGGAAAAGCTTTAGCGCTAAGCGGGTTATCGAGGGGGGCCCATAAACCCCAACCGTGTTAGGGACGCAAAATCAAGGAACATAACACCAGTTTAACGGTTCCTAGGGCGGCATGAGTGGAACAAAACACCAAGCAAGAGGCTTAGCCTTCCACCCATTGCCAAATATATAGATGATTTAGTTTAGCAGTTTATATATTGTGATATCCCAACAATAACTTCATCATGAAGCAAGAATCTTCAAATCTTCTCCTGCAACTAACAACACTATAAGAGGGGCTGAGCGAAGCTTACGTAGCCAAACAACGGTTTGCTAGGTGGGTGGTTAGAGAGGTTAATGGAAACAATAGGAGGCTGACAAACAGACATAGGCATCGAGGCAATAAGCTAAAGAGCGAGACAACTAGCATAGGCAAAGATAGTAGTGATATCTGGGTAAGGTCATCTTGCTTGGGATTCTGCAAGGAAGAAGAACAAGTCCAAGAAGTATTCGAACAAATCCTCACAACTCCGGAACGAACCCGAAGCTAACGAGGGAAGCAAACCGGAAAGAAGCAAACAACACGGTAAACACACAAGCACAAACATGGCATAAAGTGCAAACAAATATGATGCATGTCCGGTTTAAATATGCATGGTATGGCAAAGTGCTCAAACAACACTACAATTTAAGCGGAGCTCAATATGCAACGAGTTGCATATTGACGAAACACCACATTTTATTTATTTAGTTGACTCTTGTTTATTTACAAGACAAGATTAAACGTTTTTATTAAACATGGCAAGAGGTGAAGCATGAGCAAGACTACACTATCTAGTCATTTTAAATGAGGCCGGAAATAACAAAAACAATTCCGGAAAATCCCCATGTGCATATTTAGCAATTATTGAAGCAAACAACAATTTAAGCATTTTTAATGTTGTTATCATGATGCGGATGACATTTACAAGTTTTATGCAATTTTGCAAAAGTTAACATGAAGAGATATGGAGTATTAGTCACCGTGGTGGAAAGAAAGGTGCCACGGCGACGATCCGAAAATGATGCCACACAACATATTGTTTCCGGTAACTCATTGAGAGTCCGGTGCAAAAGAAAGGGTCGACGTGAGCGTGTCAAGCGAGGGATAGGTGGGGTGATCCCGTTACCGGGTTCCCATGGGTTGGCGACAAGGCAAACGAGGGGCACTCGGACTCGAGGCAAACAAGCGAGTGCATCTCATACACCACACATTCACATGCATCATCCACGGGGTCATCGGCTCGACAGCTATACCTTTGAAGCGTTCGTTTTCGAAGCGGTTCGAGTTCGTCGAGGGAAGAGTGGTTCACGTGCGTAGTAGGAAGTAGTCGTACACGGGGCGTCGGGGTCGTCGTTGACATAGAGGTACACGTTCTGTTTCGGAGAGGTACTTGACGAATCCATCGTTTCCGGGGCGACGGTAGTCGTACACGTTGGCGGTAGTCGAACTTGATGCTTGTGGTACACGGATCTTCGGTGACGGTAGTGGTACAGGGTTCGAGTTCGTTCGGGGCCGTCGTGGTACTTGGGGGGTCTCGTTCTTGCGATGGTAGTGGAACTTGACGTATCTCCATGTGTAGTCGTACTCGGTCCTCGGGGCATCGGGGAGGAACTTGACGCATCGTGTAGTCGAGCACGGGTCAACAGAGGCATTGGCAAACCGGTCGGATGCAGGAGGCTTAGGCTCCTCGAGCCATGGGATGGCCAGCAGCAGGAACTCCGGCTGGAGAAGTGAGGCATGGCGCTGGAGATGATGTCACGCGGCCGGACTTGGTGCAGATGACGGCGTGGCGAGGCGGAGGGGGGCCAGCAACGAGGCCAGAGGCGAGGTCGGGGTCGCACGGGAGCTGGGCGGCGCTCGGAGGAGAGGAAGCAAGGAGGCGGGGCGGCAAGTCGACGGGGCCGAAGGGGCGGATCGAGGCCATGTCGAGGAGGCAGGGAGGCGGCAGCGCTCCTACCCGGCCGAGGCTGCTCGAGGGGCTCCTCCCCTCGGGCGAACTCGCGCGGGGCGGCGAGCGGACGGTGCTCGGAGGCGGGGCCGGTGCGCTGGTTGGGTCGGGCGGCGGCGATGGAGGGACGGCGCAGGGTCCTGGAGCCGGGTGAGGCGGAGGAGGGCCGGCTCGAGGGAGCTCCTGGCGACGCCATGGAGGAGGCCATGGAGGCAGCCGGCGCGGTCCGACGACCGGCATGCAGAGGCGCTTGGCGCGAAGGCGTGCAGCCGAAGCCAGTGACGACGGTAGTCGAGGGGGAGCGAAGGGAGCTAGGCGGAGAGTTGAGATCGAGAGGAGAGGGATGGAGGCGAGCGCTGAGAGGGATGGGGATCTGGCAGAGGAGATGCGGTAGGTGGCGGCGGTGCGGGGTCGATGGGAGGACGAGAGGGAGATGTAGCGGGCTAGGTTAAGCAGGGCATGGCTGGGCCTTGGGCCATGACCCAGATGGGCCTAGGGGGAGCATGCCGGCTTGGCTGCTGGCTCTCCTCTCCTCTTCGCATTAAAAAACATAGAAAGAAAGGAAAAGGATAGAGAGATTGGGAGAGAAGTGGGCATGAGGATTATTTTTCCCGGACTCGCAAAATGTCCACGGTCCACGAAAAATAGGAGAGGCAAGAATGCAAGAGTTAAATTCAAACTTATTTGAATTTAATTCAAATGGTTTGAATTAGGACAAGGTTTAGGAAGTGTCCAAAAATGTCGAGACTTTAGGAGGAGCCTCGATAAAAGAGATAAGAATTGTAGAGAAGGTTTTGACGGTGAAACTTGAAGTAAAGAGGCATGGGAATATTTGCAAGTGTGTTTCGGTGATCCCAAACTAATGGGATATTTTATTATAGCTCCCTAAATATTGGGAGGATATGTTTTAAAGAGAAATCACTATAGTGAGTATCCCTCAATTTAAATGGATCGAGGATCCATATGATTTATTTAGTTGAGTTGCAGAAATTAAAGACATGATGGCATGATGACATGATGCAATGCAAAAATAAATAGAGCAAACAAAAGAAACACACGGTGAAAACCCGGAACATTAGGAAGTCTTCTGGAGCGTCGGTCTTCGGGCGTCACAGCCTAGTAGGCCGGCTACAACTTCTCGAGCTTGTGTTTTATTCCCTCGAAGAGGAAAGGGTGATGCAACACAGTAGCGTAAGTGTTTCCCTCAGTTTTTTAGAACCAAGGTATCAATCCAGTAGGAGACCACGCGCGAGTCCCTCGCACCTGCACAAACAAATAAGAACTTCACAGCCAACGCGATAAGGGGTTGTCAATCCCTTTACGGTCACTTACGAAAGTGAGATCTGATAGAGATGATAGTTTGATATTTTTGGTATTTTTGGATATAAGAACAGAAAGTAAAAGCGGAAAAGTAAAGTAGATTGTAGATTGATATGTTGAGAATAGACCCGGGGGCCATAGTTTTCTCTAGTGGCTTCTCTCATGATAGTGATATTCTACGACGGGTAGACAAATTACTGTCGAGCAATTGATAGAAAAGCGAATAATTATGAGACTATCTAGGCATGATCATTATATATAGGCATCACGTCCGAGACAAGTAGACCGAAACGATTCTGCATCTACTATTACTCCACACATCGACCGCTATCCGACATGCATCTAGAGTATTAAGTTCATAAGAACAGAGTAACGCCTTAAGCAAGATGACATGATGTAGAGGGATAAACTCAAACATACTGATATAAACCCCATCTTTTTATCCTCGATGGCAACAATACAATACGTGCCTTGCTGCCCCTACCGTCACTGGGAAAGGACACCGCAAGATTGAACCCAAAGCCAAGCACTTCTCCCATTGCAAGAACTATAGATCTAGTAGGCCAAACCAAACCAATAATTCGAAGAGACTTGCAAGGATATTATAATCGTACATAAAGAGTTCAGAAAAGAACCAAATATTTATCATAGATAATCTTAATCATAAACCCACAATTCATCGGATCTCGACAAACACACCGCAAAAAGAGATTACATCGAATAGATCTCCTCGAAGACCGAGGAGAACTTGGTATTGAGATCCAAAGAGAGAGAAGAAGCCATCTAGATACTAGCTATGGACCCGAAGGTGTGTGGTAAACTACTCACAACTCACGGTGAGGTGATGATGATGATGTAGAAGCACTCCGTGGAAGATCCCCCCCTCCGACAGAGCTCGGGAATAGGCCCCAAGATGGGATCTCACGGGAACAGAAGGTTGTGGCGGTGGAACTAGGGTTTTCTCTGTTGTTCTGATGGTCTCGGGGTACGTAGGTGTCGGGGGAAACTGTCCTCCCACGAGCACCTATGGGACCGGAGCCCCTTCTACGTTGCGGTAAGGGAGCGGAGGGAGCACGAAGAGCAGATCGAGGAACACACGCGGGCAGTTTACGCAGGTTCGGGCCGCGCGGACGCGTAAAACCCTACTCCTGCTTGGATTGTATTGAGTTCTTGTGCTCGGGAGCTTGAAGAGCTAGCTACACCGAACAAGAGAGCTGTCTAGGTTCCGAACCCCCTCTACGTTGTGCATGGGCCTCCTTTTATAGCTCAAAGGGGTTACCGACAGGTGTTAACGTAGAGGAGGGTAAAAATGTAACTTTGGTGGTAGTTGTAACAGTGCGGGAACAGTGCGTGAACAGTGGATGAACAGTGGACTTCACCTAACTTTGACAGTGGGGGACAAGGACATTAAATGCCCGTCACCGTCGACCCCAAAAGCGTTCGTCCATGCTTCTCCGTTCGCCACGGCGGTAGCCTCGTCACCGTGGCTTGCCACCGTGTGCCCCAGGCTGCACAGCCTTCCGCCACGCGTCCCTGGAAGGACCCCAGGACAACGCGTGGGCAGATGAGCTGGAGCGCGGGCACACAACATAAGTTTCCCGCGGCAAGCACCTTGCCGGGGTCTTGATCTTGCCGGGCCCGGAAGCTTGTCGCTCTTCGGGCCCTGCCGGGGCGCGTGATGCGCCACGACATGTCTTCTGAGATGCTGTTTTCTGGTCTTCCTGGCAAGCTCCTCTTGCCAGGGTCTTGTGTTGATGTGATAATCTTGAGCCTGGTGCGGCCTTCCCGGCAAGCTCCACTTGCCGGGGTCTTGATCTTCTGTCTCGTATACTTTGTTCTTGAATGGCTTCATAAGGACCGAAAAGGTTTCCGGCGAGCACGTGGTAAACCCTGCCGCGGGAAGCTGCTACTGCCCGTGCACAAGTTGGGGGTACTAAGGTACCCCTATCTTAGTACACCGACAGGAGCCCCCGGGCCTGGGCCACACACGGTGCCGAGCGCTGTTGGGCCAGGCCCAAGACAGTGCACGGGCACGCGCGGCCCATGGCACGCCGAATCTCCTTCCGTATCCGCCGCATCCCCCCCTAACGGCACGCGTCGATTGCGGCGTCGTGGGGGAGATCGTGGCCTCGTTCTTTAATGGGAAATGCGGAACGTCCCCCACTTCCCCCTTAAAAGCAGTGGAAGCAGGGGCAGTTCCTCTCCTTCGTCTTCATTGCGCTTCTCTTCTCCAGAAAGCTCCGCTGCTTCTTGCCTCCGCCCCTCCTCCGCCGTCTTCCGCATCCGCGGCGCCGTCGAGCTCCTCGCTTCTTCCCTCGCCGCCCCCGCCATGGCTCCGAAGAGCGACAAGGCCAAGAACGACAAGGCCAAGAAGGAGAAGTCCGAGCAGGCGGCGAAGCTGGCCGCCCTGCGGAAGAAGAGCGTGGTCTTCGCGCCGAGGCTTGGCGCGAAGGAGCTGTGAAACAAGTACTATCTGTTCTGGTCGGGGGAGACCAAAGCCCATCCCGCACCAGAGCCTTCCCCGCCGTCGCCAAAGATCTGTTCCCCGGCGGGTACTTCTTCTTCGCTGCTTTTTTCCACTGTGGATTGTGCCCTCCGTACTCGGAGTTCTTTTGCGATATCATGAACACATACAACCTCCACCTCCTAGATTTCACTCCCAACGCCATCCTCACGATGGCCGTCTTCGCACATCTGTGCGAAAACTATGTTGGGATTCATCCCAATGTCGCCCTTTTCCGCCACTTTTTCATGCCTAGAGTAGAATCGGGCGCTCCCCTCTCCGGCGGCATTTCCTGGATCTTCCGGCTGAACAAGAAGGATTCATACCTGAAGGGAGAGCTCCGCGGCAAGTGGGAGGAGTGGCGTGCAGATTGGTGCTGGAGAGTGGAGGATAAGCCGGAGCCCTTCACCGCGCCGCGCACAACTGCCATAGTACGCGGCAGAGACTGGAGCGAATTGGCCCCGGAGGACAACAAGCTCAGCATTGCCCTCATCAGGATTATTCGTCTCCGGGTAGCCAAACTGACCATCGGAGAGGTAGGGGCAGATTTCCTCCGTCGCCGCATTGCCCCTTTACAAGAAAGGAAAAGGCCAGCATGGGAATTTGGCAACGCGGCGGATATTATGAGGCTGCGCCCTGGTTTGAACTTCAATTTCACTGCCTTGGAGTTGAAAGGGATGGTCCGGGAGCTTTTCAAGCATGACCCAGCCCACCCGGAATGGTTTAGACCTCCCCGGGGAGTGGTGCCGCTGTGCAACAGCACTGCCCGGGATTCCTTGCGCGCGATGATGCCTGCGTGCGACTCCCACGGCGTCGACCCCACCTGGATAGAGCCTCCGCCGGATGCAGTGCTGAGCTTTTTCGACAACTTGGTCGAGACGCCCAAGAACACCGAGGAGAACAGGGGCCTCACCCGGGCCACTACGGCTCGGGATATAGCCTACATCGCTTCTAGGATGGAGGAGGCCGCCGCAGCTGCGGCGGCGGGTGATTTTGGATACTCTGTGGACGATGCAGAGGCTGCGGACGCGTCGTGCCAAGCAGAGGAGGCGGAAATCCTCAGGCTGCTCAAGCTTCCGCCCGATGAGTTTGCCGGGGTTCCTTCCTTGAGGCTTTCCGGGATAGCCGGGGTTGCCGGGGTGAGCGAGGCCGCCGGAGGGAGCGGGGCCGCCGGGCAAGGTGCTGGGTCAAGTGGGCCTGCCGGGGAGGAGGAGGAGGACGTCGAGGCTGATGAAGATACTGGTGGATCTCTGGGACTAGACGACGATGCCTCCTCGTCCTCAGAGAACTCCCCGCCTCCGGCAAGTCCCACGCAGCAACCAAGGAAATGCCTCCGCAAGGTGGCTACGGCGACGAGGCCACAGGCGCCTCGACAGCAGCCTGCGCGCCAGGCAACGCGCGCTACCAAGGCGAGCCAAGTCGCGAAGGAGGCTCCCCGCGCACCAGCGCCAAACGGAGGAGGATCCTCCCGGAGTGGAACGACTGCTACTTCCGCTCCTCGGCCCTCGGCGACAACGGAGGCTGGGTCTTCGCAGCCCACAGCCCCGGAGACCGCCAAGCGCCCGAGGGAGCCTTCTCCTCCTGCTCCTCGTGCGGGAGCATCTCAGGTGGAGTTCGACTTCTCCGCCCTCAGCTCCGACGACGAGGAAGAGGAGTGAGTACTTGCGACTTGTAATTTCTTTGACTTTGTCTTGATCTTCCTTGATGATTTTAATCTTGTTTTTTGCTTTTCTTTCAGGACCCTGACCCAGCGGATGGCAAAGAGGGCCAAGATCCCTGTGGTCGAGGTTGAAGACGACTCGCCCGCCGCGGCGACTGGGGACGTGCCAGCGGCAAGCTTTCCGGATCAACCTGCTGCTCCGAGGAGCAGCCCCCAGCGTAAGTCTGGTCTTGAATTTTCTTTTCGTCGGGCGCGCTTGAGGTTTTTGCTTGTACTAATATCTTGTTGCCTCGTTTGTCTTGTGCAGAAGTGGAGCCGCAGCTGCAGGAGCGCCCGGAGACTGCCCCGGACGAGCTACTTGCCCCACCATCCCCGCCAAGGGCGAGCTCCCCCGCGAGGGAGAGCGCTCCGCCAAGGACGGGCACCCCGCCAAGGGCGGGCACCCGGCCAAGGGTGAGCAGCCCGACAAGGGTGAGCACCCCGCCAAGGGAGGGCGCGGGCGGCCCTCTGCCAGCGGGGGCCACCACTCCGCCGCCAAGGGTGGATTCCCCGGCGAGGGAGCCTATCGTCGAAGAAGTCCGCGAAGATAAGTCCTTGTAGCTTTTCCTTCTTGAACTTGTCTTTTTGGATATTTGCTTGATCTTTTCTTTTCTTCTTCTTCTGCTAGATCCTCCTGCACCGGAGCAGATGGAGACGGAGACCGCCGGCGAGGAGGGCGCGCAGGGCGACGGCGGCAACGCCACTGCTACTGAGGGCATGGCCGGAGCCGACGAGCCTGCCGCTGAAGAGACCGCCCCGACCGCAGACGCCGCGGCTGAGGGAGGGACCGGCGACCACACTGCTGGCCCGGAGGCAGCAGGAGCGTCAAGTGCTGCACCGGCCGCCGACCCCTCCGGCTCCACAGAGCGGTCGGGCGTTTATCTTGAGGCCCCCAACGGGATCTTTATACAAGTCCCGTGGGCGTCCTCGTCGCGAGCCCCCGTGGAGGGAGAGACCTACGACGGAGAGGTCCTCGCCTCCGCGGGGTTGAAGGTTGTTGAAGCGCTTGGCGGTGGTGACGAGCCCGAAGAGGAGAAGCTTCTTCGCCAGCTCCTGGCCCTGTACCGGGCCAGGCAGGCGAAACTGGAGTCCCGGGAAGCTCTCACCGCCAAGGCTGGAGTCGATTTGGAGAAGCGCGCCGCGGAGCTCCGCGCCGCCAACTAGGCAGCCCTCCGCAACTGGGCGGAGGAGCGGGAAGAGCTTGCCGGGGAGCAGCAAGCCTTCCTCCTGGAGAAGGCTGAGGCGGAAGAGCAGCAGCGGCGGACTGCCGAAGAGCTGTCTCAGCGAGAAGGGGCGCTCAACCAGCGGAAGGTCGAGCTCGACGCCCATGACGACGAACTCACCGCCCGAGAGCAGGCCATCGGCGGGGCCTTGAAGGAGGCAAAGGATGCTGCCGCCGCCGCGGAGACTGCCAAGAGGGACCTGGACCTTAAGGTGGAGTAGCTGGAGCGGTACCTGAAGGCGAGCGAGGACAGAGTCACCGCGCTCAATGTGGAGCGGGAGAAAGATGCCCACACCAACTCTGACTTGCAGGTACGTCTCTCCAAGAAAGGCGACGAGCTCACTGCCGCCAAGGATTCAATTGCTGACTTAGAGTTGAAGGTCTCCACTTTGACTGACTCGCTCGACGCCGCCCGGGACCGCGAGACGAAACTGAAGGACGAGCTCCGCAAGGAGCGGAACTTGGTGGAGAGCGCCGCCGTCTCAGCGAACAACTTCAGCCGGGCGGTGGAGCAATGGACCGACGAGCTGGTCACCTCCGCTACCAGCATCGATAAGGAGATGATGGCGCTGAGGGTGGAGCACCTCGTGTATTCTCCCGACGAGGCCCTCCCCCACAGCGCCAAGTTAAGTCTCTTCTTCAGGGGAATCGCGCCGGCGCTTGCACGGCTGCGGGAGAAGCTCCCCGTGCAGCTGGCCGACGAGTCGCGTCGGCTCTGTGCGGGCACTCTGGAGCGCGTCTTGACGAAGATCGTCTACCGCAACCCCGGCATCAACCTCATCAACGTCCTCCGCTCCTTGCCGGACGACGCTGACCAGGAGGCGTTGAAGGCGCAGGTCGCCCACATCGTCGCCAAGGTGAACAAAGTCACGAGGCGTGAAGGCGACCGCGTAGATTAGATTTCTTCCTTTCTGTTTCCTCTGCCGCTGCAAATTATGTTATGGACATGAATCGATTAGTTATTGCGGCAAGTTATCCTTGTAATATACAATCTTATTTTGATCAGTCAATGCAGTGTTATCTCCCTTGCTTTTGGTCCTCCACTTTGTATGCTTTCTACCCTACGCTTTGAGGGAACTCGCCGGCAAGGGCCTCTTGCCGCGAGCGCTGAGTGCTGGACTCTGAGCAGCCTGCTGGCAAAAGACCTTGTCGGCAAGCAACCTTGCCGCAGCTAGTCGCAACACACTTAGCTTGCTGAGCGAACTCGAAAACGAAGTAAGGGCGCGACACTTGTCGCAGCTCTCTTAAGCCGTTGAGCATGCTCGAAAACAAAGTAAGGGTGCGGCTAGCCACGGGTAGGTTCCTCCGCGCACAGGTTTTCCATACAAAGTGTGGTTGTTCAAGGAAGACAACTAAAATTTAAAAAATTGAACTACTCAAATTCTGGTAACTTAGCTTTCATGGTTCGTTCGTTCCCCAACAAAGCTCCTCTTTCTTGAACAGCACTTGGTTCATCCTCCACCTCCTTCCTCCCCGGCAAACTTGTGCGCGAGGAACGCTCCTTCTGCTTAAGAGGGAAAGAAAAAGAGGAGGGAAAACAAGTATAGGGCCTTTTGGCCTGCTAATGCTTACCGGGGATGTGTGTTGCACAAGATGCCAAACAATGCATGCAAATAACAAAAAAGCATGGAAATGGCAAATAGTGCGAAACACAAAAGCTTTACTGATGCACGGGATCTACGCCCGGCTTTGTACAAAGGTTTACATGCAACATCGGCAAGACTTGTACAAAAGGTGGTTGCCGGAGCGGATCACGGCAACCGCGCCTTATGGGTGAAACTTGCGAAGATGCTCTATGTTCCAGGAATTGCTCACCGGAAAGCCTTCTTCGGTCTCAAGGCGGACAGCTCCGGGCCTTGTGACTTGTCTCACCCGATAAGGGCCTTCCCACTTCGGCGTCAACTTGTTGGAATTCTTGGCGGACTGAACACGCTGAAGAACAAGGTCGCCTTCCTCGAGACTCTTGGCCTTGACCTTGCGGCTATGGTAGCAACGCAAGGCTTGCTGGTATCGAGCAGCTCGTACAGCAGCCTGGAGACGTTCCTCCTCGAGGAGCAATGCGTCATCTTGTCGCAGTTGCTCTTGCTCGAGCTCATCATAAGCGAGCACTCGAGGAGATCCGTATACGAGTTCCGTGGGGAGAACTGCCTCTGCTCCATAGACAAGAGCAAAGGGTGTCTGTCCGGTGGCTCGACTTGGTGTCGTTCTGATTGACCAAAGAGCCGCCGGCAACTCCTCTATCCAGTTTCTTCCGCACTTGCGCAGCCTGTCGAAGGTTCTTGTCTTGAGTCCGCGCAACACTTCAGCATTGGCCCTCTCCGCTTGACCATTGCTCCTCGGGTGAGCAACAGAAGCGAAACAGACCTTGGCGCCAAGGTCTTGGACGTACTGCATGAAGGTGCGACTTGTGAACTGTGTGCCGTTGTCGGTGATGATCCTGTTAGGGATTCCGAAACGGCAAACAATTGACCTGAAGAACCTGACTGCTGACTGTGCTGTCACCTTTCTCACTGGTTCCACTTCTGGCCACTTTGTAAACTTGTCGATTGCAACGTACAAGTATTCAAAGCCCCCGACAGCGCGGGGAAAGGGGCCGAGGATATCGAGCCCCCAGACCGAGAAGGGCCAGGACAAAGGAATCGTCTGGAGAGCTTGAGCTGGCTGGTGAATTTGCTTGGCATGGAACTGGCACGCTTCACACTTGGTTACTTGTGCAGTTGCATCTTGGAGGGCTTCTTGCCAGAAGAACCCTTGCCGGAACGCCTTCCCGGCAAGTGCCCTTGCGCCAATGTGGTGGCCACATATGCCTCCATGTATCTCTGCCAACAGCTTCTGTCCATCTTCTCTGGAAATGCACTTCAACCTGACACCATTGGGTCTTCTTCTGTACAGTTCGTTGTCCACGAACTGGTACATACTTGACTGCCTGGTTATTTTCTCTATCTCTTCTGGCTCGTCGGGAAGTTCTCCAGTTTGCAGAAAACGGACGATCTGCTGTGCCCATGCCGGAGCCCGAGGCTCAACGGCAAGGACTAAAGGCATGAGGGCTGCTGCGGGAACCCCAGCTTCTACGGCAAGAACCTCTGGTTCTGCCGGAGCTGATGGTCCCCCGGCAAGCCTGCCGGGGCAAGGCTTGTCGGGAACGCTTGCTTCAACTGTACAGACCCTAGGGTCTGCAGGAGCAAACTGTTCCTCAGCGTTTTGGTTGTTGATCTTGGGGACCTTGGCGGCGGCTTCAGGAAGATCCGCCGGCAAGTAGTCGCCGGAGACCAACTTCCTCTTCTTGTTCTGCCCAACTGATGGTGTAACGGATGGTTGAGTTAGCTTGAGCAGGAAGGTCCCTGGTTCCACAGGTAACTTCATTGCAGCACACTTTGAGAGGCCATCTGCGATATCATTCTGAGCTCTTGGGACGTGCTCCATTTGCAGACCTTCAAAGTGTTCTTCAAGCTTCCTCACTTCATCAACATAGGCTTCCATCAAAGGGCTCTGGTAACTCTTGTTCACTTGTCGGACCACCAACTGAGAATCTCCCCGTACAATCAACTTCTTGATCCCAAGCTCGGCTGCAATCCTGAGGCCGGCAAGCAAGCCTTCATACTCATCAGTATTGTTTGTCGCTTGTTCCTTGGGAAAGTGCATCTGGATAACATACTTGAGGTGCTCTCCGGTGGGCGCTATGAGTACCACGCCGGCACCGGCGCCTTGCAGCGAGAAAGCACCATCAAAGTACATTACCCATTCGCTGCTTGTTTCTTGGACGGGGACGCTTGTCTCTGGGACTTCTTCATCTGGTGTTGGGGTCCATTCTGCTATAAATTCTGCCAAAGCTCTGCTCTGTATGGTTGAAGTACTCTCAAACTTGAGACCAAAGCTTGACAGCTCCAGTGCCCACTCGACGATCCTGCCTGTTGCTTCGGGATTTTGCAATATCCTCTTCAACGGAAAGCGAGTGACCACTGTTATCTCATGTGCTTGGAAGTAATGGCGCATCTTCCT
The DNA here is from genome assembly GCA_902687465.1 of Secale cereale. NCBI lineage: Eukaryota > Viridiplantae > Streptophyta > Magnoliopsida > Poales > Poaceae > Secale > Secale cereale. Next base: position 457,817,798 of record LR738712.1, read on the forward strand.
CGAGGCCATGAGGAGGCCGAAAAGCAACTTCTGTACCCCAGAGTATCTTGATCTAGCCCCCTGCAAGAGGGAACTTACAAAATACACTGGGCGCTGCACCATCTTCCTTCGCACTTCTCCTTGCTCCTGCGCAGAGTTGTCCTTGTCGGGGCCAGAGCTTGCCGGTGGAGCCCCCTGCTTGTCGCCGGATTCGCTTGCCGGAGGTGTGGGCTCTTCCTCTGCCTCCCTTTCCGCTACCAACGCAGCACTAACCACTTGATTGGTTGCCGCTAAGTACAGCAACAACTTCTCTTGTGGCCTAGGTGCGACAAGTATTGGAGTGGAGGACAGGTACCCTTTCAAGTCTTGCAGCGCTGCCCCCGCTTCCGGAGTCCATTTCATAGGACCTGCCTTTTTCAAGATTTTGAAGAAAGGCAAGGCGCGTTCTGTAGATTTTGAAATGAACCTGCTAAGGGCAGCCACACAACCAGCAAGTCTCCTTACGTCCTTGACGCGCTTCGGGGCTTCAATCTGCTCGATGGCTTTTATCTTGTTGGGATTGGCTTCAATCCCCCTCTGGGACACAAAGAACCCGAGAAGCTTGCCGGAGGGGACTCCGAAGACACACTTCTCGGGGTTCAACTTGAGCTGGATCTTGCGCAGATTTGCAAATGTTTCTTCCAAGTCTTGGATTAGGGTATCTTTGCTCTTGCTCTTGACCACTATGTCATCCATGTAAGCTTCCACATTTCTGTGTATCTGTGGCTCAAAAGCAGTGTGCACCACCCTTGCAAACGTTGATCCTGCATTCTTCAATCCAAAGGGCATGCGTATGAAGCAATATGTGCCGCATGGAGTAATGAATGCAGTCTTCTCTTCATCTTCCTTGGCCATGAATATCTGGTGGTAACCTGAGTATGCATCAAGGAAGGAAAGCAGCTCACATCCAGCGGTGGAGTCAACAATCTGGTCAATGCGCGGCAAGGGAAATGGATCCTTGGGACATGCTTTATTCACATCAGTGAAGTCTATACAAAGTCTCCACTTCCCGTTGGCCTTACGCACGACAACTGGATTTGCTAACCACGTGGGATGGATCACGCCTCTAACCAGGCCTGCTGCTTCTAGCTTCTTTATCTCTTCGGCGATGAACTCTTGGCGCTCCACGGCTTGCTTCCTGACCTTCTGCTTGACGGGCCGCGCATGAGGACAAACAGCAAGCTTGTGCTCAATTACCTTCCTGGGAACGCCGGGGATGTCAGATGGTTGCCACGCAAACACATCGACATTCGCCCGCAGGAAGGCAACGAGCGCGCTTTCCTATTTGTTGTCGAGCGTAGCACTGATGGTGAAGGTACCACCAGTGCCGTCCTCCTTGGCGGACACCTTCTTGGTTGCCAGTGGAGCTGCCATTCCTTTCTTGCACTTGCCGGTGGAGCTCGATGGTGCGTCCTCGACGGCAGCGCAGCACTCCGAAGAGGTGCGTTTGCCGGAGTGGGCCCCAGAGCTCTTGCCGGACTTGGTCTTGGTCTTCCCCCCGGGAGCTTCAGCGGCAAGTGTGTTGCTTTCTGCTGCGGCTGCTGCGTCCCGGTAGATCTTGTCGGCGCAGACAAGCGCGTCCTTCTTGTCGCCAGGGACAGAGATGACGCTTATCGGCCCCGGCATCTTGAGTACGTTGTAGGCATAGTGGGAAGCTGCCATGAACTTGGCGAGGGCAGGACATCCAAGTATCCCATTGTATGGCAATGGGATATCGGCCACATCGAAGGTTATCCTCTCCGTCCTAAAGTTGATCTCCCCGCCAAAGGTCACTGGCAGAGTAATCTTCCCCTTCGGCTTGCTCCTCCCCGGGTTTATTCCTTGGAACGACCCGGTTTCTTCGAGCTCGCCGTCTGGGATCTGGAGTTTCTTGATCACAGCCGAGGAGATCAAGTTCAGGCCGGCCCCGCCGTCAACCAACATTTTGGTGACCTTGAGGTTGCGGATGGTTGGTGAGACCAACATCGGCAAGCACCCGACCGCCGTTGTACGGTCAGGGTGATCCTCAAGGTCAAAAATGATGGGCGTGCTGGACCATTTCAGCAGCCTGCGTGACTCGACGGGCGGCTCAGCTGCATTCACCTCCCGCACCCACTGCTTGAGTTGGCGGTGGGAAGTGTGCAGAGAGGCGCCTCCGTCGACACACAGAACTTCTGTGGCCTTCTAGAACTCCTGCTCGCTGTTATCTCCTTCCTCCATGTCGTCGTCGTCTTCTTCCTCATCCTTGTCGCGGCCCCGGGGAGGTCGATCACCTTGCCGCTGCTTGGCCTTGCTGCGGCGTCCTCCCCGGCCATTGAATGGCCGCTTCTTGCTTGGCTCTCCTCCGCCACCTTGGGCCTTCTCCTTGTCGCGACGCTCGTATTCAGCCTTCTGCTGTTCTATGAGGTACTCGACTCGCTTGCAATTCTGAAGATCGTGGCCCTTGGTGCGGTGGATCTTGTAGTATTGCTTGTCGGAGCTGTCCTGCTTGTCGGCTGCCGCCACAGGGGCAGGCTCCTTGCCGGAGCCGCCAGCCTGTGCCTTCTTCGCGGGAGCCTCCTTGCCGGACTGCTCGACGACTAGCACCTCCTTGCTCTTCTTTCTTCTGTTGTTCCGCCGCCGGCTCTTCTTTGCCGGGGCGGCGTCCTCACTGTCGCTTCCTCCTGCGCCAGTATCCTCTCCGGGGAGTCTCCTCCCCTCTTCGGCACGCGCGCACTTGTCAGCTAGAGCGTAGAGCTCGCTGACATCCCGAATCTTGGTCATGGCCATCTCTTCCCTCATGCGGCGGTTACGCACGTTCTGGTGGAACGCGCTAATAACCGCGGCGGGGTGGACGTCGGGAATGTTGTGTTGCACGCGGCTGAATCTCTGGATGTACTTGTGCAGGGATTCTCCTTCCTTCTGGGCCAGGATGTGGAGATCACTCTCCTGGCCGTGGGGTTTGTGGCCGCCCGTGAAGGCGCCAACAAACTGGTGGCACAAATCTGCCCACGAAGAAATGGAGCCCTCCGGCAAGTGCATAAGCCAAGAGCGAACGTTTGGCTTGAGCACAAGCGGAAAGTAGTTAGCCAATATCTTCTCGTCGCGTCCCTCGGCAGCCTGCACCGCGATGGTGTAGATGCTGAGGAACTCCGAGGGGTGCGTCTTGCCGTCGTACTTCTCGGGTACGTCGGGCTTGAAGTTTTTCATGCTGGGCCACTGGACGCGCCGCAGCTCACGGGTGAACGCAGGGCAACCTGCCGCGTACGACAAGTCGCCTGGCTCACCGGGCGCGTACGTGTCGACAGCGGTCCCAGCACGCTGGTTCGATTGTCGCCGGGCTTCTCGTCGGCGCTCGATGCGCGTCCGAGCATCTTCTTGCCGCCGATCGTCGAGTGAGGACTTGGCGTTGGTCCCGACGAGCCCGCGGATCCGACGACGCCGTAGAGTCGTCGTCGACGTTAATCCGGCGGGGTGGCTCTTCTGCTTCCGCGGCGGGGAGTGCACGGTGGTCGCACCCCCGGCGGTCTTGTCGCCATCGGCCTTCGTCTGGTCGACTTGTCATGGCCGCGATGTCGCCGGCTGCTGCGGCGTGTCGTTGTTGGCGAAGGCGATGAGGCTTTGGATCGTCGCCCTCCAGTCCTCGGCCTTGTCTACCGCTGGAGGGAAATCGAGGAGCAGTTGTGCTCTTGCTAGAGCTTCTACTGGAGAGGCGGGGAGCGGCGGCGAGCGGTGCGAGGAGCGAGATATGCTCGGACTTCTAACAGGGTTAGAAGGAGCAGTTTCTCGCCCCGGCGACCGTGCCTTGCTCGTACCAGGACGGTGGCCTTGAGCGTCCCGCGATCCTCCGGTTTGTCCTTGCCCCAGCAAGCGAATGGTACCTCCTGTACCACGGCGCTGCTGGCCTGGCGTCTGCTGAGAGAGACGCGGTGCGTCCACGGACACCGAGGCTTTGGAATTTGCCCGGTCGTCCGTCTTGTCCTTGGACTTGGTGGCGCCGTGAGTTTCCTCGCCGGCGACCACCCTTCCGCCGGCATCTCCTCCACCAACCGTTGGTTCTGGTGGTGGTGGGATCGACGCAGACGGGCCTGCGACCTCCGAAGCCTTCTTCTTCGGGGCCATGTTGTTGCAGTTGGCGAAGTTGATGAAGCTGGAGAGGTTGATGAAGAATGCGCCCGCGTGAGCGCCGGATCAGGTTCGCACAACCTCGACGCCCCCTACCTGGCGCGCCAAAGATGTCGGGGGAAACTGTCCTCCCACGAGCACCTATGGGACAGGAGCCCCTTATACGTTGCGGTAAGGGAGCGGAGGGAGCACGAAGAGCAGATCGAGGAACACACGCGGGCAGTTTACCCAGGTTCGGGCCGCGCGGACGCGTAAAACCCTACTCCTGCTTGGATTGTATTGAGTTCTTGAGCTCGGGAGCTTGAAGAGCTAGCTACACAGAACAAGAGAGCTGTCTAGGTTCCGAACCCCCTCTACGTTGTGCATGGGCCTCCTTTTATAGCTCAAAGGGGTTACCGACAGGTGTCAACGTAGAGGAGGGTAAAAATGTAACTTTGGTGGTAGTTGTAACAGTGCGGGAACAGTGCGTGAACAGTGGATGAACAGTGGACTTCACCTAACTTTGACAGTGGGGGACAAGGGCATTAAATGCCCGTCACCGTCGACCCCAAAAGCGTCCGTCCATGCTTCTCCGTTCGCCACGGCGGTAGCCTCGTCACCGTGGCTTGCCACCGTGTGCCCCAGGCTGCACAGCCTTCCGCCACGCGTCCCTGGAAGGACCCCAGGACGACGCGTGGGCATATGAGCTGGAGCGCGGGCACACAGCATAAGTTTCCCCCGGCAAGCACCTTGCCGGGGTCTTGATCTTGCCGGACCCGGAAGCTTGTCGCTCTTCGGGCCCTGCCGGGGCGCGTGATGCGCCACGACATGTCTTCTGAGATGCTGTTTTCTGGTCTTCCTGGCAAGCTCCTCTTGCCAGGGTCTTGTGTTGATGTGATAATCTTGAGCCTGGTGCGGCCTTCCCGGCAAGCTCCACTTGCCGGGGTCTTGATCTTCTGTCTCGTATACTTTGTTCTTGAATGGCTTCATAAGGACCGAAAAGGTTTCCGGCGAGCACGTGGTAAACCCTGCCGCGGGAAGCTGCTACTGCCCGTGCACAAGTTGGGGTACTAAGGTACCCCTATATTAGTACACCGACAGTAGGTATATATAGGAGGAAGGAGGGCACCGGGGGCCAGACATGGGGCCCACGAGGCAGGGGGCGCACCCTGTAGGGGGGGGGGGGGGCGCCCCCACCCTCGTGGACGCCACGTGTGCCCTATTTCGTGGTTCTCAAGTCTCCCGTGCATATTTTGCTCCAAAAATATCTCTCCCAAAGTTTCGTTCCGTTTGGACTCCGTTTAATATTCCTTTTCTGTAAAACCTGAAATAGGCAAAAAAACAGCAATCTGGACTGGGCCTTTGGGTTAATAGGTTAGTCCCAAAAATAATATAAAAATGTATAACAAAGCCCATTAAACATCCAAAACATCATAAATAATAGCATGGAACAATCAAAAATTATAGATACGTTGGAGACGTATCAAGCATCCCCAAGCTATTAGTGAAGCACATAGAGTGTTCTAACAATTCCTAGGCCATATTTAACTCTCTCTAAAAGATGTGTCCATCAAGGATAATTGTGGCAAACTAACAAGCAAAGACTCAAAGTATACATGACGCTCCAAGTAAAACACATATCATGTGGTGAATAAAAATATAGCTCCGAGTATAGTTACCGATAGATGAAGACGAAAGAGGGGATGCCTTCCCGTGGCATCCCCAAGCTTAGGCTTTTGGTTGTCCTTGAATTTTACCTTGGGGTGCCTTGGGCATCCCCAAGCTTAGGCTCTTTCCACTCTTTGTTCCATAGTCCATCAAAGCAATACTCAAAACTTGAAAACTTCACAACACTAAACTTAGACAAAAATCTCGTGAGCTTCGTTAGTATAAGAAAACAAACCACTACTCAAAGGTACTGCAATGAACTCATTCTTTGTTTATATTGGTGTTAAACCTACTGTATTCCAACTTTTCTATGATTCATACATCCCAATACTACTCATGGATGCATTGAAATAAGCAAATGACACACGAAAAATAGAATCTGTCAAAAAACAGAACAATCTGTAGTAATTTGTAACTTTCGCATACTTCCGTAACTCCATTTTTTTTGAAATAAATTGGTAAACATGAGGAATTTGTCTATTAATCATTTTCAAAAAGAATCAACTAAATAGCACGCTCTAGTAAAAGCCGGTGACCATTCTAGCGAGCGCTAACGATTCTGTTTTTCACAGAAAGATCATATAAACTTCACACAAGTCTTCCCAAAGGTTCTACTTGGCACAAACACTAATTAAAACACAAAACCACATCTAAATAGAACCTAGATGCAATATTTATTCCTAAACTGAAGCAAAAACAAAAATAATATAAAATTGGGTTGCCTCCCAACAAGCGCTATCGTTTTACGCCCCTAGCTAGGCACGATACAAGGATAAATCTAGGGAATGCCATAATGATACGATATATCGCGAAAACTCATCTCATATTCCATACGTTCAGCAGCAAGTTTCCTTTGTGGCAAGCAAAAGTAATAAAAAAAGGCTAAATTTAATGGGACAAAAGTCCCCCATATCAAGCTCATGAGGAATAGGTTCCTCTTTTGGCCCTTTATAGTGTACAACCAATTCATCATTATAGGCATTTTTTTGGCAGAAGGTCATGAGCCTTCGCTCAAGGGAGAAGCCCAACCCATTATTTTGAATAGCAAATTCATCATTCAACTCAGAAATTCTATCAACCAAGACATCGGTAGGAACCTTTTTTCTAAGGTTTTCATTAAAAGCAACATGATCAGGAGATCGCAACCACATTATGTCTTCTTGATTAAATAAGATAGCCCCTATGGGAGGTCGGCCAGCATCTACCCCGTAATGAGCAAAGATTTCCTTGTCCTCTTTCATGATAAATCTAAATTCATGAGCCAAAAAGATAGTAGTTGCACACTTAACAGAAGAATGCTCAATATTGGAAAATTCCAGAAAGATTCTCTGAATACAGGGATGCATATGGATAAATTGCCTTTCAATTTCAAATACAAGCATAGATATAGCATCCTCAAGACTACTAATTCTGTGAAGAATAGAGCCACCCATAGTGGGCAAAGCACCGGCACAAGTAAAGAAGTCTTGAAGAACTCCTTTTCCAATGATATTTCCACTACAAACTCGGAACTTCTTAATATGTAAAGTGGTAGTTTCATCCGGAGGGTCAACATAGACGTTGCCCTCAACATTACTACCCTTCTTGATAAAACCTTCCCCCATCTCAGACATGCGGACATTCAAACGATAAACACACAGCAAAAGAAGGGCAAATAAAACGGCAAGGGTGAAGTGGGGGAGAGGAAAACGAGAGGCAAAAAATGTAATGCGAAGGATAAGGGCTTGTGATAGGTACTTGGTATATGACTTTTGCGTAAGCCTCCCCGGCAACGCCGCCAGAAATTCTTCTTGTTACTTCTCGAGCTTGCGTTGTATTCCCTCGAAGAGGAAAGGGTGATGCAGCACAGTAGCATAAGTATTTCCCTTAGTTTTTGAGAACCAAGGTATCAATCCAGTAGGAGACCATGCGCGAGTCCCTCGCACCTACACAAACAAATAATAACTTCGCAGCCAACGCGATAAGGGGTTGTCAATCCCTTTACGGTCACTTACGAAAGTGAGATATGATAGAGATGATAATTTGCTATTTTTGGTATTTTTGGATATAAGAACAGAAAGTAAAAGCGGAAAAGTAAAGTAGATTGTAGATTGATATGTTGAGAATAGACCCGGGGGCCATAGTTTTCTCTAGTGGCTTCTCTCATGATAGCAATATTCTACGGCGGGTAGACAAATTACTGTCAAGCAATTGATAGAAAAGCGAATAATTATGAGACTATCTAGGCATGATCATTATATATAGGCATCACGTCCGAGACAAGTAGACCGAAACGATTCTGCATCTACTATTACTCCACACATCGACCGCTATCCAACATGCATCTAGAGTATTAAGTTCATAAGAACAGAGTAACGCCTTAAGCAAGATGACATGATGTAGAGGGATAAACTCAAACATAGTGATATAAACCCCATCTTTTTATCCTCGATGGCAACAATACAATACGTGCCTTGCTGCCCCTACTGTCACTGGGAAAGGACACCGCAAGACTGAACCCAAAGCCAAGCACTTCTCCCATTGCAAGAACTATAGATCTAGTAGGCCAAACCAAACCAATAATTCGAAGAGACTTGCAAGGATATTATAATCATACATAAAGAGTTCAGAAAAGAACCAAATATTTCTCATAGATAATCTTGATCATAAACCCACAATTCATCGGATCTCGGCAAACACACCGCAAAAAGAGATTACATCGAATAGATCTCCTCGAAGACCGAGGAGAACTTGGTATTGAGATCCAAAGAGAGAGAAGAAGCCATCGAGATACTAGATATGGACCCGAAGGTCTGTGGTAAACTACTCACAACTCATGGTGGGGCGATGATGATGATGTAGAAGCACTTCGTGGAAGATCCCCCCTCCGGCGGAGCTCCGTAACAGGCCCCAAGACGGGATCTCACAGGAATAGAAGGTTGTGGTAGTGGAACTAGGGTTTTCTCTGTTGTTCTGATGGTTTCGGGGTACGTAGGTATATATAGGAGGAAGGAGGGCACCGGGGGGCAGACGTGGGGCCCACGAGGCAGGGGGCACGCCCTGCGGGGGGGGGGGGGCACCCTCGTGGATGCCACGTGTGCCCTATTCCGTGGTTCTCAAGTCTCTCGTGTGTATTTTGCTCCAAAAATATCTCTCCCAAAGTTTTGTCCCGTTTGATATTCCTTTTCTATAAAACCCTGAAATAGGCAAAAAACAGCAATCTGGACTGGGCCTTTGGGTTAATAGGTTAGTCCCAAAATAATATAAAAGTGTATAACAAAGCCCATTAAACATCCAAAACATCATAAATAATAGCATGGAACAATAAAAAATTATAGATACGTTGGAGACGTATCATCAGCTTATGTTCTGGTAGGCCGGCTTAAGAGAAAAGGCATGATGAATAATTCCCTTCAAGGAATCAAGACCCGGACTTGTATCCGGCTTGTAATAGAAGATAGGCTAGTCCTAATCCTACTAGGGCTCCATATGTAACCCGTCCCTTCGACTTATATAAGGAGGGGCAAGGCTCCTGTGATGCCCCAAGACCGACGCTCCAAATGCCTTCCATGTTTTGCGTGTCAGCTGTGTTAATTATTTGCTTGTTGCATTCATCATCGCATCATCCGCATTGCATCGACACTTCGTTGTCGACATTTTTTCAAAGTTTGCATTTGTTCATAGTTGCCGGTTGTCCCTGTTTCCCCCGTTGGCCTTTCGCAGACCAACCGGTTTTTTCTTTTGCTTCTGTCTGACCGCCTAGCATCTCTGCACTACCTGCATGTTCCTCGCAACCTTGTGCAAAAACGGCCCGGACCCGAACCCGTCTGTCTTCACCATTGGGTCCGAATCATCTCCAAACATCCCTAAAACATCTCTTTTTCGTATTTAGACTCCTTACCTATTTATTTCTCGATCGTCTGATTACGATCGAGGGTCCAGATAACCCCTACCCAAACCCACTCGCTATTTATAACAGTCTAACCCTAATTTCAGGAGAGATGTCCCATCCTTCGAATCCCTCCACCGCCGCCAGCACCTCCCACCTTGGGTCCTTCCCCGATCCAAAAAAAATCCTCCCTCGAATTTCCAATCGGACCAACCACTGCGTCCCCGCACCTCGCAGGGATGGATCTCCCAATCACCCGCAAACCCAGCTCACAAACGTGTCCAGAGCAGCAGCCCCAGGTGTCGTGGATCCCCTATGCCTCGCCTGAGCTCACCGGGGAGCAGAGCACCGCGACGCCCTATCTCCTGCGCCTCCCCTCGTCTCCTCATCTAGGAGCATCAGCTCCTCTGCCCGAGCCCCGCCCTGCATCATCGCCTCGACACCGACCTCCTCTTACCCTTGCACCTCCACGCCGTGCTGACCGGTGACCAAGACGAATGGGAAGTGCCGGAGCTGCCCGTCCCACTCCTTCCTCCTTCCCCGTCTACCACCTCGCCGGACCCTGGCCTCATCGCCGCCGCTCGCTGAACCTCGCCGCCGCCTTACCTGCTCTGCGCCCAGCCTAGGGTGCCGAGGAGATGCCTCTGCATCGGACCCTGCCGAGCCTGCGCCAAGTCCCTCCCTCGCTAGAAGCTGCTCCTCGCCGACCTTCCCTGCACGCCCGCCACCGCAAGTCCCGCCGCGCCGCGCCTCTGCTTCGTCCGAGCAGAGACGAGACGACCGCTGCAGCTCGCTCGTCCTGGAGCGTTGGCTGCATCGCCCCGAGCAGGCCTACCTCCACCTCCTCACCGACTCGGGCCTTGGACCATGGTGAGCCTCACAGATCCAGTGCCCAGTTAGATTTGGCCCATTGTGTTTTTTTCTGCACGGGTCCAATTTATCTATTTCCAAGAAAACTGCATATTTACAATTTGACCCTTCATGTTCATGCATTAATAATTAAATAACCATGCATCCAAATGTAACAAACTATATATGCAAAATACTTAGAATTTTGTGTAGATTGATAATTTCCAACTTTCATCCATATTAAAAATGTGTAAAATTGTTGTTTGCATTAATTTGTGTAAATAACATGTGAAATTAGTTTATTTCATAACTAAATAACCGTAGCTCCAAATTTAATAAACTTTATATGTAAATGGGGTGGAAAATTGTTTAGAATAACATGGTGCATTTAATTTTGCTGTTTAATAACTTTAAAATGAGTAATAGGCAGAACAGTACCAAATTCATAATATGCACATGGGGATTTTCCAGAATTGTTGTTTATCATTTTCGGCCCCATTTAAATTGCTTGGATAGTGTAGTTTATTTGTGTTGCACCTCTTGCCATGTTAACCAACATTTAAACTTATTGGGTGCTTAAACGAGATCAAACTAAATAATCGAATGTGGCGTTTCATCAATATGCAACCCGTTGCATATTGAGCTCCACTTAACTTGTAGTTTTGTTTGTGCACTTTGCCATGCCATGCATATTTAAACCAGACATGCATCATCCTTGGTTGTGCATCATGCCATGTTTATGCTTGTGTGTTTACCATGTTGTTTGCTTCTCTTGTTAGCTTCGGTTCCGCTCCGGAGTTGTGAGGATCCGTTCGACTGCGTCCGTTTGTCTTCTTCATGGACTCATTCTTCTTCCTTGCGGGATCCCAGGCAAGATGACCATTCCTTGATATCATCTCTATCATTGCTTTGCTAGTTGTCTCGCTCTATTGCTTTGTCGTGCTACCTATCTATTTGCTTGTCAGCCCCTACCTTGACATGAAACCTCTAACTACCTTCCTAGCAAACCGTTGTTTGGCTAAGTTACGCTCTTGCTCAAGCCCCTCTTATAGCGTTGATAGTTGCAGGTGAAGATGAAGTTTGCTCCATGTTAGATTGGATATTTTGCGAATATCACAATATCTCTATTTAAATTAATGCATCTATATACTTGGCAATGGATGGAAGGCTTGGCCTTTTGCTCGGTGTTTTGTTCCACTCATGCCGCCTTAGGAACCGATAAACCAGTGTTATGTTCCTTGATTTTGCGTTCCTAACGCGGTTGGGGTTTATGGGCCCCCCTTGATAGTTCGCTTTGAATAAAACTCCTCTAGCAAGGCCCAGCATTGGTTTTACCATTTGCCTAATAACTAAAACTTGCATAGGTACTGGCTAGCACCCGAGGACTTAATTTGCAACCCTGGCCAGTGCTCCTCATGAGTGTTGGTCCAAACTGGGCATCCTGCGGGGCCGCCTTGGGGAAACCCGAGGTATCTGGTATTCACCCGTAGGTTGACCTATCCGATCGTGGCCTGAGACGATATACGCGCGGCTCCTATCGGGGCGTCGACACGTCTGGAGGCTTTGCTGGACTTGTTTTACCATTGTCGAAATATCTTGTACACCAGGATTCCGAGTCTGATCGGGTAGTCCCTAAGATAAGAGGATTTACCTCTGTTGACCGCGAGAGCTTGTGATGGGCTAAGTTGGGACACCCGTGTAGGGTTATGATCTTTCGAAAGCCATGCCTGCGGTTATGTGGCGGATTGGAGTTTGTTAATATCCGGTTGTAGATAACTTGACACAAAAACTCAAACATAATACACTACCGTGTGAGTAGTCGTGATGGTCTTTTTTCAAGGGAGTTCAGGAAGATAACACGGTTGTGTTATGAATGACTCGTAGGTAGACATGATCACCTAGTGATCATGAGTAGTTCATGACCGACGGCTTTCACTTCTCTTCTCGCTCTGAAGTTACGTAAGCTAGCCACCTCATCTACGCTTAGTGCTTGCAGCAGGCCACTTATACACTTTTTCCTTACCCAAAGGCTTTGATAGTTTTGATACCCGGGAATGGGGTTGCTGAGTCCTCGTGACTCACGGTTTACTACAAACACATGTGTAGGTACAACCGAGTATGATTCAGGTGATGGCCAGGAACTCAAGTGGGAGTTTGATGAAGAGCGCGGGCGTATGTATGTGAAATACTCCGACGATCAGTAGTAGTTCCTACTAGGGCCGATCGGGATTAGCCTGTGTGGTATTTTTTTATTCGTTTGATTTTATCCATAGTCGGACTCTGTGTTCTCTGGATGAATGTACGTTTATTGTGTTAATTGTGTGATGTGGCGAGTGTAAGCCAACTGTAAGTGCATCTAGTGCCACCCCTAGTGGTTTTGGAGTATTGACGACAAACCTAGTTGAGGGACTAATGTGTTTGTGAGAATTGCAGGATAACACAGGTAGTTGTCCCTCATTGATTCGGTTAACCTACCGGAGATGACCCCTAAAAATGTATGAAGACATTGATATCAATGGTGGTATATGAAGACAATCATATTGAAGACTATGACTTGAGAATACATTGTGTGAAGACTGTGGAGAGCGAAGACATAGATGTTTCGGTGTTTCCTTTTCTTCTTTGTTGAGTCATAGGAACCACCGTACTGTTAAGTGGGGTCCAAGTGAACTAAGTCAGAGTGACTGAAGTGATGCTCAACCAAATCCAATGTCTTCGAGTGAAGACTATGAGAGAAAATCTTATCCAGAGGCAGATGAGTCAGCTTTGCTTGGAGCTCAAGTAAAGTTGCCGTGTGTGTTTGAAATCTCACCGTTGGAACACGTGCCAGTTCTTTTGTGACCCAGGGTCACTTCGGACAAATCAGGTCGGGTTGCCCAGTGGCTATAAATAGCCCACCCCCTACACCATAAATTGGTGGCCGCTCAGAGTTATTGCACGACTTTTGTAGTTTGAGAGCAACCCACCTCCGAAGCATTTGAGAGAGAAATCCTTGCGAGGACAAAGCCCAAACACCCAGAGCCAAAGAGTGTTAGGCATCACTAGTCTTTCTGTCTGTGTGACCTGAAGACTTATTACACTTGAGGACTGTGTTTCCTCCAGCCGGTTAGGCGTCGCGTTCTGAGCATCCAAGAGTCATTCTGATGCTACTCCTGCTGGAAACCCCTCAGAATCTGAAGCCAAAGCGGCTGAAGATATCCCGGCTGCATCAGCCGAAGAAGAACCACCCCAACAAGAAGAAGAACAACCCCAAGTTGAAGAAGAAAGTAATGCCGCACACCCTGTTCTTGAGGAGAACGTGTCCGACCCTCCAGCTCCTGAAGTGGAGGCTACAAATTCAGAGGCTACCACCACCAACACTGAAGCCAATGACGTGGTCATGGCTGAAGCTTATGTGGCACCTGAAGTAAATCTGCAGCTTGAAGATAATGCCTCTGCTCCTGTTCCGCCTCCATGGCCCCATACCATTGAGCAAGCATACAACAAGGATGATCAGCTTGTTACTGTCCGGTGGCCCATTCTAATTCCGCCACCTACCACTGAACCACGTGCTGCTGGTCATTAGTTTGATCATCATGTTGCGCACAGGCCCCATGTTCAGAAGCCTAAGCCAAGACTGCCAAGGTTTCCAGGTATTGCAACATCTTCAGGGTCATTCAATGCCAATAGCTTCACTGCGCACAACACCTTCTTTGACAGCGCCAAGAACCCATATTCCAAGCCAAGAATATCATCAGACAGGTTCTGGAGCCATCAACAGTGCAGCTACTACTCAAGAGTACTCTATGATCAAGGGTGCATTTTCCCTCATATGCGTCTTGACACTGAAGCTATTGCTGGTCTGCCCTGCTTGGAGGAAGCTCTTGACTGCTTCCGTGATGCTGGCCTACTCAATTTTGTCCTAAATAAAGAGCATTGGAATGAAGAGCTACTTCTGCAATTCTATGCAACACTCCACATCCGAGGCTACAACAGGGATCCGAAGACATGGGTCCTTGAGTGGATGACAGGCAATGTGCATCATGAAGCTAAAGCCTTTGATCTCATTGAGCTTACTGGCCTGCCCACTCCAGGAGATCTATATGAACCTGGCTATCAACTGCACACTGAAGCCTTGGAGAGTATCTTTCAGAAGCATCAACCCAACATGAGCCAAATGATCAGCATGATGAAGCCTCTGCCAAGTGATGCTGAATACCATAAGGAATTCTTTGTTGAAGACCTTGAGTACCTGCCGCGCACCATCTATCACATCATAAGGCGTACTCTATGGCCAATCAAAGGACATTCTTCATCAGCCAAGCTTGAAGGCACTATGAAGACTTTGGTCTTCTATATCTTCAATGGCATCAGCTTCAATGCTCAAGATTTCGTCATCAGGCAAATGGCTATGTCTGGAGCTGATCTATTTGTACTGAAATTTTATGCCCCTTGGATAATGCGCCTCATCAAGTTGCATTCAGCTGTCACCTATCAGCCCTCTGCCCGCAACCATCAGATTTTCTTGCCTGAGGTTGATATGTCAGCTGAAGCCATCTACCAAGAGCCTGCTAAAGAGCCAGTTAGTCTTCACAACGCTGATCACCAGAGCTTCGCTCAGCAGATTGAAGGAGTTCCAGCAGTCTCACGCGTCTATCCTCTGGCTGGCCGTACTCGTCTACCTCGACACGCTGAAACTGAAGCCACTGAAAGCACCATCGCTCAAAGGCCTCAGAAGCGATCTCGTGTCCTGAACAACCGAGAGCTTCTGGTAGCCCTTCATCAGAAACAGGACAAGCATCACCTCTGGTTAAAGCGTCAGATGCAAAGACTCTTGGTGGATGTCAATCGCATTCGGAATCTTGCCACCAAGAATGCTTTTGTTGCTCATGAAACATGTCGGAGGTCTTGGAAGAGTTTGACCTTACTGAGTGCTGAAGCAGATCTTCAAGACGATGGCTTCACTAAGAGATTCAAGTTTGACAACACTCCTCCAAGGACTGTTGTTATGCGTCAAACTCCATCTCTTGAATATTCTGAATACTCCTCCTCCGCTGCAATAATTGACACCAGGGTGATCGATGATCAGGATGATGCTACTTCACCGCCTCCTACTTCAGCGCGCATCGACACTGCACCAACCACTTCTGCACCGCCAAACAACAACACCGACCCTGCATCCTCTTCTGCTTCAACTGGGAACGAGTAGAGGCTCTATGTCTTCAAACCTTTTTGGTCCTTACTGACAAAAGGGGGAGAAGCATATGAGTTGATAGTCTTCAAGTGGGTCCATATGGGCGGGTGCTTTATAATTTGCCTAGTGTTTACAACTCTCGTTTTGCTACATTTGGTTCTTTGAGTTGTAACACTTAAACTGATGGTCGTCTGCTACATTTTTATGCTACTCTGTAATGCGATGATAAATTCCGCATCTGCTACCTTATATTCCGCACTTAGTCATTATTGCAGACGTCCATTTTTCATTATGCATGTCATTATCTTCGACATATCAATTATGCATGATGAATTGTCTTCATAAGTCTAAGAGGGTCTCCACAAGTACAACCTGCCATGTGCATTTGCATTCAAAGGCAAATCTACCATATGCACATCTTGAGTGGAGCTTTTGCTACTTACAAAGACAATACCTCTATCCTTTACAATTTCACATATCTTTATCCCCGTTGAAAACTTCAACCAGTTTGTCATCAATCACCAAAAAGGGGGAGATTGTAAGTGCATCTAGTGCCACCCCTAGTGGTTTTGGAGTATTGACGACAAACCTAGTTGAGGGACTAATGTGTTTGTGAGAATTGCAGGATAACACAGGTAGTAGTCCCTCATTGATTCGGTTAACCTACCGGAGATGACCCCTAAAAATGTATGAAGACATTGATATCAGTGGTGGTATATGAAGACAATCATATTGAAGACTATGACTTGAGAAGACATTGTGTGAAGACTGTGGAGAGCGAAGACATAGATGTTTTGCTATTTCCTTTTCTTCTTTGTTGTGTCATAGGAACCACCGTACTGTTAAGTGGGGTCCAAGTGAACTAAGTCAGAGTGACTGAAGTGATGCTCAACCAAATCCTATGTCTTCGAGTGAAGACTATGAGAGAAAATCTTATCCAGAGGCGGATGAGTCAGCTTTGCTTGGAGCTCAAGTAAAGTTGTCGTGTGTGTTTGAAATCTGACCGTTGGAACACGTGTCAGTTCCTTAGTGACCCAGTGTCACTTCAGACAAATCAGGTCGGGTTGCCCAGTGGCTATAAATAGCCCACCCCCTACACCATAAATTGGTGGCTGCTCAGAGTTATTGCACGGCTTTTGTCGTTTGAGAGCAACCCACCTCCGAAGCATTTGAGAGAGAAATCCTTGCGGGGACAAAGCCCAAACACCCAGAGCCAAAGAGTGTTAGGCACCACTGAAGTCTTTCTGTCTGTGTGACCTGAAGACTTATTACACTTTAGGACTGTGTTTCCTCCAGCCGGTTAGGCGACGCGTTCTGAGCATCCAAGAGTCATTGTGGATTGCCGGTGAATGAAGTCTGTGAAGGTTTGGAAGTCTACCTTGAAGATTTACCAGAGTGATTGGGCGAGGACTAGGTGTCCTTAGCTCAAGGGGAACAAGGTGAAGACGCGGTCTTCTGAGTTAAATATCAGCCTCCCTAACCAGACGTACAGTTGTCACAGCAACTGGAACTGGTCTAACAAATCACTGTCTTCCCCGAGCTACTGGTTCTATCCTTTCCTTCCCTTTACTTACTGCTCTATGTTGTGAAGACATTGCATGCTTGTCTTATCTGATTGTCTTCACTGAGTATCTACTTGTTGTGATTGGCTTCATTCCTTCTTCCTTTATGATCACTACTTCCTAGTTGCTCTTAGTCTTCACGCTTTCACTTCATTGAATACTTGACTATGGCTTATCTAGTGTAGTCCACTTTCCGCTGCATACTAATAGGCTTGAGCTTATCGTTTGTCTTCGAAACTACCTTGTTTTGAAGCATTTCATAAAAATCGCCTATTCACCCCCCTCTAGTCGATATACTGCACTTTCAATTGGTATCAGAGCAAGGTAATCCCTTGTTCTGTGTGATTCGGTTTAACCACCTGGAGTTTCAGCTATGTCGACTGCAGGGATAATCAAAGTCTCCGCTGCGTGCCCCGTCTTCGATGGCACCGAATATCCCTACTGGAAGAACAAGATGCGCATGCATCTTGAAGCCATTGACGTGGACCTCTGGTTTGTCGTCAAGAACGGCGTTCCCAAGACTGGTGAAGGCATCACCCCTGCTGATGTCAAGAGGCTCGTTCAATTGGATTCAACGGCCATGAACATCATCTGTGGTCATCTGACCAAAGGACAGTACGGTCGTGTAAGTGCTCTGGACACGTCAAAGGAAGTTTGGGACTGGCTCTCAAAGGTCAATGAAGGAGTCTCTACCCAGAGAGATCAAAGGATCAGCGTCCTTCGCAATCTCTTCAATCGCTTCAAGAGACATGACAATGAGAATGTCCAGCACACTTTTGATCGGCTCACTGACATTACAAATGAGCTTCAAGCACTTGGCGCCACTGAGATTACCAAGCATGAAATCGTCAAGACCCTTCTGAGATCACTCGACAGCTCATTTGATATCCTTGCACTGATGATTCAAGAACGCCCTGACTTCAAGACTCTCGATCCGTCTGATATACTTGAGAGGCTCAACACACATGAGTTCCAGCTATCTGAGAAGCGTGACATCTATGGTCCCAATTATGGCTGATCTCGCGCCTTAAAGGCAAAAGTTGTTTCCTCATCTGAAGAAGAATCTGACTGCAGTTCTGATGATCCTGGAGACATTGGAAAGGAGCTTGCCATGCTTGTGAAGAAGTTCCAGAAATTCACTAGGAAGAAAGGTTTCAGAAAGTCTTCAAGATCCAGCTCAAGAAATTATGAAGCTTCTACTCATGACTACAAGAAGAGAACATGTCATAAGTGCAAGAAACCTGGTCACTACATCTCTGAGTGTCCTCAGTGGGACAACGAGAAGAAGAAAAAGAAGAGCAAACAATATGATTCTGATGACAAGGAAAAGAAGAAATACTCAAAGTCTTCTTCAAAGTCTTCATCAAAGTATTCATCACACAAGAATTCATCTGGCAAGGCTCGCGCTTTTGTTGGCAAGGAAATGGATTCTGAGGAAGAGTCTGCTTCTGAAGAGGCGGAGGTGGAGTCAGAGGAAGAGTCGGATTCTGGTGCTGCAAGTCTGGCTTTAGCCACTGCCTACATGGGAAAGTCCATCTTCAACACTGAAGACAATGGCCCCGTCCCCAACAATGATGATGAGGACGACGACTCTGCACCCACCTTCTGCTTCATGGCACGCGGTGCCAAGGTAAAATCACGCGATGCTTACTTTCAAACATCTAGTGAAGATGACTCTGATTGTGAATCAAAACCTAGCTACAAAACACTTGCAAAAATTGCCACTGAACAGCAGAAAGCCATGGAACATATTCAAAAACTGTTAGACAAAAGTGATGACCTGTTGGACGCGGAAATGACCCGTTCTCAGTCCTTAATTGAAGATATAAAAAATCTTCATGTTAAGTACAAAGAACTTGAAGGTCTTTATGAATCTCTTTCAAAAACTCATGAAAAGCTTTCCCACGATTACATTCAAAGGAAACGAGAACTTGAGAAAGTGAAAGCGGCTCATGAAGATCTTCAAAAGGAGAATGAGTCACTCCGCGCACAACTGATCAGCTCCTCTCACGAAGAGTTTGAACCACCATGTCTAAAATGCATTGAACGTGATAATGCTATATCCGTTGCTGAATGTTCTACTGCTGCTACTGTTGCAATATCTTCAACTACTGATGTGGTAACTAACCCCTCTGCTGAGGAAACCACTACTATTGCTGATGAAAATGCTAGGTTGAAGACTTTGTTTGAAACAGGGATGTACAAAAGCCTCAAAGGGCATCAGACTCTATGTGATGTCCACAAAAAGCAGATACTGAACCGAAACCCTAGGAAAGAGGGTGTTGGGTTCGACAGGAAAATGAATGTTGATGGATCATACTGGAAGCCTGAGCAGTATCCCAAAACCACATGGGTTGCTGCAAGGAACCTACAGTGGATCCATCTACCTTATCTGGCTTCACTTGTGCTAATCCTGTTATCATTGATGAATCATTTGATGCAAACTATAAACTGTTTAAGAATCAAAATGGTGAAGTGTTTGCCAGGTATATTGGTACCAACTGCAGGAATGGACCACCTATGAAGAAGATCTGGGTACCCAAAGGTTGTCTTGAGAAGCTTCCAGCAAATACTGTCATGACACCTCCTGGGATGAAGACAAACCCCAGACCAAAGGCTTCATATGGTCCTAAGGCTTCATGCAGACAAAGGACTCATCTGAGTCACCCTAACACGAATGTTTTGCAGGGAAATCATACTCAGACCCATGAATATGAGCGTGTTTCTTCAAACCGCTATGTTCATAAATCCAAGAATTTTTTTGCCTATTCTTATGAGTATTATTCTCCTCCTGCAAGACTATTTGCTAGGGCCCCAAAGCCAAAATTCTCAGATGCTGCTCTTAGACTCATTGCTTCTAAGCCACCCCTGAAGATGTGGGTGGTTAAGAAGAACTAACTTTCTCTTGCAGTGAAAGGTCTCCAGCCTATGATCAAAGGCTTCTGATGCTATTGCTGGGGACCTAAAACACTTGTTAGGCACAAGATCAAATGCCCAGAATAACTTACTGCTCATACTATTCATAAGCCACTCGTTGAACATCTCATCAGTCCTAACTTTCATCTAAGCTTTCGTAATCCACTTATGCATCAAATGTTTATGCTTCACAAAGGCTTTTGGTGAAGCCTATCCTCCTAACTTCATTGTAGGGGGAGACACCAAAGTCTTCAGAATGGATTATGGATAGAGGATGCACAAATCATATGACTGGTGATCGAAATCTTCTAATGGACTCAACTTTACGTCCATCCAACAAGAGTCACATCACATTTGCTGATACTGGTAAAAGCAAAGTGTTGGGTCTAGGTAGAGTTGCAATCTCAAGAGATCAACACATGGATAAAGTCATGCTTGTTGAATATCTTGGCTTCAACTTTATGTCTGTCTCAATGCTTTGTGACTTAAACATGATTGTGATCTTTGGTAAATTTCGTTGCCTTGTACTAATGGAATCTGACAAGTTTTTAGTATTTGAATGATACAGAAAAGGTGATCTGTATATGGTAGATTTCTCAGCTGGACCGCAGATGGCCGTATGTCTTCTAGCAAAAGCTTCAGAGTGCTGGCTCTGGCAAGTCTAGGACATGCTGGCATGAGGAACTTGCACACTCTCGCAAAGAAGAAGCATGTCATAGGCATCGAGGAAATCAAGTTCAAGAAAGATCATCTATGTGGTGCCCGTGAAGCTGGGAAGATGACTAGAGCCAAGCACCCCTCGAAGACAGTCATGACGACATCTAAACCCTTCGAGCTGCTCCACATGGACTTATTTGGCCCTACTCACTACTCCACATTCTCTACCACAGCCTGTCTCTATGGCTTCGTCATTTTTGATGATTACTCAAGATACACATGGGTGCACATAATACTCTACAAGACTGAAGTGCAAGATGTCTTCAGACGCTTCGCCAACCGTGCCATGAACAATTATGGCATCAAGATCAAACATATCAGAAGTGACAATGGCACTGAAGAACACTGGCCTCAATCTTTATCTGGATGAGATGGGAATCACTCATGAATTCTCAGCCCCATATACACCTCAGCAAAATGGGATCGTTGAGCGCAAGAACAGAACTCTAATTGAGATGGCTCGAACGATGCTCGATGAGTACAAAACACCAAGAAGATTCTGGCCCGAAGCTATTGATACTGCATGCCATATCATCAACCGTGTTTATCTTCACAAGCTTCTGAAGAAAACATCCTATGAACTCCTCACTGGAAAGAAGCCAAATGTAAGCTACTTCAGAGTATTTGGAGCTAAGTGCTGGATCAAGGATCCTCATCATAAGTCAAAATTTGCACCCAAAGCTCATGAAGGCTTCATGCTTGGATATGGAAAGGACTCACACTCCTACAGAGTCTTCAACATTTTTCTCTATAAAACTGTTGAAACTGTGGATGTGAGGTTTGAAGAGTCAAATGGATCACAAAGAGAGTCCCTACCAAATGTGCTAGATGAAGCTTCACCAAATGAATCTATCAAGCTAATGGGAACTGGTGAGATCATGCCTTCTGAAGCACAACCCGATGAGGAACTCATCATCTCTGCTCCAAATCAACCTGACGACAATGCTCAGCCTGAAGACAATACTCCTGATGAAGACAATGTACATCAAGAGCAAAATCTTCGTCCAGCTCATCCTCGTGTTGCAAATGAAGTGCAAGTTGAGAGGATAATTGATAGCATAAATGCTCCTGGTCCACTCACTCTCTCAAGAGCAACACAGCTTGCAAATTTCTGTGGGCACTTTGCTTTTGTCTCAATTTCTGAACCCAAGAAAGTTGCTGAAGCTTTTATGGAGCCTGAATGGATTCAAGCAATGCAAGAAGAGCTTCAACAGTTTGAGCTGAACAATGTGTGGGAACTTGTAAAGCGTCCTGATCCTCGAAAGCACAACATAATAGGCACAAAATGGATCTATCGCAACAAGCAAGATGAGCATGGTCAAGTGGTCAGAAACAAAGCTCGTCTTGTTGCTCAAGGATACACTCAAGTTGAAGGGATTGACTTCGATGAAACATTTGCTCCTGTGGCTAGGCTTGAAGCTATTCGTATACTGCTAGCCTATGCAAATCATCACAACATACTTCTATATCAAATGGATGTAAAGAGTGCCTTTCTCAATGGAAGAATTGAAGAAGAAGTGTATGTTGCACAACCACCTGGCTTTGAAGACCCAAAACGTCCTGATATGGTATACAAGCTCAACAAGGCACTGTATGGCCTCAAACAAGCGCCTCGTGCTTGGTATGACACCCTCAAAGACTTCCTGAAGAGCAAAGGCTTCAAACCTGGATCCCTAGATCCCACACTCTTCATGAAGACATATGATGATGAGCTATTTGTCTGCCAAATCTATGTGGATGACATTATCTTCGGCTGCACGGACAAGAAATTCAGTGATGAGTTTGGTCACATGATGCAAGAGCAATATCAAATGTCCATGATGGGTGAGCTGAAGTTCTTCCTTGGTCTTCAAATTCGTCAGCAAAGCAACGACATCTTCATATCTCAAGAGAAGTACCTTAAAGACTGCCTGAAGAAGTTTGGAATGCAAGACTGCAAAGGGTACTCGACACCAATGCCTGCTAAACATCATCTGGGTCCCGACGCAAATGGTAAAGATTTTGATCAACAGGTATACTACTCCATGATTGGTTCGTTACTTTATTTATGTGCATCTAGGCCAGATATTATGCTTAGTGTTTGCATGTGTGCTTGATAGCAAGCGGCACCAAAGGAGTCGCATCACTTAGCTGTGAAGCGAATACTTCGATATTTGGCTTACACCCCAACACTAGGATTATGGTATCCAGAGGGCTCAGAGTTTGATCTAGTAGGATTTTCAGATGCTGATTATGCTAGTGACAAAGTTGATCGCAAGTCCACATCAGGCACATGTCACTTTCTAGGATGATCACTTGTCTGTTGGTCTTCAAAGAAGCAGAACTGTGTATCACTCTCCACTGCTGAATCTGAATACATTGCTGCTGGATCTTGCTGTGCTCAGCTTCTCTGGATGAAGCAAACACTCAAGGACTATGGAGTCCATCTGAAGCATGTGCCACTCTACTGTGACAATGAAAGCGCCATCAAGATTGCCAACAACCTAGTTCAGCACTCGAAGACAAAGCACATTGAAATTCGTCATCACTTTCTCAGAGATCATGTTATGAAGGAAGATATTGATATCATACACGTCAACGCAACTAGCAGATATCTTCACAAAGCCCTTGGATGAGAAAAGGTTTTGCAAGTTACGATGTGAGCTAAATATCTTAGAATCCTCAAATGTGCTGTAATCATGCACACATCCTAACACTTATGCATATTGATGACTTAGATGTGCAACACACGAAGTAAAGTATATCTTCAATCAATGAAGACTTACATTCTAAGTGTGAATACATTAACATGGAATTTGACTTCGGAGCGCCACGATAATTGTGCGCCGTGTCTGGGTCTAATACTTCCTATACTGTGGGTAACGCCACCACCAAATTCTTGTTTGAAGCGTTTCTCGTGGCGTTACATTTGCAAAGTCTTCGCACTTGGTTTGTCTTCATATAGGACACACACACACACACACACACACACACACACACACACACATATATATATATATATATATATATATATATATATATATATATATATATATATATATATATATATATATAGAATTGTGTTCTGTCCTCAACAACATTCACTTATAGCTATGTCTTCGTACTTGAATCTTTTGGACTAAGTGAATGTGATCGGACCCTAACCTCTCTATGCTTTCTCATCTCACACTCTGTCTATCCAAATCATATGCATTCTATTGAAACAGTCGAATATCTTCTCTGCATCCTTGTCAACAGAAGATACAGAGACAAACTTTAAATCTGATTTTAGTGCTCCATCCGTTATGCCTGAAACCCAGAGAAGCCGGAACGACCACTCCGACAGTCATGGTGTACGTGGGATCGTGGGACAACTCCCAATGCATTACATGACCGCCACGTGTCACTCGTACGTGAACCGTCAGGGGCACCTGAGTAATTACGCTGTGCCGTCTCCCATGCCTATAAATGCACGTCCCATCACAGTCAAAAGTTTCTTCTACCACCTCTCCACCTCGACCAACCCTAGCGCCTCCGCTAGCTTTCGACGACGCCGGCGACGAAGCGCTTCGCTGCCGCAACTTTGTCGACGCCGTCCTCACGCCGGCCGCGGACATCTTCTACTCCACCGTCGCCGTAGCTGTCCTCCGTCGCCAAGTTAGGGCACGGAAGACCGAACAGCTGGGCATCCAACTCCTACTCCGTCTAAGCAGTTCATCGTGTGGTAAATAAAACTTGCTTTGTTACCATCTTCTAGATCCATAAAGATTCATCTACTTTACCACAAGAGGTTTCTGCCTACTTAGATGTATAGATCTATCCTTTCTGCATCTCATATCTTGCCTAGTACATTCACACATGCTTCAGCTATAGTTAGATTCCTCACTTGTACTTATTCGTGGATTCGTACAAATTTGGAACCAACTCCCATGAGTGAATGTCTTCGCACTATGAGGTCAAAGTCTTCAAAACTGTTTTAATCTTCAAAACTTCTGAGAATGCATATGACCTCTCCCCCTTCCCTCGCATCTCTAATGCTGTCACGGGTACATGTCCGTGGGAGAATCCCTTGGTTCTCATAGTCTGCATTCATTTGCAGAGTTTTTGCAGTGTCACATTCATTCCCCTGAAGACAGTTCCTGTCTGACCAGCAGACCGAATCATTTGCCTATTTTGAAGCAATTCAATTTGAAGCACTTCAGGTTGAAGCAAATGGCAACTGACAAGACAGTAAGAAAGGGTGGCAGACAGCGCCGTGGCAACACCTCCATTGATTTGCCTCCTGATCTCAGTGAGATATACAAGACTGATCCAGAGGAGGATTACAATCAGAGGAAGACACGAATCCAATTGATTCGAAGATACTAGGCCGAACAGTGGTTCAAGTATAGGTTCATGACCCAAGAGTATGCTGAGAAAAACGCCATCAAGCATCCATGGGGAGATATCACTTATAAGAATCTTCCCCCAAGACTCGTGCTGAAGCCATTGCTCAAGGCTTCTATCCTTGCATGGTCAGAGGGCCTCAGCCTACTGATGCTGATCCAAGCTCTCTGCTCTGGTGTCGCGACGACAATCTATTCAAGCGAAATCTTCAATTCGCCAAGAACTCGGCCAAAGAGAACAAGAAGCTTTGGGGATTAGACTTCAATCCTGGCCCCTCTGCGCCCCGCGCTGATGGCACACGCGAAGCTGAACCAAATCTGGTTGGGCCCTTCTATAACCTAGAAGGCCTCATCAGTCACATAAGGGTTCAAGGGGAATATGTAGATTAGCCTGAAGTAGAGGCTGACTCTGAAGAAGCACCTGCAACGCCGAAGCCCCAGAAGAAGAAATCAAAGGCTTCGAAGACTACTCCTCCAAAGGCATCTAGAGTGAAGCATTTGGCCACTGCTCCACCTGCACCAAGTGTGCAATCTGAGGAACACTCTCGTATCTCCAAGAGCAGATAGCTGAAGAGGAAGCCAACACGCAACCCCAGTCCAGCTCTCACTCCTGATGCAGTACTGAAGACTGCCAATGATACCCTTGATCTCTCAAGTGATGAAGATCTTGGTGATGATGCTCTGGAGCTATTGATCAAGAGCAAGCAAGATGTTGAAATCTTCAATGATTTGCCACTCTTTGACGTTGAAGTGCTCAATAACTTCATTGATGAATGGTTTGACACACCCAACCCGAGCTTCGACGATCTTCAACTTCCAGTTGGCCTCAGCGTCTCCTTCCATGGCGCCATTGCTTCTGTGCTGGCTCTGGCTCAGAGAATTGTTGAGCTGAAGCAAAAGATAGATTATGAAAAAGCTCAGTTCAAGAAGCATATGGACAAGCTCAGCGTGCAAGAAATTCAAAACTTCAAGGTTATGATGCAAGAGCTCAAGGAAGCCTTTCGCCAGCGGCGTGAAGAAGCTAAAGGTTCTCGTGAGTGAATCAAGGACTTGGCTGCAAAATGCGTTCAAGCATTCAATGAAGCTGAAAAGCACAAGGCACTTGGGCGTCCTGGCATTGATCCAAGGACGGCTGCCAAGAAGAAGAAGAAGCAACCTGTGCCCAAAGCTGAAGAATCTGGGCAGGAAATGCCTCGCATAGTCTTCCTTGCTAGCATGACTGGCACGAAGCCTAAGGCAACCTCAACCGCTTCAAAGCTCAAGAAGACTAAGGTGGCTGAAGCTGAAGCTCGCAAGCGTAAGCAATCTACTGATGAAGCTCCACCCACCAAGAAGCGCAAGACTAAGAGGGATAAGGTTGCTTCCAAAGAGCCTATCTTTGTCGAGCCAATCTCAGTTGCTCGCCCTGCATATGCCCAGAGAGAGACTATTCATGAGCCTGCTCCCATAGAGGCTGAAGATATTCCAGCTGTCGACCCCATCGCAGCTGAAGACATTGGTCCTCAAGACAATGTTGAAGATGATGAAGTCCTTCCTCACATCGAATACAACATTGACTCTTCGCCTGTTCTCACGAACAGCGAACGCATCAGCATTGGTCGTCCATTGACGCCAATTGCTCAGGATGACTCGTGGGCTGATCACCCACAGAATACACAAGCCACTCCCCAGCAAACTCAAGACACCAGTACGGTGCTTGAAGATGAAGACTTTGAGGCCCAACAACCTCCATCTCCTCAGGCGTCGCCAGCTTTTCGCAGGCTTTGCAAAGGACCAAGGCCTCAAGTCGCTGCCCCAAGTGTTCCAGAAGGAGTAGAGCAACCATCTACACCTGATGCTACTCCTACTGGAAACCCCTCAGAATCTGAAGCCAAAGCGGCTGAAGATATTCCGGCTGCATCAGCCGAAGAAGAACCACCCCAACAAGAAGAAGAACAACCCCAAGTTGAAGAAGAAAGTACTGCCGCACCCCCTGTTCTTGAGGAGAACGTGTCCGACCCTCCAGCTCCTGAAGTGGAGGCTACAAATTCAGAGGCTACGACCACCAACACTGAAGCCAATGACGTGGTCATGGCTGAAGCTTATGTGGCACCTAAAGCAAATCTGCAGCTTGAAGATAATGCCTCTACTCCTGTTCCGCCTCCACGGCCCCATACCATTGAGCAAGCATAAAACAAGGATGATCAGCTTGTTACTGTCCGGTGGCCCATTCTGATTCCGCCACCTACCACTGAACCACGTGCTGCTGGTCCTTAGTTTGATCATCATGTTGCGCACAGGCCCCAAGTTCAGAAGCCTAAGCCAAGACTGCCAAGGTTTCTAGGTATTGCAACATCTTCAGGGTCATTCAATGCCAATAGCTTCACTGCGCACAACACCTTCTTTTACAGCACCAAGAACCCATATTCCAAGCCAAGAATATCATCAGACAGGTTCTGGAGCCATCAACAACGCAGCTACTACTCAAGAGTACTCTATGATCAAGGGTGCATTTTCCCTCATATGCGTCTTGACACTGAAGCTATTGCTGGTCTGCCCTTCTTGGAGGAAGCTCTTGACTGCTTCCGTGATGCTGACCTACTCAATTTTGTCCTAAATAAAGAGCATTGGAATGAAGAGCTACTTCTGCAATTCTATGCAACACTCCACATCCGAGGCTACAACAGGGATCCGAAGACATGGGTCCTTGAGTGGATGACAGGCAATGTGCATCATGAAGCTAAAGCCTTTGATCTCATTGAGCTTACTGGCCTGCCCACTCCAGGAGATCTATATGAACCTGGCTGTCAACTGCACACTGAAGCCTTGGAGAGTATCTTTCAGAAGCATCAGCCCAACATGAGCCAAATGCTCACCATGATGAAGCCTCTGCCAAGTGATGCTGAATACCCTAAGGAATTCTTTGTTGAAGACCTTGAGTACCTGCCGCGCACCATCTATCACATCATAAGGCGTACTCTATGGCCAATCAAAGGACATTCTTCATCAGCCAAGCTTGAAGGCACTATGAAGACTTTGGTCTTCTATATCTTTAATGGCGTCAACTTCAATGCTCAAGATTTCTTCATCAGGCAAATGGCTATGTCTGGAGCTGATCTATTTGGACTGAAATTTTATGCCCCTTGGATAATGCGCCTCATCAAGTTGCATTTAGCTGTCACCTATCAGCCCTCTGCCCGCAACCATCAGATTTTCTTGCCTGAGGTTGATATGTCAGCTGAAGCCATCTACCAAGAGCCTGCTAAAGAGCCAGTTAGTCTTCACAACGCTGATCACCAGAGCTTTGCTTAGCAGATTGAAGGAGTTCCAGCAGTCTCATGCGTCTATCCTCTGGCTGGCCGTACTCGTCTACCTCGACACACTGAAACCGAAGCCACTGAAAGCACCATCGCTCAAAGGCCTCAGAAGCGATCTCGTGCCCTGAACAACCGAGAGCTTCTGGTAGCCCTTCATCAGAAACAGGACGAGCATCACCTCTGGTTAAAGCGTCAGATGCAAAGCCTCTTGGTGGATGTCAATCACATTCACAATCTTGCCACCAAGAATGCTTTTGTTGCTCATGAAACATGTCAGAGGTCTTGGAAGAGTTTGACCTTACTGAGTGCTGAAGCGGATCTTCAAGACGATGGCTTCACTAAGAGATTCAAGTTTGACAACACTCCTCCAAGGACTGCTGTTATGCGTCAAACTTCATCTCTTGAAGATTCGGAATACTCCTCCTCTGCTGCAACAATTGACGCCAGGGTGATCGATGATCAAGATGATGCTACTTCACCGCCTCCTACTTCAGCGCGCATCGACACTGCACCAACCACTTCTGCACCGCCAAACAACAACACCGACCCTGCATCCTCTTGTGCTCCAACTGGGAACGAGTAGAGGCTCTATGTCTTCAAACCTTTTTGGTCCTTACTGACAAAAGGGGGAGAAGCATATGAGTTGATAGTCTTCAAGCGGGTCCATATGGGCGGGTGCTTTATAATTTGCCTAGTGTTTGCAACTCTCGTTTTGCTACATTTGGTTCTTTGAGTTGTAACACTTAAACTGATGGTCGTCTGCTACGTTTTTATGCTACTCTGTAATGCGATGATAAATTCCGCATCTGCTACATTATATTCCGCACTTAGTCATTATTGCAGACGTCCATTTTTCATTATGCATGTCATTATCTTCGACATATCAATTATGCATGATGAATTGTCTTCATAAGTTGAAGAGGATCTCCACAAGTACAACCTGCCATGTCCATCTGCATTCAAAGGCAAATCTACCATATGCACATCTTCAGGGGGAGCCTTTTGCTACTTACGAAGACAATACCTCTATCCTTTACAATTTCACATATCTTTATCGCCGTTGAAAACTTCAACCAGTTTGTCATCAATCACCAAAAAGGGGGAGATTGTAAGTGCATCTAGTGCCACCCCTAGTGGTTTTGGAGTATTGACGACAAACCTGGTTGAGGGACTAATGTGTTTGTGAGAATTGCAGGATAACACATGTAGTAGTCCCTCATTGATTCGGTTAACCTACCGGAGATGACCCCTAAAAATGTATGAAGACATTGATATCAGTGGTGGTATATGAAGACAATCATATTGAAGACTATGACTTGAGAAGACATTGTGTGAAGACTGTGGAGAGCGAAGACATAGATATTTCGCTGTTTCCTTTTCTTCTTTGTTGAGTCATAGGAACCACCGTACTGTTAAGTGGGGTCCAAGTGAACTAAGTCAGAGTGACTGAAGTGATGCTCAACCAAATCCTATGTCTTCGAGTGAAGACTATGAGAGCAAATCTTATCCAGAGGCGGATGAGTCAGCTTTGCTTGGAGCTCAAGTAAACTTGCCGTGTGTGTTTGAAATCTGACCGTTGGAACACGTGTCAGTTCCTTAGTGACCCAGTGTCACTTCAAACAAATCAGGTCGGGTTGCCCAGTGGCTATAAATAGCCCACCCCCTACACCATAAATTGGTGGCTGCTGAGAGTTATTGCACGGCTTTTGTCGTTTGAGAGCAACCCACCTCCGAAGCATTTGAGAGAGAAATCCTTGCGAGGACAAAGCCCAAACACCCAAAGCCAAAGAGTGTTAGGCATCACTGAAGTCTTTCTGTCTGTGTGACCTGAAGAATTATTACACTTGAGGACTGTGTTTCCTCCAGCCGATTAGGCGTCGCATTCTGAGCATCCAAGAGTCATTGTGGATTGCCGGTGAACGAATTCTGTGAAGGTTTGGAAGTCTACCTTGAAGACTTACCAGAGTGATTGGGCAAGGACTAGGTGTCCTTAGCTCAAGGGGAACAAGGTGAAGACGCGGTCTTCTGAGTTAAATCTCAGCCTCCCTAACCAGACGTACAGTTGTCACAGCAACTGGAACTGGTCTAACAAATCACTGTCTTCCCCGAGCTACTGGTTCTATCCTTTCCTTCCCTTTACTTACTGCTCTATGTTGTGAAGACATTGCATGCTTGCCTTATCTGATTGTCTTCACTGAGTATCTACTTGTTGTGATTGGCTTCATTCCTTCTTCCTTTATGATCACTACTGCCTAGTTGCTCTTAGTCTTCACGCTTTCACTTCATTGAATACTTGACTATGGCTTATCTAGTGTAGTCCACTTTCCGCTGCATACTAATAGGCTTGAGCTTATCGTTTGTCTTCGAAACTACCATGTTTTGAAGCATTTCATAAAAATCGCCTATTCACCCCCTCTAGTCGATATACTGCACTTTCACCAACTATTAAACTCTCTTTCATCCTGTTTATTACATGGGTTGTGTAAATATACCATGCTTGAGACCATTCCAGAATGCGGTTATGACTCTAAGTCGTGCCTCGACACGTAGGAGCTATAGCCGCATCCTTAGCGTTACAAGTTGCTATCAGAGCCTTCCCCGACCTAGGAGCCCCTGCTTGATCGAACCATTGCTGATGTTGAGTCTAGAAACAAAAAAATGTTTTGAGTCTTAGGATTATATATATCGGAGAGTAGGAATTCTTTTTCTCCTTATCCCCTTTGTCGCTCTGGTGAGGTCTCCTGACCTAGAAGGTTTGACTTCCTATCCCCCTTTTCACCAAAAATTTCTTTAGGATCACACGGGTATTGTTGGGATCGTTCCGATATCCTTGTGATGAGAATTCTGTCTTGGTGCCTTGATGGCTTCTCGCCCCTCGTTGGTTACCCCAAGTGGAAGGTTGAGATGTAGCGTAGCGGCAAATTTCCCTTGGCAAAGGTACCAAGGATCGAATCCCGTGAGACTCCGAGGGTCGACAAGTAGGTGTCAACGGCGCCAGAAACTTAGCTGTTGACGGGACCTGCACACAGATACAGATAACTTTGCTCCCAACAAGTACAGAGAGGTTGTCAATCCCTCCGGCCTTGTTGTTTACAAAGGATCAAACACAAGAGATAATAATGATAGCTATGACTGCAACTAGGAAATAAAAACAGGAAGTAAATAGAAGGTGTGATCAGCGGTGGTAATATGGACCGGGGTCCCATGATGTTCACTAGTGACGTCTCTCTCCCAAAAGACGATAAAATAGCAAAGCGAGGTAAACAAATTACAGCTGGGCAATTGACAGGATTATGTGCGCAAACCAATGCTAACTATGCTGCAAAGAAAGGTAGAGGCTCAAAAGCATGGGCGGTACGCCAAGGCAAGTAGACCGAAATCCATCTGCATCTACTACTAATCATCCACCTTGAGATATCTATCCAGAACATCTCGCTAGTATTAAGTTGCGAATCCCACCCAAAGTGTAAACTCAAAGCAACAGACAACTGCATTAAAAGAACTTTGCGTAAAGTAAACAATCCTTACACCCGCAAGTACAAGCACCGTTGTTTTCTCCCTTGTGGCAACAACACATCCCCTAGACTCATGTTTCTGTCACTCAAGCTAGTCATCAGGGGGCATGAACCCACAATCAAGCATAACACTCCCTCTTGGAGTTACTACCTACTACTTGGCCAAAGCAATAAACAACAACGGAGAACATGCAAGAATTACTCAAGAACAAAGATATAAAAGAGGTGAATCAAATATATTACTCAAACACAATCTAAACATAGTCTCATAATCCATCAGATCCCAGCAAACTTAGCAAAGCAACAGCAGAAAGATTACATATGTGCCTCGATCATGTAGGGCAGCTCACGAGGTCTAAACCATGAAGAGCAAAGAGGGGAGGAGAACATCACATAGCTACTGATCATGGACCCATGGTCCAAGGTGGACTAGTCACGACTCATCCGGGAAGCGTCCATGGTGGTGGAGAAGCTCCCGGTGGTGGTTCTCCCCTCCGGCAGGGTGCCGGGAAGAGTTCTCCTGATGCTCCCGATCTTGGAAGCGCTGCGTCGGCGGAATAGAGGCGAGATCGCGAAAAAGGGTTCTGTTCTCGAGGGTTTCGGGACGAGAGGGATATATATGCGAAGGGGGGCAGCCAGAGGCGGAGCAGGGGCCCCAGGCGCCCCCCTGGCGCGGCCAGGGGTGGGGCCGCGCCAGGTGGCCGCCTGAGCCTCCCTTGGCTCCCCTCTAGCCCATCTTTGGTTCTTCGCGAAGCTTCCTGTACGCTGATTTTTCCTATATTTTTCCTGGAATTTTTGGAGCACTTTTAATATGGGGGAAACCTGAAATAGAAAAACAGCAGAAAACAGGAACTGGCACTGTGGTGCACTGAGTTAATAGGTTAGTCCAAATATGATCAAAAGTGTATGGAAGTGCATCAATATCATAGCAATATCACACAAAAGAAGCATGGAGCAAGCAGAAATTATAGATACGTTTTGGACGTATCAACATCCCCAAGCTTAACTCCTGCTCGTCCTCGAGTAGGTAAATGATAACAAGCATAATTTCTATGGTGACATGCTACCAACCATATAAGAACTTTTTAAGTAAAGCAATCAAGGCATGTAATTCAATTCAAGTCATAACAAGCAAGAGTCTATATTAGCATTGTAACAAGCAACATAAGAACATAAAGGTGCAAGAGCTCTCGCTGTCCGTGACTCGAATGTCTCCAAATGGTGTTTGCGTGCAAGAAAGGGGATAGGGATATACGAGAGAGTAAAACATAGTTTTTGTATTGTTGAGAACTTAATCTACTAAAGTTTCACACTTGGTCTTCTTTGGAATCTTATCTTGACTCATCCCCAGACCACTAGCCAGGTACAAGTCAAAATGATCCACTCCCTTTCGATATTTTGAGCACTCATGCAATGGATGAGCGTAAGCAAGTAAGTTGACACTTAGGATGGCAAAGAAAGAAAAATGATGAAGGGGGAAGACAAAAAAGGTGTGAAAGGCTCACATCAATGAGGACAATCATAGGCGAGAGAAAGCCAAATGATAGATATGATGTGAGGAGTAGGGATTGCCATGCAATGGATGCACATATGAGCTAAGGTAAGCTCTCCAATGGAACTAGTGGGGGTGCATCCAACTTGCTCGCTCAAGAAGACCTAGAGCTCTTTTGAGGAGGCTCATCATTGGAATATACAAGCCAAGTTCTATAGTGTGAAGGTCCCCACATAGCTATATGCATGAATGATAATCTCTATGGAGTACAAGGTATAAGATGAAGTACGAGTGTGGATCTCTCAAAAGGAATAGTAGTGTGCCCCCTTCTCTCTTTTTATTTCTTTTTCTCCTTTTTCTATTTTTTTGTGGCCTCAATGGCTCTTTCTATTCAACTCTCATTTGTCCTCTTTGGGATATTTTGATTTTGTCCTCTTTGGGATCTTTTCCTCACTTTAGGGGCAACACTCTATGTATTACAAGAAGTATAGAAGATCTTTCACACTTTACAAAAGTACTCAACATAAAGAAGATGAAACTATCATGATGTATGCAAATGTATGCCTCTGCCGGTGTAGCAGGATATGCAATGATACTAGCGCGTCATGTAGCAATGATTAGGGCAAGGCCCAACTAGCATGCGGCTCATCGATCAAGCAAAAAGCATGTATGACATGAAGATCAAGTCATGAGAAGATGGATGTTGCATGGCAATGTATCTCGGAAAGGCTATGGAAATGCCTTGATAGGTAGGTATGGTGGCTGTTTTGAGGAAGGATATAATGAGGCTTATGATGACAGAGCGTATCGTGCCAAGGATTTGGATGCACCGGCGAAGTATGCGCCAATTCTCGAGGTGAGAAAGGGCAATGCACGGTATCGAAGAGGCTAGAAAAATATGGCTAGGTGGAAGTGTCAACTTTCGAATACTCACATTAGTCCGAAGAACTCATGCACTTATTATCGGTAACTCTCAATCTAATTAGGAGGTTCACAAAGAGACAAGTACCCCGAGGAGGAGTGTATGGGGGTTTGGTTATCCTTGCGCATTCTCGACTCATGGTACGTGAGTGTACTCTAATATTCGATCCCTCCAAAGATTAGTGATCCATCTAGTAGCTAAAGTTCTCAACTATTTTGTAGGTTTTCGAAAATAAACACGGATTGCCCAAAATACGACATCTATCTCTAATAGGCTAAAGCTCTTGACACCAAAAGTTCAGACATTACCCATGGCAATACCTCAAAACTATTGCAAGTTACTACTAAAATTAAATAGCAACCTCAATTACCTACTTTAAGTTAAGACACACAACTCAGTGCAACATGCAAACTCTCTTAACAAGATAAACATGAAAACTCAAGAGAGTTCAGCAACCAACTAAACAAAAGCTCTTTAAAAAGAAAAGCATGCAAACTAAGAGCTAAACATGACAGCAGCTATGGAAAGACAAAGAACACACACATCAAAGATAAGCATGAAAATCCTATGTTGTGTTCTAGGTTGAAGTGGAGCGTGTTTCTCTCCCACACAAAGAAAGCTGGGTTCTAACTTGTTATGAACAGCAAGCAAAGCTAAAGAAAACTAAAAAAAGAAACTAAGAGCAAGACGCTCCAAGCATAGCACATAACGCATGAAGTGAAAAAAATATAGTTGAACGAAAGACGAACTGATAATTGTTGATGGAGAAGGGGATGCATGGGGGCATCCCCAAGCTTAGACGCTTGAGTCTTCTTGAATATTTCTTGGGGGTGCACGGGGGCATCCCCAAGCTTGAGCGTTTGACCCTCCTGAATCTTTTTTTATCATCTTCCCTCGCACACTTAAAAACTCCCTTCATACATAACTCATCACAATCTGATTAGCGAGGTTAGTACCCACAATAAAATAATTTTTCCCTACTGGAAATAAAGATAATCTTGAAGAGCTACTGTTTCTCAAGATTGCCAAAAAGTTTTTGCAAAGAAAAAGCAAGCTCAAGGTTTGCAAAATGAAGGAAAGGCAAAACAGGACAAAATCTGTGAAAAACAGACCAACAGGTAGTAAATAATTTTTCGGGGCACTTCTGCAACTCAAATCAAAAAACTCAGAACAGACGCTCGAAAGCCAATTGTATAGAGCACGCTGTAAAAAAAATTCAAATCAAAAAGATGATCTGGTGATTTTATTCGAATTTTTCTGTCCAAGGACAGAATCTGTTTTCTGGACAGCATGTCACAACTTTTGAACTTTCTTGCAATCAGAGGCTAAACTTGGCACAAAGCTGAAAAGAAAAGATACAATGATGATGCTACTATAGTAACAAACATCACGACACAACAAAAGCAAAATAAAACCTAATTCATTGTGGGCTGCCTCCCAAAAGCGCTTTCTTTTATGCCTTTAAGCTAGGCATGATGCAAAAAGAGAAGATCAAGTTTTATCAAGAGTAAGAGAATAGCTAGCCCGTGTAACGGACTCAAAAGGCAACTTAATCTTCTTTCTAGGGAAGTGTTCCATCCCTTTCTTGAGAGGGAATTGGAATTTTATATTCCCCTCTTTCATGTCAATGATAGCACCAACGGTGCGAAGAAAAGGACGTCCCAAAATAATTGGACATGGAGGTTCACATTCAATATCCATAATAGTAAAATCAACGGGAACATAATTGTCATTGACAATGATAAGAACATCGTCGATCTTCCCCAAAGGTTTCTTTACCGAAGAATCAACAAGACGAACACCAAAAGAACAAGGATCAAAAGGTTTCAATTCAAACATATCATACATTCTTTTGGGCATAACGGAGGTACTAGCTCCAACATCACATAAAGCATAGCAAGAGAAGTTGTTCAATTTAATTTTAATCATAGGATCCCAACTATCTTATAGCTTTCTAGGTATGGAGGCTTCTACCCTTAGCTTCTTCTCCCTAACTTTGATAAGAGCATTAGTGATATGCTCCGTGAAGGCAAGATTAAGTGTGCTAGTGTGGGGATCTCTAGACATCTTGTGAAGAAAACCAATAACTTCAGAAAGGGTGCAATTATCAAAATCAAGGTCACTACTATCAAGTAAAGTGGTAGTGGTGTCCTTTAGGCTCACTTGTTTGGTAGCTTCTATGGTCATAGGAGTTTCTTCTTCTACGGTTGAGGTCATAGCATCACCATTAATAGGTCCAATGGGACTAGGAGTGCATTGGGTGCTAAGAGTTTGGATATCCTCAACAACTTGGATAGTAGCAACAGTGTGGTGGGTAGGAAGGCTCTTAATCCTATCTTCTTCCTCCTTTTCTCTAGCCCATCTCTCTTTAAGTTTAGCCATCATCCTAATGTTTTCATTAATTTGCACTTGAATAGCATTCATAGGAGTGGTCTTCCTCTCCTCAAGAGGAGAAGTTCTAATTTTAAGCAACTCTACCTCATGGGCTAAATTGTCTACCTTCGAAGAGAGATTATCTAGTTTGTCTAGTTTTTCTTTTACACTCTTATTGAAGGCCTTTTGGGTAGTGATGAAGTCTTTAAGCATAATCTCTAGTTCAGAAGTGGAGTTCTTGGTGCTAGGATAAGCATTGTTGTTCCCATAGGAATTAGAGGGGAACGGTCTAGGGTTGCTACCAAAATTACTCCTATAAGCATTGTTATTGAAATTGTTTCTAGAGATAAAGTTCACATCTACTTGATCTTGAGCAATCAAAGAATTTAAAGGAACATCATGAGGATCAATAGAAGATTGCTTAGAAAGTAGAGACATGATCAAGTCAACTTTTTCATTTAGGGAGGAAATCTCCTCGACAGAGTTTACCTTCCTACCTGTTGGAGCGCGTTCGGTGTGCCATTGGGAATAATTGGTCATCATCTCGTCGAGAAGCTTCGTCGCAGCACCAAGTGTAGTTGACATAAAGGTTCCTCCCGCGGCCGAATCTAACAAGTTCCGCGAGGTAAAGTTCAAGCCTGCATAAAAAGTTTGGATAACCATCCAAGTAGTCAAACCATGAGTAGGGCAGTTCTTGACAAGAGATTTCATGCGTTCCCAAGCTTGGGCAACGTGTTCATTATCCAATTGTTTAAAATTCATTATGTTACTCCTTAGTTGGATAATTTTAGCAGGGGGATAGTACTTCCCAATAAAGGCATCCTTGCACTTGTCCCAAGAATCTATACTATTCCTAGGCAAGGATTGAAACCAGATTTTAGCTCCTCCTCTCAAGGAGAAAGGAAAAAGCTTAAGCTTAACAATATCACCATCTACTTCTTTGTACTTTTGCATATCACAGAGCTCAACAAAATTATTTAAGTGCAAAGCAGCATCATCTCCAGCACCGGAGAATTGATCTTTCATAACTAGGTTCAGTAAAGCAGGTTTAATCTCATAAGAAGGTGCTGAAGTGGCAGGTGTAGCAATAGGCGTGCAGATAAAGTCACTGTTGTTATGACTAGTGAAGTCACACAACTTGGTGTTCTCGGTGGAACCCATAGCAGCAACAAGCAAGATAACTATTTTTGTGATTTTTGGTAAAGGACACTAAAGCAAAAACTGCAAGGTAAACTAACAAGACTAAAAAGCAAAGATAAAAGATAGCGTGCAACTCCCCTATCTTGAAGAGTGGAGTCCCCGGCGACGGCGCCAGAAACTTGCTTGATGGCTTCTCGCCCCTCGTTGGTTACCCCAAGTGGAAGGTTGAGATGTAGTGTAGCGGCAAATTTCCCTTGGCAAAGGTACCAAGGATTGAATCCCGTGAGACTCCGAGGGTCGACAAGTAGGTGTCAACGGCGCCAGAAACTTAGTGGTCGACGGGACCTGCACACAGATACAGATAACTTTGCTCCCAACGAGTACAGAGAGGTTGTCAATCCCTCCGGCCTTGTTGTTTACAAAGGATCAAACACAAGAGATAATAATGATAGCTATGACTGCAACTAGGAAATAAAAACAGGAAGTAAATAGAAGGTGTGATCAGCGGTGGTAATATGGACCGGGGTCCCATGATGTTCACTAGTGATGTCTCTCTCCCAAAAGACGATAAAATAGCAAAGCGAGGTAAACAAATTACAGCTGGGCAATTGACAGGATTATGTGCGCAAACCAATGCTAACTATGCTGCAAAGAAAGGTAGAGGCTCAAAAGCATGGGTGGTACACCAAGACAAGTAGACCGAAATCCATCTGCATCTACTACTAATCATCCACCTTGAGATATCTATCCAGAACATCTCGGTGGTATTAAGTTGCGAATCCCACCCAAAGTGTAAACTCAAAGCAACAGACAACTGCATTAAAAGAACTTTGCGTAAAGTAAACAATCCTTACACCCGCAAGTACAAGCACCGTTGTTTTCTCCCTTGTGGCAACATCACATCCCCTAGACTCATGTTTCTGTCACTCAAGCTAGTCATCAGGGGGCATGAACCCAGAATCAAGCATAACGCTCCCTCTTGGAGTTACTACCTACTACTTGGCCAAAGCAATAAACAGCAACAGAGAACATGCAAGAATTACTCAAGAACAAAGATATAAAAGAGGTGAATCAAATATATTACTCAAACACAATCTGAACATAGTCTCATAATCCATCAGATCCCAGCAAACTCAGCAAAGCAACAGCAGAAAGATTACATATGTGCCTCGATCATGTAGGGCAGCTCACGAGGTCTAAACCATGAAGAGCAAAGAGGGGAGGAGAACATCACATAGCTACTGATCATGGACCCATGGTCCAAGGTGGACTACTCACAACTCATCCGGGAAGCGTCCATGGTGGTGGAGAAGCTCCCGGTGGTGGTTCTCCCCTCCGGCAGGGTGCCGGGAAGAGTTCTCCTGATGCTCCCGATCTTGGAAGCGCTGCGGCGGCGGAACAGAGGCGAGATCGCGAAAAAGGGTTCTGTTCTGGAGGGTTTCGGGACGAGAGGGATATATATGTGAAGGGGGGCAGTCAGAGGCGGAGCAGGGGCCCCAGGCGCCCCCTGGCGCGGCCAAGGGTGGGGCCGCGCCAGGTGGCCGCCTGGGCCTCCCCTGGCTCCCCTCTGGCCCATCTTTGGTTCTTCGCAAAGCTTCCTGTACGCTGATTTTTCCTATATTTTTCCTGGAATTTTTGGAGCACTTTTAATATGTGGGAAACCTGAAATAGAAAAACAGCAGAAAACAGGAACTGGCACTGTGGTGCACTGAGTTAATAGGTTAGTCCAAATATGATCAAAAGTGTATGGAAGTGCATCAATATCATAGCAATATCACACAAAAGAAGCATGGAGCAAGCAGAAATTATAGATACGTTTTGGACGTATCATGCCTCCCGTCTTTCTAGGCTTAGTCCCGGGGAGTTGAGCTCTGAGGTCTTGTCGTTGCATTGTGTATCGTTACAGTTCCAGAATACCAGAGGTGGCCGACATCGAAAATGCTTCTATGCATGTCTGGTGGTGAGATAACCCCAACGTCACCCAATATTGGGGGGATAGTTCAGGAGTATTGCCACAACTAGTATAGCGGATGCTTTTCGAAG
This sequence comes from Secale cereale, assembly GCA_902687465.1. Taxonomy (NCBI): domain Eukaryota; kingdom Viridiplantae; phylum Streptophyta; class Magnoliopsida; order Poales; family Poaceae; genus Secale; species Secale cereale. The sequence goes on from LR738712.1 coordinate 457,857,776, forward strand.
GTCTAGGGTACACAGTTTCTGACGATGCGTGGTTATGTGTTGACGGATGGATACGGCTGGATGTAGGATTGTTTAGTTGGGTGAGATATATATTTCTTCCCCTGCTTCCCCAACACCAGATTGCATAACTAGAAAGTTTCTGGAATTAATAGGTAGGTATTAAAGTAGCTCTTAGGTAATCTTCCAACAAATACGTTATATGAGGTTGGGGTTCAATGTCTAGTGGTTCGCTTGTCACGGTCAATTTTACACTGGTTGCGTTGCATCTTAAAGAATCTTTGGCTATGCTGATTCGGGGATGCAATGTCCTTTGTAACGTCATGCCCCGGGGGCCTCATCACGAAAACTCTGGACGAAATCTCTATCATATGTTTGTTTCGGCTATTCTACAAGCCAAATCCTTTGATTTGTTTCGAGCTGTTGTATTCTTGTTGCTTTGATGTCAAGTGTCGATTCCATACCTTTCCTAAGTGGTGTTCTCATATTTCTATGGGAGTGCTAATCCTTCTTGATCACAGAGATTATTATGTTAAATTCTTTTCAACCGGCATGCTTCTCTTCAAGTTAACCCTATCCTTTCAATATGTGCAAGACCGATTCTTAGTTTTTCTCAACGGTGTCTGGTTCATTCATCCCAAGTTGTTTTTGTTTTCCCCCACCCTCCCACCCTTTTTATTTATTTTATGGAGCCATAAATCTCTAGTCAAGTATCCATTTTATTCATCTGAAGCCTCTTCATCAATTTTTCTTTAATGTTTCATCCGATGATTTCTCGTGAAGATGCTCAGGAAGCTTCAAGTTCATCATTCTTCGTTCTCGTTTTCTTCTTCGGTGGACTAAATTCAAGCTTTGGTGTTAATCATATCTTTTCCTCTTGTTTCACTTGGTTTCCCATGTTGGAATTTTCTTATCCACGCCTCTATTGTATATTCAACTCTCTCTATGTTCATATCCGGAGTGTACAAGATAACTCAGAAGATTCGCGTTTCCATTCTTAATCCGTTCAAGCTATTTCGAGATTGTTATCTCATTTAAGCCATTTAATCCAACCGGTGCAATCTCTCTTTCAAGCAACATTTTCCGACGGTGTTTCTTTTGAGTGGGCCCTAACCCATAGGTCTTTCCCAGGATCTTACCTGATTCTTCTAAATTTTTCCGGAGTTATTCTGAAATTCTTTTCAAAGTGTGACGTAAGAATGGATTCCATCAGTCATATGCTTTCTCTAAGATCGTTTCAAATTCTTTTCATCGTTGGTTCAACCTTTTAATTCTTCATTCCGGAGTGCCTCAACAATTCACGATGGTGTATCTCGTTGTCATTCTCAGGTTTTGAAGACCGAAGAAGAGTTCCTCTTGAATCCTTACACGTTCTTCCAGAGATTCGTGGTTCTAGATTCATGTTATCCTCTTGAATTATTTCGTTTGTCAAAAATTCTTCTCCTTACCCATCCGGAGTATTTCAGTAATTGTTTTCCATTTTGATCCTTTGAAGGACATCATTTCAGAAGATTCCTTTGTTCTCAGTTTTCAACTTCGTCCTCTAACTATTCTTAATTGATGCCTCTTCGTACGTCTCCATACTCTTCTGGTGCTTCGTTCATCTCCATACTCTTCAGGTGCTTCGTTCAAGCATACTTTAGTCCGTTCGCGATCTCTTCGTTCTTTTTCTTCATTCGTATTCTTAATCTCCCCGATGATTCGTTCTCTTTTCTTCATTCGTTTCAATTCTTACTGTGGTTCATTTAACATTCCTCTTCCTTTATTATCATATCATTTCAATCGTTCTTTCGAAATCCTACCGGTAAATCGTTCAAGACTTTTCTCAAGTTTGCGCTATATCTCTCTTTAATCATTTTCAACGCGAATAAGTAGTAGGCCGGATCCATTGGTGGTCATCAATTTATATTGGTGAAGGATACAAATAACATAATTCTTATTCTTGTTTCATCCAAGTGATTAATCCCTTCCTTCGAAGTTTGTTCAGGAGGAATAAATTCTTGGTTTCAAGTTGTTCGTCTTGTCTCCCGGTGTTCTAAGCTCTCTCAATTTACTCATCGCAAAGATCCATCTAAATCATTGCAAGGCTTAAATCTTATTCTTTTCATCCTTCACTTCTCATCCTTTTTGTTACCGGAGTTCTTCTTGGTGGTTCATCATGATTTAATTCATCCTCGAAGTGCAAATATTTGCTACCTTTTCTTTTGAGGTGGTGTTATGTCATTCTTGACAATTTTCCTTCGTGTTTCATGATTCACAAGTTGTCAGGAATGAGATATTTAAACCCATCATATTCTTCGTTCATGAGATCTTTTCAACCCTTCAATTTACTTGTTGGAGTTAATCTTGGGTTGTATCTCACCTAAAAGCCTTCCCTAAGGGTTGTTGCTATTTATGGTGCTTATAAATGACCCAAGTTCTTCACTTATCCTGTCGGTGAAATAAGTTTTTCGTCTCCTTGTTGATATCAATCCAATCAAATGTTTTTCGTTAGTGGCCGGTTGTCACCTCACAATTTTGAGATGTTTTCACAAGTCTACGAGGAGTATATCATTTGATTGGTGATTCTTCAACAACTCCGTTCAACCCTTCTTCGTACGGATGTTTTCAAATTCATTTCTCGCAAAAGATGTTGTTGTTCTTCGTTCTTCTCACTCCATTATTCATTCCGGAGGCTTTGCGATATTGCTCTCTTCGACCCATCATCTCGTTTTGTCAAGATCATGTTCTTTCCTTGTTTATCCATTTATCCGGAGTGCTGTATTCCCCATTCAAGTTCTCTCATCTTAACAAGTTTTTCCTCTCTTTTCAACCAAAGTGCTATCTAAATCCTTCTTACCCCTTGTGCCATTCTTTCAATTGTTTTGGAGGCAGTGTGTTGTTGATTTCACCAAGTATCATCCTATCTTCTCAAGTTCGTGTTAAATTCCTTCCATTTTCAGTGAGAGTGTTGTCCAAATTCTTTCGTTCCTATTCCTAATCTATCTTGTTTTAACCAGAGTGGTTTCAATGTCTATCTTGTCACTTAAGCTCTTCATTCTCATCGTATTCCTTGTTGCTCTTGTCCAACAGACTATTTGCAATCTTGGTCATCTTCGTTGTATTGTTTCTTTCAATCTGTTCAACCTCTCAGGGTTCGTGGTTTCACTCGTTTGTCAAAGAGGCAACTTTGTTTTACCTCTTCTTATCCTCTTCTATCCGGTGCCATCCCCAGGATCTCGGTTCGAGATCCTTTGTTAGTGTGGGAGAGTTGTGACACCCCTAGAACGACGCTCCAGATGCCTTCCATGTTTTGCGTGTCAGCTGTGTTAATTATTTGCTTGTTGCATTCATCATCGCATCATCCGCATTGCATCGACACTTCATTGTCGACATTTTTTCAACGTTTGCATTTGTTCGTAGTTGTCATTTGTCCCCGTTGCCTCCGTTGGACTTTCGCAGACCAACCGGGTTTTTCTTTTGCTTCTGTATGACCACCTAGCATCTTTGCACTGCCTGCATGTTCCTCGCAACCTTGTTCGCCCCGGACCCGAACCGGGCCGTCTTCACCGTTGGGTCCGAATCATCTCCAAACATCTCCGTTTATTTAGACTCCCTACCTATTTATTTCTTGATCGTTCGATTATGATCGGAGGGTCCAGATAACCCCTACCCAAACCCACTCGCTACATATAACAGTCTAACCCTAAATTTCAGGAGAGATGTCCCATCCTTCAAATCCCTCCGCCGCCGCCAGCATTTCCCACCTCGGGTCCTTCCCCGATCCAAAAAAAAATCCTCCCTCGAATTTCCAACCGGACCAACCACCGCGTCCCCGCACCTCGCAGGGATGGATCTCCCAGTCACCCGCAAACCCAGCTCGCGGACGCGTCCAGAGCAGCAGCCCCACGCGTCGTGGATCACCTCTGCCTTGCATGAGCTCGCCGGGGAACAGAGCACGCCGACACTCCATCTCATGCGCCTCCCCTCGTCTCCTCATCCAGGAGCATCGACTCCTCTGCCTGAGCCCCGCCCTGCCTCGTCGCCTCGACACCGACCTCCTCCTACCCCACACCTCCATGCTGTGCCGACTGGCGACCAAGACGAACGGGAACCGCCGGAGCTACCCGTCCCACTCCTTCCTCCTTCCCCGTCTGCCACCTCGCCGGACCCCGCCCTCATCACCGCCGCTCGCTCAACCTCGCCGCCGCCTTACCTGGTCTGCGCCCATCCTATGGTGCCGAGGAGATGCCTCTGCATCGCGTCTTGTCGAGCCTGCGCCAAGTCCCTGCCTCGCTGGCCTTCCCTGCATGCCCGTCGCCGAAAGTCCCACCGCGCTGCGTCTCTGCTTCGTGTGAACAGAGACGAGACGACCGATGCAACTCGCTTGTCCTAGAGCGTTGACTGCATCGCCCTGAGCAGGCCTACCTCCGCCTCCTCACCGACTCGGGCCTTGGGCCATGGTGAGCCTTACAGATCCAGCGCCCACTTAGATTCGGCCCATTGTGTTTTTTTTGCACGGGTCAAATTTATCTATTTCCAAGAAAACCACATATTTACATCTTGAACCTTCATGTTCATGCATTAATGATTAAATAACCATGCATCCAAATGTAACAACTATATATGCAAAATGCTTAGAATTTTGTGTAGATTAATAATTTCCAACTTTCATCCATGTTAAAAATGTGTAAAATTGTTGTTTGCATTAATTTGTGTAAATAGCATGTGGAATTAGTTTATTTCATAATTAAATAACTGTAGCTCCAAATTTAATAAACTTTATATGTAAATGGGATGGAAAATTGTGTAGAATAACATGGTGCATTTACTTTTGATGTTTAATGACTTTAAAATGAAGTAATGGGCAGAAAAATACCAAATTCATAATATTCACATGGGGCTGAATTGTTGTTTATCATTTCCGACCCCATTTAAAATTGCTTAGATAGTGTAGTTTATTTGTGTTGCACCTCTTGCCATGTTAACCAACATTTAAACTTGTTGGGTGCTTAAACAAGATCAAACTAAATAATCGAATGTGGCATTTCATCAATATGCAACCCGTTGCATATTGAGCTCCACTTAACTTGTAGTTTTGTTTGTGCACTTTGCCATGCCATGCATATTTAAATTGGACATGCATCATCCTTTGTTGTGCATCATGCCATGTTTATGCTTGTGTGTTTACCATGTTGTTTGCTTCTTTCCAGTTTGCTTCTCTCGTTAGCTTCGGTTCCGTTCCAGAGTTGTGAGGATCTGTTCGACTACGCCCGTTTGTCTTCTTCATGGACTCGTTCTTCTTCCTTGCGGGATCCCACGCAAGATGACCATTCCTTGATATCATCTCTATCGTTGCTTTGCTAGTTGTCTTGCTCTATTGCTTTGTCGTGCTACCTATCTATTTGCTTGTCAGCCCCTATCTTGCCATTAAACCTCTAACTACCTTCCTAGCAAACCGTTGTTTGGCTAAGTTACGCTCTTGCTCAAGCCCCTCTTATAGCGTTGATAGTTGCTGGTGAAGATGAAGTTTGCTCCATGTTGGATTGGATATTTTGAGACTATCACAATATCTCTATTTAAATTAATGCACCTATATACTTGGCAATGGGAGGAAGGCTTGGCCTTTTGATCGGTGTTTTGTTCCACTCATGCTGCCTTAGGAACCGATAAACCGGTGATATGTTCCTTGATTTTGTGTTCCTAACATGGTTGGTGTTTATGGGCCCCCCTTGATAGTCCGCTTTGAATAAAACTCCTCCAGCAAGGCCCAACTTTGGTTTTACCATTTTCCTAATAACTAAAACTTGCATAGGGACCGGCTAGCACCCGAGGACTTAATTTACAAACTGGGCCAGTGCTCCTCATGAGTGTTGGTCCAAACTGGGCAGCCTGCAGGGCCGCCTTGGGGAAACCTGAGGTATCTGGTATTCACCTGCAGCTTGACCTATCCGATCGTGGCCTGAGACGAGATGCGCGTGGCTCCTATCGGGGTGTCGGCACGTCGGGAGGTTTTGCTGGACTTGGTTTACCATTGTTGAAATATCTTGTACACCAGGATTCCGAGTCTGATCGGGTAGTCCCTAAGATAAGAGTATTTACCTCTGTTGGTCACGAGAGCTTCTGATGGGATAAGTTGGGACACTCCTGCAGGGTTATGATCTTTTGAAAGCTGTGCCCACAGTTATGTGGCGGATTGGAGTTTGTTAATATCCAATTATAGATAACTTGACACAAAACTCAAACATAATACACTACCGTGTGAGTGGTCGTGATGGTCTCTTTTCGAGGGAGTTCGAGAAGAGAACATGGTTGTGTTATGAATGACTCGTAGGTAGACATGATCACCTAATGATCATGAGTAGTTCATGACCGACGGCTTTTACTTCTCTTCTCGCTCTGAAGTTACGTAAGCTAGCCACCTCATCTACGCTTAGTGCTTGCAACAATCCACTTATACACTTTCTCCTTACCCAAAGGCTTTGATAGTTTTGACACCCGGGAATGGTATTGTTGAGTCCTCATGACTCACGGTTTACTACAAACACATGTGTAGGTACAACCGAGTACGATTCAGGTGATGGCCAGGAATTCAAGTGGGAGTTCGATGAAGAGCGTGGGCGTATGTATGTGACATACTCCGACGATCAGTAGTAGTTCCTACTAGGGCCAATCGGGATTAGCCCGTGTGGTATCTTTTTCTTTGTTCGATTTCATCCATAGTCGGACTCTCTGTTATCTGGATGAATGTATGTTAATTGTGTTAATTGTGTGACATGGCGAGTGTAAGCCAACTATTAAACTCTCTTTCATCTTGTTTATTACATGGGTTGTGTTAAGATACCATGCTTGAGACCATTCCAGAATGCGGTTATGACTCTAAGTCATGCCTCGACACGTAGGAGCTATAGCCGCATCTTGGGCGTTACAGCTCCCCAAGAGGAACAAGGAACAAGAAATATTCTCTAGGGCTAGACACAACTAGAGGAGAGCCGGCTGATACGGCGACTCCCTCATGAGCATAATGAGACCTAGCCACAAACAACATGTAGGGTTATTACCGGATGATGTTTCCTGGGGCCCGAAGCTGTCTAAACCCTTGTCTTGTCTTGTGTCTCTCGATTCCAATCAAACCCTCTCAAGCTACTACGTAGATGCGCTCACGACTAACTCCTCACACTAGGACATATGCCGTGACAATTCCATCACACAGGGAGAACACTTGTACCTTGAAATTTTAGTAAGGGATCATCTTATAATGCTACCGCCGTTCTAAGTAAAATAAGATGCATAAAAAGATAAACATGAAATGCAATCAAAATATGTGACATGATATGGCCATCATCATCTCGTGCCTTTGATCTCCATCTCCAAAGAACCGTCATGATCCCCATCGTCACCGGCTTGACACCTTGATCTTTGATACGTCTCCAATGTATCTACTTTTCCCAACACTTTTTCCCTTGTTTGGGACTCTAACTTGCATGATTTGAATGGAACTAACCCGGACTGACGCTGTTTTCAGCAGAATAGCCATGGTGTTATTTTTGTGCAGAAAAAAAAGTTCTCCGAATGATCTGAAATTCAACGGAGAATTATTTTGGAATATATAAAAAATATCTGCGGAAAGAACCAAGCCAGGGGGCCCACACCCTGTCCACGAGGGTGGGGGGCGCGCCCTGCCTCGTGGGCCCGCTGTTGCTCCACCGACGTACCCCCCGACTCCATATATTCACTTTCGAGGAGAAAAAAAATCAGAGAGGAAGAATTATCGCGTTTTACGATACGGAGCCGCCGCCAAGTCCTAATCTCTTTCTGGAGGGCTGATCTGGAGTCCGTTCGGGGCTCCGGAGAGTGGAGATCGTCGCCATCGTCATGATCAACCTTCCTCCTTCACCAATTCCATGATTCTCACCGCCGTGCGTGAGTAATCCCATCGTAGGCTTGCTGGACGGTGATGGGTTGGATGAGATTTACCATGTAATCGAGTTAGTTTTGGTAGGGTTTGATCCCTAGTATCCACTATGTTCTAAGATTGATGTTGCTATGACTTTGCCATGCTTAATGCTTGAGACTAGGGCCCGAGTGCCATGATTTCAGATCTGAACCTATTATGTTTTCATGATTATATTCGCAAGTCAATAGTTACCTACTATGTGTTATGGTCCGGCAACCCCGAAGTGACAATAGTCGGGATCATTCCCGGTGATGCCCGTAGTTTGAGGAGTTCATGTATTCACTATGTATTAATGCTTTGGTCCGGTATTCTATTAAAAGGAGGCCTTAATATACCTTAGTTTCCATTAGGACCCTGCTGCCACGGGAGGGTAGGACAAAAGATGTCATGCAAGTTCTTTTCCATAAGCACGTATGACTATATTTGGAATACATGCCTACATTACATTGATGAACTGGAGCTAGTTCTGTGTCACCCTAGGTTATAACTATTACACGAGGAATCGCATCCGACATAATTCTCCATCATCGATCGAATGCCTACAAGCTTTTCACATATTGCTCGTTGCTTATTTACTTTTCCCTGCTACTGTTACAATCACTACAAAAATACTATCGCTACTTTTGCTACCGTTACCGTTACTTTCATATTACCTTGCTACTAAACTACCTTGCTGCAGATACTAAGGTTCGAGGTGTGGTTGAATTGACAACTCAGCTACTAATACTTAAGAGTATTCTGTGGCTCCCCTTGTGTCGAATCAATAAATTTGGGTTGAATACTTTACCCTCGAAAACTGTTGCGATCCCCTACACTTGTGGGTTATCAAGACTATTTTCTGGCGCCGTTGCTGGGGAGCATAGCTATATTTTTAAGTCACTTGGGATTTACATATGTTGATCACTATGAAGAACTTGAAAGACTCAAAAACCAAGATCTTTCCCTCAACTACGAGGGGAGGTAACGAACTGCCATCTCGCTCTGCACTTGATTCACCTTCTGTTATGAGTAAATATGCGACACCTACTCCTGCTATTGAATCTGATATGTCGTATGTTCTTGATGATGCCACTTCTGCTATGTACGATGAAACCACTTCTATGCTTGATAATACTGTGCCACTAGGTGAATTTCTAGATGAACAAATTGCTAAAGTTAGGGAGAATGCAAATATTGAAACTGATAATATAGATGAAAGTGATGATGAAGATTCTCCCCCTAGATATGAACTGCCTGTTATTCCCGAGGGTTATGTTATGGATGAAGAAATTGCTAGAGACTTTCTTGCTTGCAATAATAGATATGATCTTAAGAAATTATTAGTTAAGCTGAAAGAAAAGTCTTTGAATGCTAGAATCAAGTATGACCCTGCTTTTGCTACTTCACCTATCTTTGTTACTGATAAGGATTATGATTTCTCTGTTAATCCTGAGTTAATTACTTTGGTTGAATTTGATCCTTTCCATGGCTATGAATCTGAAATTATTGTGGCACATCTTACTAAGTTGAATGATATAGCCACCCTGTTTACTAACAAGGAAAAGATTCGTTATTACTATATCCTTAAGTTATTTCCGTTCTCGTTAAAGGGTGATGCTAATACATGGTTTAATTCTCTTGATCCTGGTTGTGTGCGTAGTCCCCAGGATATGATTTATTACTTCTCTGCTAAATATTTTCCCGCTCATAAGAAACAAGCTGCCTTACGGGAAATATATAAATTTGTGCAAATTGAAGAAGAGAGTCTCCCACAAGCTTGGGGGGAGGCTTCTCCAGTTACTTAATGATTTGCCTGATCATCCTCTTGAGAGAAATGAAATACTTGATGTCTTTTATAATGGACTAACCAATGCTTCCAGAGACCACCTGGATAGTTGTGCTGGTTGTGTTTTCAGGGAATGAACAGTTGATCAAGCTGAATTATTATTGAATAATATGTTGACCAATGAAAATAATTGGATACTTCCTGAACCAGCCCCTAAGCCAACTCCGAAGAAAAGGGGTGTTCTATTTCTCAGTCCTAAAGATATGCAAGAGGCAAAGAAATCTATCAAAGAAAAAGGTATTAAAGCTGAAGATGTTAAGAATTTACCACCTATTGAAGAAATACATGGTCTTGATAACCCGACACATGTAGTAAAGGTAAATTCTCTTTATATATTTTATGAAGATGATATTCCTCGTTATAAGTCTGCTAGCCAAGATGAGTTTGATAATTTTATTGTGAAGCAAGAAAACTTCAATGCTTATGTTGGTAGACAATTGCAACGTAATGCTTATATGATTGAGCGCCTGAGTGATTATATGTCTAGAGTTAAAGGTGAATTGAAACTCATTAGTAAACATGCTTCTATGGTTACCACTCAAGTAGAACAAGTACTTAAGGCTCAGAATGATTTGCTCAATGAATTAAATAGTAAGAATAATGACTTTGCTATTAGAGTTGCAACTAGAGGGGGTAAAGTGACTCAGGAACCTTTTGTATCCTGAGGGCCACCCTAAGAGAATTGAGCAAGATTCTCAGAGATCTAATTTAGATGCACCTAGTTCTTCTAAGAAGAAGAAAAAGAAAAATGATAGGACTTTGCATGCTTCTAGTGAACCTGTAGCTGAAACACATGAGAATTCCAATTATATATCTGTTTCCGATGCCGAGATACAATCTGGTGATGAACATGAACCTAGTGATAATGTTAATGATGATGTTCATGATAATGCTCAACCTAGCAATGATAATGATGTAGAGATTGAACCTGCTGTTGATCTTGATAACCCACAATCAAAGAATCAACGTTAGGATAAGAGAGATTTTGTTGCTAGGAAGCACGACAAAGAAAGAGAACCATGGGTTCAGAAATCCATGCCTTTTCCTCCTAAACCATCCAAGAAAAAGGATGATGAGGATTTTGAGCGCTTTGCTGAAATGATTAGACCTATCTTTTTGCATATGCACTTGATTGATATGCTTAAAACAAATCCTTATGCTAAGTATATGAAAGATATTATCACCAATAAAAGAAAGATATGGAAGGCCTTCTGCATTGGGATTTCTCTCCCGACCTTGCGGTCGCGGCTCAGGTGCGTCATCGCTTTGGATCTACCGTTCACTTCTCCCCCTCCGGTTCGTGCAAAGAGTTCTTCTTGGTGGTGCATTTCTCCTCGGCAAGTTTCCCTCTCAATGAAGATTCGGTTGCCATTGCCCTAAATTGTTGTATTGGTGGACTACCTTCTGGTCTTAACGTAACACATATATCGGGAAGAAGGTTTCGTTTTTCTGTGGCTTCCAATAAAGTCGGCCATTTAATCTAAGGTCTCAAGGATCGAGTTTCGCCAGATTTTGTTTGCCACTTTAGTCTTTTCCGCCAGAGCTACATTGGTGTGTTATCTTCAGATTCATCTTGGCATCTTGACTCTACTATTCCTGAAGTGGCTGCACGTTCTCTGGTTGCTATCAGGTCAAAATATAAATTCTCACGGAAGTTTGACAAGGATTTGAGCTCATCCTATCCGATCCTAGCAAAGTTTGGTTTATCTTGTTCAGAGGGATTGGAGTCCGATCATGTTCTGTCGCTAGAATGCTCATCGCCGGCACCTCAGTTGCTGAATCCGGCACGATCAGGCCCGACAGCTAGTCCTCCTATAATTGCGGGCCATAATTCACTTTCCATGACCTTGGGCATCATCTTTGGAAGCTTCCAACCAGTCATTACTACGGGGTTTAAGGATATTAATTATAGATTTGAAGGCTGTCGGTTCAAGGAGTCTGCTTGGAGCAATATCCCAAATTTTATGCTATTTCATATTCTTGATCAACGACCGTATTTGAGCCCACGAGTATGTACTACTTGTGGTTCTTCTACTCATATTTTTTTCCAATGCCCGGCCTATCTCACATGTGAAGCTTGTTTCTTTTTGGGCCACACAAAGAGCAGTTGCCTTGACCCCAAAGCTAAACATTATTTTTGGAAGCCCAAGCCTGTTCAAAATATGGTTCTTCCTATTTCTGGGGTAACAAATCATATTGATCATTCTTTAAAAGGAAAGAATCCTTTGTATCCGTTTCAGAGATGGAATCATTACCCTACTTACCATCTACTTCTAGCTCTGCCTTGGCCAACTTGGGAAACGAGAGACTAATTGATTTTGGTCTAGTCAATTCTGGGTCTGCATGGATTCTTTCCTCTCACAGGCATTTACCACAGGCACCTACATTGTGTACCACCGCTCGTCCCAGGCAATCCCAGCCCGTCCACTGCAATCTTTATGGCTGGTTGGGACACGTGGCATCATCCTGTCACAAGGGGCGGCGCTACATCAACAAAATTTGGCTCCCCAAGCCATCCATACCCCCTGCCGATATGCATTCCTCCTCGCCTAGCGCGCCTTCTCCTGCGCATACTCTGCTCCGCCCTCGTTCACCTACAATGGTGAACTTTCCCGTCAATGTCGTCCCCTACCTCCTGCAGGGCATGACGGTGGAGCTCGGCCCGACCGATCGAAAAGTGGGAGCTGACATGGTGGTCAGTGCGGTGCCTCCTCTGCGGCATGACTTCTTGGCTACTACTGAGGCCAACAGGTTCATCTCGCAGCATCAGAAAGCCACCCTCAGAGATACAATCCAAGGTTTGCTCCATGAGTCCCATTATTTCCCTGCTGAAGTTGAGGATCACCCCTTAGGGATTGGTATCTTTGGTTTTGATGATTCCCTAGTTAGAGACTCTGTGGTGGGGACTACTTTTGAACTAGATGAACTGCAAGCTAAGGAACACACAGTGATCTCTTTTGTTCCGCACGATGCTGCCCTTAATTTGAGGCTCACCTCGTTTGGCCCAAAGATTTGGATCTTGTATGTTGGCTTCCCTTATGATTACCAAATGCAACATTATGTTCATAAGTCAGTTGATAGCTTTGGTACTCTGCTTGAATGGCATAATCCAAGGGGTGATAGGCGTTTTGTTCTGCTCAAGGCCAGGGTTATTCATCTTCGCTTAGTTCCTAAGAGTATTGTTATGAGAAAAATTGGGGGTGCTCGCCACTATTGGACTGTTGTGGTTACCATGTTACGCAGAAGTGACTGAAACACACACTTACCTAAGGTTCCTCCTGCTGGCGAAGACCCTCCTCCTGAAGATGGAGTGCCTCATCCCCTTCTTGGTGAGGGCCTGACTGCTGAACAGTTGTATCAAGCCCAACTTCATAATTGGATGGCCCAGAATGTGGCTGCAGATCATGCTATGCACCAGGCAAACCAGGCTAATGATGACGTTGTAGACGATCAGCCAGTCCAGTTTCAGGCTAATTGGGGTGCCTGGCCAGCCCCTCCTCCTGCTGTGGTATATAACTTCCAAGCCTGGTTGGCTGTCGAGGGTTTACAGGTCGCGGATGGGATCGTCCCAGAAAATAATCTTCTTGATAGCCCTGCTATGGCATGGAATGACTCCATCTCTTGGAGCGGCAGCTCTGAATCTTCTGTCAGTTCTGAAGGTCTGGTCCTTGTGCCTGTCAATATTCTCACCAATCTTTGGAGAAATCACTTTGAGAGCCCTGCCAACACCTCCATGGCTCCTCTGCAGCAGCCGACAAACACTCTCAGCTTGGATCTTTCTCTGAATAACTCTGGTGTGCATCTGTCCATGTCAGACCATGGAAACCAAGTGGCCTCAATGCTTTTTCACTGCTCCAGGCCTGTCAAGCAAATCAACGATTTCCTCCTCTAGGCTATCAAGCCGATCATGGCCACTTTTGGACCTTGGAGTATAGGACTAGGCTTCAGGGACAGTCTGAAGATACATGTGGAGGTTCATCGCAGCAATGAGTCATTGGTTGTTACTGCTGGGCACCATATTTCTAGGTACGATGCAGACTGCATTTCTGTGATTCAGTCTTGGTCTGTACCCGCTGAGGACTTGGTTCTGCTTCAGACCAACTCCAGCCCCCTGGCTCTGCCTCCTCCTGATGGGACCCAGTCTGAGGTTAGCGTCCTGTCACATCATGGGAAAGTTCAAGTACCTGAATGTGAGATCACTCTTCGTCGCAGTACTAGATCGAACAAATATGATGGTTTTTGTGTGCATGCCATGTCTGACACTAAGAAGAAGCTGTCCAAGGTCAAGCTGTGCCAAACGCCTGCTGCTCCTTCCTCGGTGATCATCATGGAGCTGGACAATGTAGAGGATCAGGAGATTCCACCTCCAACTCCCATTCAGGTAATCCAACAGGTGGGCGTCCTCAAATGCGCCATCCCGGCTGCAGAACTCGCTGAAGCTGCCCTCTTGGAGTCCAAGGAGGCGGGTCCCTCATCCTCGACTTAATTTTCGGGTTTTCTAGCTTCAATGGGTCTTTTGGTTAATTGGAATGTGATCTGTTGGAACATTCGTGGGTTAAACTCTCGTGATAAACAATTAGCTCTCTCTAATGCTATCAATGCTAGTGGTTGTTCGGTTTTATGTTTACAAGAAACTAAGAAGCCTATGATCGACCTTGATTTCATCAAATCATGTTGTCCACGTAGTTTTGATCATTTTGCTTTTGTTCCCTCCAATGGGGCTTCGGATGGTATTGCCACTATTTGGAATAGCTCGGTATTCTCTGGTTCGGTCATTGCCTCCGAAGAATTTGCTCTTGAGATTAAATTCCAGTCTACACAATCCTCTCAATCTTGGACTCTTGTGAATATCTATGGCCCATGTCAAGGTGAATCACGAGTTAATTACACTAATTGGCTCTTCTCATTAAATATCCCTGCGAACGAAGATTGGCTTCTTCTCGGTGACTTCAACTACATCAGTAGCCCAGAGAACCATAACAAGCCGGGCGGGAGCATTAATGACATGATCACTTTCAATGATTTCATAAGAGCACAATGTCTCATTGAATTACCTATAAAAGGCCGCACCTTTACTTGGAGCAATATGCAACAAGATCCACTTCTGTAACAACTAGATTGGTTTTTCACCTCCTGTAATTGGACGGGCTCTTACCCCAACACCACTGTTAAGCCCTTGGGTAAGCCAGTATCGGATCATATACCATGTGTAGTCGCAATTGAAACCTTGATCCCAAGGATCAAAATCTTTCGTTTTGAGTCTTTTTGGATACAACATCCTGGTTTTTTGGACACTGCACAGTCTGCTTGGGATAAGCCCGTACGATCAACCAATAGTGCTACCATTCTTTGGAGGAAATTCAAACACTTAAGATTCTGTTTGAAACAGTGGAGTAAGAACATGTCCCGCCTCTCTATAGCTATTGACAACTCCAACAAAGCCCTAGCACATTTGGACACGATCGAAAACAGAAGGCATCTGACCACTCCTGAGGCCAACTTTAGGAACATTCTCAAGGCCCACATTCTACTGTTATTGTCATATCAGCAACAATATTGGAAGAAATGATGCACAATCCGGTGGGTTCGTTTTGGAGATGAGATTTCCAAATTCTTTCAAGCCATGGCTTTAGAAAATTACAGAAGAAACAATATTGCCTCTTTAACTTTACATGATGGGACCATAATTGACGATCATGCTAGCAAAGAATCTGTCATTTATCACGCTTTCAAAGAAAGACTTGGGACCTCTTCGAAACATGAGATGAAATTCAATCTTCCATCCATCATTAAGCGAGTTGAGGGGCTGGATGTCCTAACAGTGCCTTTTACTAGACAGGAAATTGATCTAGTCATCAAAGAAATGCCTGCGGATAGAGCACCGGGTCCTGATGGGTTCAATGGCGCATTCCTCAAATCTTGTTGGCATATAATTAAGGAAGATTTTTATGCACTATGTGACCAGTTCTTTGATGGTGGCTTAAATCTAGAAAGCATTAATGATGGATTCATTACCCTCATTCCCAAAGTCGCTGCCCCTCAAGGAGTTAATGACTTTCGACCAATTACTCTGCTGAATTGCTGTCTTAAGGTCATAACAAAGCTATTAGCTAATCGGTTTCAAAAAATCATTCTCAAGATCATACACTGTAACCAGTATGGTTTTGTGAAGAAGAGGTCTATCCCGGATTGCCTTGCATGGGCGTTTGAGTACATATATCAATGCCAAATGTCTAAAAATCCAATAGTTATTCTTAAATTGGATTTTGCAAAAGCGTTCGATACAATTGATCATGATGCTACGTTGGAAATCATGAAACACATGGGTTTCAATGATAAATGGTTGGGGTGGATCAGGACCATTTTTTCCTCCGCCAAATCATCGGTACTACATAACAGCGTTCCGGGCAGACAATTTAATTGCATCTATGGAGTACGACATGGTGATCCGCTCTCCCCCTTAATCTTTGTCTTGGCGGCGGACTTATTGCATGCTGCAATTAATGACTCCTTTCGACGAAACAAACTTCACCTGCCCTTTTACCGTCCCAACCAATCCGACTACCCGGTGATCCAATACGCTGATGACACTATCATTCTGCTACCGGCGTGTCCAGACCAAGCTACCCTTGTCAAAAAAATTCTCACCGACTATGCAACTTCTATTGGGCTACAGATCAACTTCCACAAATCAACACTCATGCCCATGAACTACGTCGATGCAACTGCCCAACATATTGCTCAAATATTCGGTTGCGTGTTGGGGAAGCTACCCTTTACTTACCTCGGGTTGCCTATGCGCACTACAAGCCTTCTGTGCAGGATCTCATGCCTTTGGTCTGTGGAGTTCAAAGAAGACTTTCCTCAACACTGTCGATGATTTCCTATGGAGGGAAACTCTTACTCCTAAACTCGGTCATCCCATCCCTTATCATCTTTGCGCTGTGCACCCTCAAACTGCCACAAAAGATTATTGACCTATTAGACAAAATCAGAAGGCAATGTCTTTGGACTAAGAAGACGGAGGATGGAGACAAGTGCAATTCTTTAGCTTCATGGCAAATGGTTTGCAGACCCAAAGAGTGTGGAGGTCTCAGAGTGCTGGATTTACAAACTCAAAGTGATGCTTTGCTCATGAAATACCTACACAAATTCTATAACCATTGGGATCTTCCATGGGTCGATTTGATTTGGTCCACATATTACACCGACAAGATCCCACATGCTTCGGACCCATGCGGGTCGTTCTGGTGGAAAGATGTGCTCAAACTTACTCCTATCTACACAGTCATCTCGCGTGTGATTGTTCAACGAGGAGACACTGCGCTTATGTGGAAAGATCTCTGGCTGGATGATGTCCTTGCAGATTCACATCCCCGTGCTTTTTCATATGCTAAACTTGAGGATATTTCGGTCAGGGATTTCCTTGAATGCTCCAACCTCAATGAAACCTTTCACCTTCCCCTCTCCATTCAAGCTCACAATGAGCTACGCGATATCCAGGAGATTACGACACACATCAACTTTGAGGAGGCAGATGACATGGACTCTTGGGTACATGAGTGGGGCTCAGAGATATACACTGCCAAAAGATACTAGAAATTCTTTTTCTGGGAGGCCACTGCACATGATAGTTACAAATGGCTTTGGAAATCTTCAGCCACAATGAAAATTAAAGTCTTTGGTTGGCTTCTACTCTCAGATCGTCTAAACACCAGAAACAAGCTTAAAAGAAGACATTATAACATTGGTGACAATTATGGCTGCATTCTGTGTGGTAGCACCGAGGAAGAAACAATTGAGCACATGATCTTCACTTTTCGTTTCGGTGCGAACTGCTGGGATATCTTGAACATCCACTGGACAACCAATGGTGATCGCCTAAATTGGATAAAGGAGGCAAAAACAGTATGGACTAATCCAATGTTCATGGAAATTTTCTTATACGCCACCTGGAGTCTATGGAAAGAAAGAAATAACAAACACTTCCGAAGGGTAGATCCCACTATAGACTCCTGGGCAAAAAGATTCAAGAAGGACTTCTCTCTACTCATACATAGAGCCAAGGAGAAACACAGACAATTTATTTGCTCTTTTGCTCAATCCCTCATTGTACCATAGTGTAGTGTTTCCCTTAGTCTCCCCTACTTCTACTTTAAGTTTCATACAATGGCCATTGATGTAAGGATATGACTTTGTAACAACTCTTGTGATACTTTAATTTAATACATACAGTAGGAGCCTCTCCTACTGTTTCAGGTGTAAAAAAAACAATAAAAGAAAGATACTTGAAGTTGAATTTCCACCATGCTTGCCAATTACACTTTTAAGGGTGGAATACCTAAGAAACTAGGAGATCCAGGAGTACCTACTATACCTTGCTCTATTAAGAGAAACTATGTTAAAACTGCTTTATGTGATCTTGGAGCCGGTGTTAGTGTTATGCCTCTCTCTTTACATCGTAGACTGATACGTCTCCAATGTATCTATAATTTTTTATTGTTCCATGCTATTATTTATGATGTTTTGGATGTTTAATGGGCTTTGCCATACACTTTTATATTATTTTTGGGACTCACCTACTAACCCAAAGGCCTAGTCCAGATTGCTGTTTTTTGCCTGTTTTACGGTTTTGCAGAAAAGGAATATCAAATGGAGTCCAAATGGAATGAAACCTTCGGAAGAGATATTTTTGGAGAAAAACACGCACGGGAGACTTGAGAACCACGGAGTAGGGGCCACGAGGTGCCCACGAGGGTGGGGGGCGCCCCCCCTGCCCAGGGCACGCCCCCTGCCTCGTGGGTCCCTCGTGAGGCCCTCGGTGCCCTCCTTCCTCCTATATAAGCCTACGTACTCCGAAACCATCAGAAGAGGAGAGAAAACCCTAGTTCCACCGCCGTAACCTTCTGTTCACATGAGATCCCATCTTGGGGCCTGTTCCGGAGCTCCGCCGAAAGGGGGATCCATCACGGAGTGCTTCTACATCATCATCATAGCCCTCACCATGAGTTGTGAGTAGTTTACCACAGACCTTCAGGCCCATAGCTAGTATCTAGATGGCTTCTTCTCTCTCTGTGGATCTCAATACAAAGTTCTCCTCGGTCTTCGAGGAGATCTATTCGATGTAATCTCTTTTTGCGGTGTGTTTGTCGAGATCTAATGAATTGTGAGTTTATGATCAAGATTATCTATGATAAATATTTGGTTCTTTTCTGAACTCTTTATGTGTGCTCATAATATCCTTGCAAGTCTCTTCGAATTATTGGTTTGGTTTGGCCTACTAGATCTATAGTTCTTGCAATGGGAGAAGTGCTTGGCTTTGGGTTCAATCTTGCGGTGTCCTTTCCCAGTGATAGTAGGGGCAGCAAGGCACATATTGTATTGTTGCCATCGAGGATAAAAAGATGGGGTTTACATCATATTGCTTGAGTTTATCCCTCTACATCATGCCATCCTGCTTAAGGCGTTACTCTGTTCTTATGAACTCAATACACTAGATGCATGCTGGATAGCGGTCGATGTGTGGAGTAATAGTAGTAGATGCAGGCAGGAGTCGGTCTATTTGTCTCGGACGTGATGCCTATATACAATGATCATGCATAGATAGTCTCATAATTATTTGCTTTTCTATCAATTGCTCGACAGTAATTTGTTTACCCGACGTAAAATATCGCTATCATGAGAGAAGCCACTAGAGAACACTATGGCCCCCGGGTCTATTCTCAACATATCAATCTACACCTACTTTACTTTTTTCCGCTTTTACTTTCTGTTCTTATAAACAAAGATACCAAAATATAAACTATCATCTCTATCAGATCTCACTTTCGTAAGTGACCGTAAAGGGATTGACAAACCCTTATCGCGTTGGCTGCGAAGTTCTTATTTGTTTGTGCAGGTGCGAGGGACTCGCGCTTGGTCTCCTACTGGATTGATACCTTGGTTCTCAAAAACTGAGGGAAATACTTACGCTAGTGTGCTGCATCTCCCTTTCCTCTTCGAGGGAATACAACGCAAGCTTGAGAAGTTGCAAGAAGAATTTCTGGCGCCGCTGCCGGGGAGGCTTACGCAAAAGTCATATACCAAGTACCTATCACAAACCCTTATCCTCCGCATTACATTTTTTTGCCTCTCGTTTTCCTCTCCCCCACTTCACACTTGCCGTTTTATTTGCCCTTTTTCTGCCGTGTGTTTACCGTTCGCTTGCCTCTCATTTGCTTGTGTGCTATGTGCCCTCAATTAGCTTGCATCTTTGCTTGCTAAAGTATGGATCCTCATCCACTTTCTAATCTCTTTAAGAGATCCAATTATATTGAACCTATTGCTAGTGAGTTGACTGCACTAGATTATCTTTATGGGGTTTTGCTTGAAATTTGTGAATCTGAAAATTGTGATGAAGTATTGAAAGAAAAACATAAATTGATTCACCATAGCTCCTTGAGTAAAAAGCATGATTGCAATGATGTTATTATAAATTCTATTAATGTCAATTGTGCTAATGATACACAAAACCCTAAGCTTGGGGATGCTAGTATTGCTATGTCCACTACTTGTTGCAATGATCATAATTGGGGTGATGCTTCTTATGATCTTGAAAATTTATTTCAACCCCATGATGAATATGCGATTGATAATAATGTTTGCAATAATATGGAAAGTGGGTTTGGAAGAGTGTCAACTTTAGATCCCACATATTTGCAGTATGATCAATCTTATGAATTTTTTCATAAGAGTGGGTTTGGAGAGGTCATGACTTTAGTTAATGTTACTCCCACTATTTTGGAAGAATGTCAACTTCGTATGCATGTGGATCATGTTGAGAATATGTTATGTGATAGCTATATTGTTGAATTTTCTTATGATCCTACATGCAATTATTATGAGAGAGGAAAATATGGTTGTAGGAATTTTCATGTTACTAAATTACCTCTCGTTATGTTGAGATTGCTATTGGCTCTTTCTTCTTCCTTGCATATGCTAGATCTTGCTTGTCTTGGTAATTTGTTTTCCTATAAAATGCCTATGCATAGGAAGTATGTTAGACTTAGATGTGATTTTCACATGCTTTATGATGCTCTTTGTGTGCTTCAATTCTTATCTTTCATGTGAGCATCATTGAATTAATCGTGCCTAGCTAGGGGCGTAAAACGACAACGCTTGTTGGGAGGCAACCCAATTTTGTTTTGTTTTGCTGCTGTTAGGGAATAAATATTGCATCTAGCTTCTGTTTAGATGTGGTTTTGTGTTTTGTTTAGTGTTTGTGCCAAGTAGAACCTTTGGGAAGACTTGTGTGAAGTTTATGTGATCTTGCTGTGAAAAACAGAATTGTTAGCGCTCGCTAGAATGGTCATCAGATTTTACTGGAGCGTGATATTTAGTTGATTTTTTTGCAGATGATTAATAGACAAATGCCTCACGTTTACCAATTTAGTTTGAATTTTTTGGAGTTACATAAGTATGCGAAACCTGCATATTACTACAGACCGTTCTGTTTTTGACAGATTCTGTTTTTCGTGTGTTGTTTGCTTATTTCAATGCATCTATGAGTAATATTGGGAAGTATGAACCATAGAGAAGGTTGAATACAGTAGGTTTAACACCAATATAAACAAATAATGAATTCATTGCAGTACCTTTGAGTAGTGGTTTGCCTTCTTATACTAACGTAGCTCACGAGATTTTTGTCTAAGTTTTGTGTTGTGAAGTTTTCAAGTTTTGAGTATTGCTTTGATGGACTATGGAACAAAGAGTAGCAAGGGCCTAAGCTTGGGGATGCCCAGGGCACCCCAAGTAAAATTCAAGGACAACCAAAAGCCTAATCTTGGGGATGCCCCAAGAAGGCATCCCCTCTTTCGTCTTCATCCATCGGTAACTATACTTGGAGCTATATTTTTGTTCACCACATGATATGTGTTTTGCTTGGAGCGTCTTGTATAATTTGAGTCTTTGCTTGTTAGTTTGACACAATTATCCTTGGTGGACACACCTATTTGAGAGAGTTAAATATGTCCTAGGAATTGTTAGAACACTCTATGTGCTTCACTTATATCTTTTGAGTTGGATAGTTTTTGCTCTAGTGCTTCACTTATACTTTTTAGAGCACAGTGGTGATAATATTTTGAAGAAATCGTTGAACTCTCATGCTTCACTTATATCTATTTGAGAGTCTATTAAAACAGCACGATAATGTGTTTAGGCTATAAAACTAGTCTTCACATGATAGACATCCAATATCAATGTAGTAAAAACTTTCACACTAAGTGCATTGAATATGATGAGAAGTCGGATGCTTGATAAATGTTTTGAGATAGGAGGATAGTGATATTAGAGTCATGCTAGTGGAGTTATTATGAAATTGACAAATACTTGTGTTAAGGTTAGTGATTCTCGTAGCATGCACATATGGTGAACCGCTATGTGACGAAGTTAGAGCATGAGGTATTTGTAAAGTGTCAACCTTTGTGTGGAGGTCGGGGGCGTGCGATGGTTAACTCCTACAAACCTCCCCCCTAGGAGTATGCATTGATTGCTTTGTTTTGATGACTCGTAGATTTTTGCAATAAGTATATGAGTTCTTATGACTAATGCCGAGTCCATGGATTATACGCACTCTCACCCTTCCACCATTGCTAGCCTCTCTTGTATCGCGCAACTTTCGCCGGTACCATACACCCACTATATATCGTTCCTCAAAACAGCCACCATATTATTCCTCAAAACAGCCACCATACCTACCTATCATGGCATTTCCATAGCCATTCCGAGATATATTTCCATGCAACTTTCCACCGTTCCGTTCATATGACACGCATCATATCGTCATATTGCCATGCATGATCATGTAGTTGACATCATATTTGTGGCAAGGCCACCATGTATAATTTTTCATACATGTCACTCATGATTCATTGCACATCCCGGTACACGGCCGGAGGCATTCATATAGAGTCATACTTGTTCTAGTATCGAGTTGTAATATCGAGTTGTAATTTAATGAAAGTGTGATGATCATCATTATTAGAGCATTGTCCCATGGGAGGAAAGGCTAAATCAATAAAGCCGCTCCACAAAAAAGAAAAAAAAAGAGAAAGGCAAAAAAAAAAAAAGGCCCAAAAAAAGAAAAAAAAGAAAAGAAAAAAGGGACAATTGCTACTATCTCTTTTTCCACACTTGTGCTTCAAAGTAGCACCATGTTCTTCATGATAGAGAATCTCATGTTTAGTCACTTTCATATACTAGTGGGAATTTTCATTATAGAACTTGGCTTGTATATTCCAACGACGGGCTTCTTCAAATGCCCTAGGTCTTCGTGAGCAAGCAAGTTGGATGCACACCCACTAGATTCTTTTGTTGAGCTTTCATACATATTTAGCTCTAGTGCATTCGTTGCATGTCAATCCCTACTGACTCACATTGATATCTATTGATGGGCATCTCCATAGCCCGTTGATACGCCTAGTCAATGTGAGACTATCTCCCTCCTTTTTGTCTTCTCCACAACCACCTCTCTATTTCATCCATAGTGCTATGTCCATGGCTCACGCTCATGTATTGCGTGAAAGTTGAAAGGTTTGAAAGAATAGAGTATGAAAACAAGTGATTGGCTGAAATCGGGGTTGTGCATGATATGAATATTTTGTGTGATGAAGAGGGAGCATAGCCAGACTATATGATTTTGTAGGGATAACTTTCTTTAGCCATAGTATTTTGAGAAGACATGATTGCTTTGTTAGTATGCTTGAAGTATTATTATTTCTTATGTCAATATAGACTTTTATCTTGAATCTTTCAGATCTGAACATTCATGCCACAATTAAGAGAATTACATTGAAAAACTATGTTGGTTAGCATTCCACATCAAAAATTCTGTTTTTATCATTTACCTACTCGAGGACGAGTATGAATTAAGCTTGGCGATGCTTGATACGTCTCCAATGTATCTATAATTTTTTATTGTTCCATGCTATTATTTTCGGGGTATTTTTTTATTGCACGGATAACTCTGGAAAAAGACAGAAAATACTATTTTTTTCTTTATTTAATCTAATTAACAGAAAGTAAAAGAAGGGTACATCAGGTTGTGCTATCCAGATTCACCCATCTCGTGCTCATCAAAAGGAATCCATTAACAAGGTTTATCAAGTCTTGTTAATAAAATCTTTCTGAATAACATGAAACTGGAGAATTTTAAAACCTCCAATAGTAATAGTTGAAATTTTTCCAATAGAATTGATACTGTGGACCTGAGATTGTTTCCTCGGAAAGTGTACCGTATGCTCATTACCATTGACATGAAAAGTGACATTGCCTTTGTTGCAATCAATAGCAGCCCCTGCAGTATTCAAAAAGGGTCTACCAAGGATAATAGACATACTATCGTCCTCGGGAATATCAAG
The DNA here is from genome assembly GCA_902687465.1 of Secale cereale. Classification (NCBI taxonomy): domain Eukaryota; kingdom Viridiplantae; phylum Streptophyta; class Magnoliopsida; order Poales; family Poaceae; genus Secale; species Secale cereale. The sequence goes on from LR738712.1 coordinate 457,881,930, forward strand.
GATAACAAAGTCCACTAAAATAGTAACATTTGCAACCACAACAGGCACATCCTCACAACTACCAATAGGTGTAGCAGTTGATTTATCGGCCATTTGCAAAGATATTTCAGTAGGTGTCAACTTACTCAAGTCAAGTCTATGCTACTTCTCGAGCTTGCGTTGTATTCCCTCGAAAAGGAAATGGAGATGCAGCACAGTAGCGTAAGTATTTCCCTCAGTTTTTGAGAACCAAGGTATCAATCCAGTAGGAGACCACGCGTGAGTTCCTCGCACCTGCACAAACCAATAAGAACTTCGCAGCCAACGCGATAAGGGGTTGTCAATCCCTTTACGGTCACTTACGAAAGTGAGATCTGATAGAGATGATAGTTTATATTTTTGGTATTTTTGTTTATAAGAATAGAAAGTAAAAACGGAAAAAAGTAAAGTAGGTGTACATTGATATGTTGAGAATAGATCCAGGGGCCATAGTGTTCTCTAGTGGCTTCTCTCATGATAGCGATATTCTACGGCGGGTAAACAAATTACTGTCGAGCAATTGATAGAAAAGCGAATAATTATGATAAAAATCATAGAACGACATCTCCTTAACCTCATCATATAAACGAAAATGTTGAGACTTTAGGAAGGAGCCTCGATAAAAGAGATAATAATTATTGATAAGGTTTTGAAGTCAAACTTGAAGCAAAAGAGGCATGGGAATATTTTGCAAGTGTGTTTCGGTGATTCCAAACTAATGGAATATTTTAATATAGCTCCCTAATAACTACGGCTCCGAGAAGTAACGGAATACATGCCTACATTACATTGATGAACTGGAGCTAGTTCTGTGTCACCCTAGGTTATAACTATTACATGAGGAATCACATCCGACATAATTCTCCATCACCGATCCAATGCCTACGAGCTTTTCACATATTGCTTGTTGCTTATTTACTTTTCCGCTGCTACTGTTACAATCACTACAAAAACACTATCGCTACTTTTGCTACCGTTACCGTTACTTTCATATTACCTTGCTACTAAACTACCTTGCTGCAGATGCTAAGTTTCCAGGTGTGGTTGAATTGACAACTCAGCTGCTAATACTTAAGAGTATTCTTTGGCTCCCCTTCTGTCAAATCAATAAATTTGGGTTGAATACTTTACCCTCGAAAACTATTGCGATCCCCTACACTTGTGGGTTATCAATCTTCATCGTAGCGTCGTGGTCGTCTCGCCAACTATTGCTTCTACGACTATTGCTAACTCATAGCAATAATGTAAAGCAATTACATGGTGCTCATATTTCATAAAATAAAGAGATAACCATAAGGCTCCTACCGGTTGCCAATAATTTACAAAACATGATCATCTCATACAATAATGTATAACTCATCACGTCTTGACCATATCACATCACAACATGCCCTACAAAACAAGTTAGACGTCCTCTACTTTGTTGTTGCAAGTTTTATGTGGCTGCTATGGGCTTCTAACAAGAACCGTTCTTACCTACGACACAAAACCACAACGGTGATTTATCAAGTTTGTTGTTTTAACCTTCAACAAGGACCGGCCGCAGTCAAATTTGATTCAATTAAAGTAGAGAAACAGACAGACGCCAGCCGCCTTTATGCAAACAAGTTGCACGTAACAGTGGAACCAGTCTCATGAACGCGGTCATGTAATGTTGGTCCGAGCCACTTCATCTTACAATACCACTGAATCAAAATAAGACGTTGGTGGTAAGCAATATGAACATGATCGCCCACAACTCCTTTATGTTCTACTCGTGCATATCATCTACGCATAGACCTGGCTCTTGATGCCACTGTTGGGAATGTAGCATGCAATTTAAAAAAATCCTACGCTCATGCAAGATCTATCTAGGAGATGCATAACAACGAGAGGGGGAGAGTGGTACACGTACCCTCATAGACCGAAAGCGGAACCGTTAGTTCAACGCGGTTGATGTAGTCGAATGTCTTCCCGATTCAACCGATCAAGTACCGAACATACGGCACCTCCGAGTTCAGCACATGTTCAGCTCGATGACGTCCCACGAACTCTTGATCCAAAAAAGTGTCGAGGGAGAGTTTCGCCAGCATGACAGCGTGGTGACAGTGATGGTGAAGTGATCCGCGTAGGGCTTCGCCTAAGCACTACGACAATATGATCGGAGGAGCAAACTATGGAAGGGGGCGCCGCACATGGCTAGGAACAATTGATCTGTGTTCTAGGCGCCCCCTCCCCACATATATAAAGGAGGGAGGGGGAGGGAGCCAGCCCTAGGCACGCCCCAAGTGAGGGGGAGTCCTACTAGGACTCCTAGTCCTAGTAGGATTCACCCCCCTTTATTCCTTCTATTGGAGGGAGAGAGAGGGAAGGAGATGGAGTAGGAGAAGGAAAGGGGGCGCCGGCCCCCTTCCCCTAGTCCAATTCGTCCTCCCCATGGGGGGGGATCCACCCCTTGTAGGCCTCCCCCCTATGGCCGATGTGGCCCATAACTTTCCACCGGGGGTTCCGGTAACCCCCCGGTACTTCGATATGTACCTGGTACACCTCGGAACTCTTCCGGTGTCCGAATACCATCATCCAATATATCAATCTTTACCTCTCAACCATTTCAAGACTCCTTGTCATGTCCGTGATCTTATCCAGGACCCCGAACAATCTTCGGTCACGAATAACGCATAACTCATAATAAAAATCATCATTGAACATTAAGCGTGTGGACCCTATGGGTTCGAGAACTATGTAGACATGACCGAGACACATCTCTGGTCAATAACCAATAGCGGAACCTAGATGATCATATTGGTTCCTACATATTCTAAGAAAATCTTTATCGGTCAAACTGTAATGACAACATACGTTATTCTCTTTGTCATCGGTATGTTACTTGCCCGAGATTCGATCATCGGTATCTTCATACCTAGTTCAATCTAGTTATAGGCAAGTCTCTTTACTCGTTCCGTAATGCATCACCCCGCAACTAACTCATTAGTCACATTGCTTGCAAGGCTTTTTTATGATGGGCATTACCGAGAGGGCCCAGAGATACCTATCCGATACTCGGAGTGACAAATCCTAATCTCGATCTATGCCAACCCAACAAATACCTTCGGAGATACCTGTAGAGCATCTTTATAATCACCCAATTACGCTGTGATGTTTGATAGCACACAAGGCATTCTTCCAGTATTCGGGAGTTGCATAATCTCATAGTAGGAGGAATATGTATTTGACATGAAGAAAGCAGTAGCAATAAAACTGAGCGATCAATATGCTAAGCTAACGGATGGGTCATGTCCATCACATCTTTCTCCGAATGATATGATCCTGTTAATCAAATGACAACACATGTCTATGGTTAGGAAACTCAACCATCTTTGATTAACGATCTAGTCTAGTAGAGGCTTAGTAGGGACACTGTGTTTTGTCTATGTATCCACACATGTATCAAGTTTCCGGTTAATACAATTCTAGCATGAATAACAGACATTTATCATGATATAAGGAAATATAAATAATAACTTTATTATTGCCTCAAGGGCATATTTCCTTCACAAGGAAGCATGGGAGCTTGTTGTTTCCTTGTACAAGGGAAGCGCAAGCATTCAACACTCAAACATTGAAGTTGTTCAAGATGAAGCCGATGAGTTCGCCATGATTGAAGATGAAGAACCTCGAGAGCTTTATAGAAGATTAACTACTCTCGTGGTCTCACTTCGAGATCATGGGAGCAAGGATACGGATGACAATTGAATCAAGCGCAAGTTTCTCAAGGCTATGATGCCTTATCATAAGGCCATGTCCTACGTCATTCATCAAAGACCGGACTTCCACAACTTGACATCAAGTGAAGTGTTGGATTAGTTTGTTGCGATGAGGATCTTGGACAAGACTGCCGACAATGCGGTGTTGCGGGCTCAACGATCTAAGAAGCCCAACCCCACTTTGAAGGCCAAGGCTAGTGCGGAAGAAGAGGATGAAGGGGAAGAAGAGGAGTGTTGTCCCGAAGACACCAAATATGCCTATCATGAGCACATGGCTCTTGCTTCACGACAATTTTGGGGCAACAAGAAGAACTCAAGGCCCAACTTCAAGAAGAACAACTCAAGTGGCTCCAAGGGCAAGCAACGTGTGAGGACGTGCTAGAATTGTGGCAATGTGAGTCATTTTATTGTGGATTGACCTTATGAGAAGAGGGAAGACAATGGTGGCAAGCTGATCCGAAAAGAAAAGGCCAAGTCTTTCCCAAGCAAGAACAACTTCACCAAGAAGACTCCTCCCAAGGGGTTGGTGGCACAAGAAGAGTACGATGAGGATGTTGATGATAGTGAAGATGGTGAGTCGGCTACCATGGCCTCCATTGATAGTGTGACGACTCCACGAGTGTCCCTCTTCGACTCACCCAACGAGAACATCACCGCCAAGTGCCTCATGGCTAAAGCCACCAACAAGTTAACCCCAACATCAAGACTACCCTCACTACTAATCCTTCATTGACGGATTGCATTGATGAAAGTGAGGGGCAATGGAGGAGGAAAATGAATTTGAGTCTTTTATGAGTAAGCTCAAGGGTAAATCCAAGAAGCACTTCGTTGCTCTCTTGGAACAACTTGGTGAAGCCAATGCCATGATCGAGGCTCACGAAGAGACCATCTCTAAGATGGAAGGACATAGTCGTGACTATGCCGATGAGATATCAGATCTCTCTAATGCGCTTGAGGAAGAACATGGTCATCATTTGGCTCTTGAGGAGTCACACAACGATGATCATGCTAAATTAAAGAAATATCTTGATCATGTTCATGTTGTCTCTCGTGTGCTCAAATCCGAGAAGACCAAACTTGGGGTTGACCATGCTTGACTCAAGGAGGAGTTTGACCTACTTTACAAGGCTCACAAGGTCTTGAAGAGTGTTCATGCTAGCCTCAAGGAGTCTCATGATCAACTCCAAGTATCGCTAACCAAGGAGAAAGCCACTTTTCCTCACATGGTTTTAATTGATAATGCAAATGCTACTACCCGTGTTGTGAGCATGTGCATCTTGTGGAGGAGAATGCCAAGTTGAAGGAGGAACTTGAGAAAGGCCTTGTGTCTTGCATACAAGGTGAGAAGAACCTCAACAACCTTTTGAGCAATCAAAAGGAAGTTGTGGCCAAGGAGGAAATTGGGTTTGCACCCAAGTCCAAGAAGAAGAAGAATGACAAGACCAAGCAACCTCTTCCTCTCAAGAAAACTTTTGTGAATGAGGGAGAGGGTAGTTCTAAGGAGAAGAAGAACAATGCGAAGGGTGGTGGTGCCAAGAAGGTCAATGCCACTCCTTCCAACAAAGCCATCGACCTTAACCCGTCTTATGTGTTATGCCGTGCTAGTGATGGGAATTTTATGCCAAATTTGTCGGTTCTTCTTATGAGTACATTGAATGGTCTATTTGGGTTCCTAAGACCCTTGTTGATAACATCAAAGGACCCATTACAAAATGGGTACCTAAAACCAAGCATTGATCTCTTGTAGGAGTTTGCTTCCGATGGGGGATCATGGTTGCTCGATAGTGGAGCCACAAATCACATGACTGGAAGCAAAGACTTGGTGGTGGATGTGCACAAAGTCTCATCTATGCCCACAAATGTCGAATGGGGTGATGCATCATCTTCTAAGGTAATGGGTCTTGGCAAGGTTGTCATTTCTCATGATCTCGCGATCGAGAAAGTCATGCTTGTTGAGTCCCTTGCATACAATTTACTTTCTGTTCATCAACTTGCACTCATGGGCTTTGCTACTTTATTTGATATTGATTCCGTGGCCCTCCTGTGGAGCAAGAGTCTTAAAGTAGCCTTTGTTGGGCATGTCGAGAACGGTCTCTATGTGGTTAACTTATCGGAGCAACCCACTAAGACTGCGGCATGCCTAATGGTTGAAGTTGACGTGGGGTGGCTTTGGCATCGCCGTTTAGCCCATGTCAATATGAGATCTTTGAAAATTCTTCTCAAGGGGGACCATGTACGTGGACTAATGAATGTTAGTTTTGCCAAAGATCGTGCTTGCAGTGCTTGTATAAAAGGAAAGCTACATGAGAAGGCTCATCCTCCCACTACTATCATCTATTCGACGAGGCCTTTGGAGCTCCTTCACATGGATCTCTTTGGGCCTCCATCCTTTGATAGTCTTGGGGGTAGAAAGTATTGCTTGGTGATTGTGGATGATTATTCAAGATACACTTGGGTATATTTCTTCAAGAGGAAGAGTGAGACGCAACAAACCGTCATCAACTTTGCAAATGAAGCTCAGTGTCAACATAATGGAAAGATTTTGATGATAAAAAGTGACAGCGGCACCAAGTTCAAAAACTACACCTTGAATGAGTTTCTTAGTGATGAGGGGATCAAGCATCAATATGCCACGCCCTATACCCCTCAACAAAATGATGTGGCAGAGAGGAAGAACCGGACATTGATGGAAGCGGCAAGGACCATGATGGCGGAGTTCAAGTCTCCGTACAAGTTTTGGGCCGAAGCCATCAACACCGCTTGTCATGCATCCAATCGGCTCTATCTTCGCAAAGGCTTGAACAAGACTGCATATGAGATACTTACCGGCAACAAGCCCAACCTCAAGTACTTCCGGGTGTTCGGTTGTAAGTCTTTCATACTCAAGAAAGGTGTTCGTTTGTCTAAATTTTAGGTTAGAGCTCATGAGGGCATATTTGTTGGTTATGCTACAAACTCTCATGCTTACCGTGTCCTCAACAAGTCCATCGGACTCACTGAGGAGACATGTAACGTGGAGTTTGATGAGAATAACGGCTCCCAAGTGGAGCAAAGTGGTACTTGTGATGTAGGTGATGAAATTACTCCCCAAGCCATAATAAGAATGGGTGTTGGTCATATACTACCCATTGAGGAACCCCTTGTGGCCGAAGGAGAAGGACAATGTTCCACTCAGGTGGAACCATAATCAACCGAAGACCCACACGCTTCTGAAGAACAAAGTGAAGGCCCTCAACCCAATGAACAAGGCCAAGTGCAAGATCAACCGCCAGATGGTGATGATCCACCAAGTGATGCACAAGGCCAAGTTCCTTCTACCGAGAAAGTTCAAGATCAAGAGCAAGCTCAAGATCAAGAAGAAGCTCATGCGACGCTCATGATGATGAAGTTACTGCTCCCCTACTCTATCTTGAGGAGCAATTGGAGCATCGTGCCGTGAAGGTTGCTTCCAAGCTCGCTTCTAGAGAGCATCACATGGAGAATATACTTGGAAGCATAACAAAGGGGGTAAGAACTCGTAGACAATTAGAAAACTATTGTGCACATCATGCGTTTGTTTCTTGTGTTTAACCCCAAAAGGTCTATGAGGTGCTCGAGGATTCGGATTGGCTCAATGCCATGCATGAAGAACTCAACAACTTCGAACGCAACAAAGTGTGGCGGTTGGTGCCAAGGCCAGAGGAGAACTGTAACGTCATTGGAACCAAATGGATCTTCAAGAACAAGCAATATGCTCATGGAATTGTCATTCACAACAAGGCTCGTTTGGTGGCACAAGGCTACTCCCAAGTCGAGGGTATCGACTATGGTGAAACCTTTGCTCCTGTTGCTCGTCTTGAATCTATTCTTTTGTTGCTTGCCTATGCTTCTGAAAGCACATTTGCTCCCCGGGTGGTTTTGGTAATTAATAACAACATACTTTGTGGTTGGACTAATGCTTTTATCAAGTATGTTTCAGGAAATTCAATCACATTGGCATGGCAAAAGGACTAAAGAAGTGGACCCCTCAAAATGCTAAGGCAAGCATTGGCAAAAGCTCAAGACTCCATTTTTGGTTTAGTGATCCAAGATCACATTGAGTCCATAGGAAAAGCCAATACTATTAAAAGGGGATGAGGTTATGATGATGATCTGGTTGCTCAAGTGCTTAGTGATACATCTCCTAAACTATCAGCAACTTTCACTGCCATATACACTCATAAGTAATCTCGGTCCCACCGATATTCCAAACTCAGTCACACCGAGATGAACCACCTCAGCCATAAGCCAAACCCTAGTAAACTCGGATTTTCCGATTCTGAAATCGGTCTCACCGAAACATGAGTTGCCAAGGTTCTGTAACCTTCTGTCATCAAATCGGTGTCACCGAGATGATGAAGTCGGTCCCACCGAAATTGGCATGCTCTTGTCATTGCATGAATCGGACTAACCGAGATTGTATATTCGGTCCCACCGAAAACCCCAACGTTCACATTATTTGAACTATCGGTCTCACCGAGTTGTCCACTTCGGTCCCACCGAGATTGCTCAAATGTGTGTAACGGTTGGATTTTGTGTGGAGGCTATTTATACCCCTCCACCCCCTCTTCATTCATGGAGAGAGCCATCAGAAAGAACTACCACTCCTACCTTACATTTCTGAGAAGAGAACTACCTACCCTTGTGTTGAGATCAAGTTGCTCCACTCCCACCATATGAAGCTTGATCTCTAGCCTTCCCAAGTTGCTTTCCACTCAATCCTTTCTTCCACCACAGCCAAATCAGTGAGGAGAGTTGAGTGTTGGGGAGATTATCATTTGAAGCACAAGAGCAAGGAGTTCATCATCATCTACAACATCTATTACCTTTTGGAGGGTGGTGCCTCCTAGATTGGTTAGGTGTCGCTTGGGAGCCTCCGTCGTCGAGATGTGGAGTTGAACCAAGAAGTTTCTAAGGGCAAGGAGATCGCCTACTTCGTGAAGATCTACCCCGAGTAAGGCTAGCCCTCCGTGGGCGTAGGCCATGATGGAATAGACAAGGTTGCTTCTTCGTGGACCCTTCGTGGGTGGAGCCCTCCATGGACTCTCGCAGCCGTTACCCTCCGTGGGTTGAAGTCTCCATCAACGTGGATGTACGATAGCACCACCTATCGGAACCACGGGAAAAATCATTGCGTCTCCAAATTGCGTTTGATCTTCTCCACTTCTCTTTACTACTTGTGCAATTTACTTTCCGCTGCCCATACTCTAGAATTGCATGTGTAGTGTGCTACTTGACTTGTGTGTTATGCAAAATCTGCCAAAATCTGTCCTTGATAAAAGACAAAATTTTTATCTTGTCGAGTAGTCTAATCACCCCCCCTCTAGACACTCTCACCTTCTTCGATCCCTCAATTGGTATCAGAGCCTTGGTCTCCATTGCTTTGGTTTACACACCATTGGAGGAAGATGGACGTGTCTACGTTTGGGAGTGTTAGCCATAGAGTGCCTATTCTTAATGGAGTGTCCTATAACTCGTGGAGAATTGAAATGCTTATTATCTTTAAGACGTACAATTTGCGCAAATATGTTGAGACCCCGTATGTGCCTCCATTTGACCCCTTGCACCCTACCATGGATGAAGAGCTTGATTTGCTTCGTAACCTTAGGACTGTAAATCTTATCATTAGAGGGTTACCCTTAAGCTCGTTACAAACTTTGAGTGCGCCTATGCTATGTGGAAGTTCTTGGAAAAACTTTATCCGGACTACTCTTTGAGAGGTCTTGATGAACTTCTATACAAGACTATTGAACTTGATATGATGCACCCCAATAATCCCAACTTTGATAAATGTTTCTTTGAGCTTCGTGATCTTATGAAAAAGAAGGGTGATCCCGGTCTTATCAATGTTTTAATTAGAAATGCTCTTGTATTGCATTCCGAAGATTATTGTCACATTGACAAAACTAATGCAAGTAGTTATCAAATTGACCTAGGTGTTGATGATGAACAATCTATGGGTCAATATGATGATGAGCATGAGCATGATGATGATTACTCCGATTCGGACACCGAGCTAGACAGGATCATGAAGAGTCTCAATCTTATGGCAAATCTGAGAGACTACATGTCCGGCGGAAAAGAGTGGATTCTTGATAGTGGATGCACCGACCACATGATCGGAGACAAAGACATGTTTCGAGAGCTTGCAAAGAACGATGGTCCACGCAAGTATGTGACTTTTGGAGACAACTCCAAGGGTAAGGTACTTGGCCTTGGTAAGGTGGCCATATCTCATGATAGCTCTATTCAAAATGTCATGCTTGTAGAATCTCTTGGATACAATTTACTTTCCGTGTCTAGATTAGCTGACTTTGGATTCAATGTGCTATTCACCGAAGTAGATTGCCAAATCTTTCGTCGTGACAATCATAACATGGCGTTTACCGGTATCCGTAGAGGTGATCTATATATTGTTGATTTCACTAAGAAAGCCCAACCTAGAGCATGCTTCATTGCTAAATCCTCTAAAGGTTGGTTATGGCATAGAAGGCTTGGACATGTTGGTATGCGTAATCTAGACAAGCTGATCAAAGGTGATCATATTCTTGGCGTTAAAGATGTTTTCTTTGACAAAGATAGACTTTGTAGTGCTTGTCAAGCAGGAAAACAAGTAGGTGGAAGTCATCCCGTGAAGAACATCATGACCACAAGGAGACCGCTTGAGCTTCTTCATATGGATCTCTTCGGTCCCAATGCTTACAAAAGCCTTGGTGGTAACTCCTTTGGTCTAGTTATAGTTGATGATTATTCCAGATTTACGTGGGTATTTTTCCTTGATGACAAATCGCAGGTTCAGAGAATCTTCAAAACCTTTGCCAAAAAGGCCCAAAATCAATTTGAGGTGAAGATCAAGAAAGTTCGGAGTGACAATGGAACGGAGTTCAAGAACGCCAATGTAGACTCTTTTCTCGATGAGGAAGGGATTCTACATGAGTTCTCGGCTACGTACACTCCTCAACAAAATGGAGTTGTTGAGAGGAAGAACCGAACGCTCATAGAGATGGCGAGAACGATGCTTGATGAATACAAGACACCGAAGCATTTTTGGGGGGAAGCGGTCGAGACAGCTTGTCATGCTATCAACAGGCTTTATCTTCATAAGCTCCTCGGCAAGACATCATACGAGCTCCTCACCGTAACAAACCCCAAGTGGGATACTTTCGTGTCTTTGGTTCGAAATGCTATATCCTTGATAAGCATCGTCGGTCTAAATTTGCTCCTAAATCTCATGAAGGCTTTTTTCTTGGTTATGGATCAAACTCCCACACCTACCGTGTCTACAATAATTTCACCCGAAAGGTTGAAGAGACGGTAGACGTGAAGTTTGATGAATCTAATGGCTCGCAAGTAGAGCAAATGCCTATTGATGTAGGAGACAAGGACCCATCGGAAGCTATCCAAGATTTATCTATTGGAAAGATCCGTCCCATGGAAGTGAAGGAGAGTACCTCATCTACATATGTGGAGCCCCCTACCTCACGGCGAGATGAACCTCAAGGCAACATGGAGGCCTCCACAAGTGGAACTCACCAAGATGAGGAAGTGCAACAAGAAGATCCACCACAACCTCCTTCTCCACCGCCTCAAGACAACACCAACAACAATGAAGAAGAAGAAGAGGAAGATGAAGATGATGGGGAAGCTCAGCCACAACCTCAACAAAAGCTATCCCGAGTCCGAGCAAGAGTCAAGAAAAATCATCCCGTGGAACAAATGATGAACGACATCAACTCCGGGAGAATTACTCGCTCTAAAACTCGCTTAGCTAACTTTTGTGAGCATTACTCATTTATCTCTAGTATTGAACCTATGAAGGTAGAAGAAGCACTTGAAGACCCGGATTGGGTGAATGCTATGCACGAAGAACTACACAACTTCGAGAGGAACAAGGTATGGACTTTGGTAGAGAAGCCCAAGGATGATCAAAACGTCATTGGAACCAAATGGGTGTTTCGGAACAAGCAAGATGAAGATGGACAAGTCATCCGCAACAAGGCTCGTCTCGTAGCTCAAGGTTACACACAAGTCGAAGGTATGGACTATGGTGAGACCTATGCCCCCGTTGCTAGACTTGAGTCCATTCGCATTCTTCTTGCTTATGCCAATCACCATGATATTACTCTCTATCAAATGGATATCAAAAGTGCTTTCCTAAATGGCGAAATTGAGGAGGAAGTATTTGTGAAACAACCTCCCGGATTTGTGAATCCCAAAAAGCCTAATCATGTTTACAAGTTGCACAAAGCTCTTTATGGTCTTAAACAAGCTCCTAGAGCTTGGTACAAATGCTTGACTAGCTTTCTTCTTGAAAAAGGCTTTGAGATTGGAAAGATAGACTCAACGCTGTTCACGAAAAGGGTTAATGGTGAACTATTTGTGTGCCAAATATATGTTGATGATATTATCTTTGGTTCAACTAACCCTCATTTTAGCAAGAAGTTTGGACAGCTCATGTCGAAGAAGTATGAGATGTCCATGATGAGTGAACTCAAATTCTTCCTTGGGTTGCAAATCAAGCAATCTAAGGAGGGTACCTTTGTCTCACAAACAAAGTACACCAAGGATCTCTTCAAGAAGTTCAACATGCAAGAAAGCAAAGGTATGAGTACCCCCATGCCTACAAGTGGACATAATGACTTGACAAAAGATGGAGAACCCGTTGATCAAAGGGTTTACCGATCTATGATTGGTTCTCTACTATATCTTTGTGCTTCTCGTCCTGACATAATGTTGAGTGTATGCATGTGTGCGCGATATCAAGCAGCCCCTAAAGAATGTCATCTTAAAGCTGTTAAAAGGATTGTGAGATATTTGATACACACACCAAACTTTGGCATTTGGTATCCTAAGAGGGCCTCTTTCGACCTTGTTGGCTATTCCGACTCGGACTATGCCGGTGACAAGGTTGATAGAAAGTCAACTTAGGGTACGTGTCAATTCCTTGGTCGATCCCTTGTATCTTGGTCCTCCAAGAAACAAAATTCGGTATCATTATCCACTGCCGAAGCGGAATATATTGCTGCTGGTTCGTGTTGTGATCAATTGCTATGGATGACACAAACGCTTAAGGATTATGGGATACATGTGAGACATGTTCCCTTGCTTTGTGACAATGAGAGTGCGACTAAAATTGGACACACTCCCGTGCAACACTCTCGAACGAAGCATATTGAAGTTCGTCACCATTTCATTCGTGATCATATTGCCAAGGGTGACATCAATCTTAAGCATGTTCGTACTGACAAACAACTCGCTGATATCTTTACAAAACCTCTTGATGAGAAGGTGTTTTGTCGCTTAAGGAGTGAGTTGAACATCATTGATGCTTCAAACTTGGAGTGAGAACTCCATTGATGCATGCAAGGCATGAGCCCACTTGACAAATCCTTGATATTTCTCTTATGATGGTGATCATATGTCTTGGACACATTTGCCTCCTTGTATTGCATCTAACTCCTTGCAGGTACTTGGATGATCTACATTCCACAAGATTACCACACACTCAAATCATGAGTAATCTTGTCGTTGACCAAGTATCTAGCCCTTTGGGATGTTGAGTTCAAGGAACAAAATTCCACATATCCTTTTTGACATCTTATACATCTAGTATTTCACTCTTGTCATCTTGGATATCCTTGAGTATTTCCTTGCTTGTCTAACCCATGTAGGAAGATGAACTACACAAGTGGAAATGGCGCTCCAACTTCACATTCAATGAGCACCTACATCAAGTTTACCTACATGAGCAAAGCAACAACAAGCCCAAGGTATGTTCTTCACATCTTTAAGGAGCTTTGCTCAAAGTCATGAGTACAAGCAGCTTCATAAGATGTGATCACATCGAACGCTTAATCGAAAAATGGCAACCCCATTTTGAGCTTAAATGATGAGTATGACCTATGATCAAATGTCCTCATTCGACTCCTAAGTCAATATACTCAAACATAGGTGACCTTGTCGCCGACCTTTATCTAGATGAAGTACATATGTTTTGGAGTCTTTCTATTTTCTCTTATGTTCTCTCATTGAGTTTTCATTTAAAAAAAACTTCATCTAGGAATCTTTTTCATTTCTATTCTTCTGTCTTCGTGAATATCCTTCTGGCTCTGATCAATTCCTCGAAAATCTTTCACAAATTCATTGCAAATCCTTTAACACATTCCTCGCAAAGTGAGCTGAATTATTTCTGTATTTCCTTGGAATTAAACTCGGCGCCACCGATTTAAATATTTCGGTCTAACCAAAAAGGATCTACCCTAAGTCCCTGACTTTCGGACCCACCGATCCATCTTAATTCGGTGTCACCGATTTATTTCTTCCAGGATATCATCTTCTGCAGCTCCACTCAATGATTCTCTATGCATGTTCCTATTTGCCCTGTTGTGATTCTTAAGGATCCCACTCTTTCCTTTCCATCTTCCCTGACCTTCCTAGTTTGCTGTCCTTTTCGGCACTTGATGTCAAAGGGGGAGAAGACTTAGGGGGAGAAGAGAAGATTTAGGGGGAGAAGAAGAGCAATCTTACCTTAAGGGGGAGAGAATCACATCAAAGCTTTGTCGTGTTTTTCCTTATAAGAGAATTTCTTGCCGTGTTTTACATTGGACATTAAAATTGGCGTCATTCTCATTTGGCATCATTCTTTTGATTTTGCTCTTTCCATCAAACCCCTTGATCTGAGAGAACTCAAGGGAGAGGAATCTTCACAATTGATATCTTATGGAAAGCAAAATCTCTCAGAGTTCATTGAAAATCTTTTAGTTTCGGAGACATGTTTGCTGATTCAAGCTTGTGCTCAATATGAGACACTCTTTATACATGTCATCCCTGGCTTAGTACTCTTGATGTTCTTGCAGTTGGTTGAAGAAATACTCTTGTGTTATCTAACCTTGTTTTCCCAAGTTTATCTCTTCAGGTACAATGCCAAGGAACCTCAAGGTAAGTATATGCACGTTGCAGAATGTGCATGATGGTGACTTGCTTGTGAATACTTGTTTGCAAGAAATCACCATGCACATATGCATTATCACTCACTTCTTTTCATCTGCTCTGATGCATATAGCCAAGCTGCATGTAGCACATCTTGCTTATCTCTCTTGTGTGCTTGTGGTATTCCAAAACCATAATTTATGAAAATCTTGCACACTTGTAGGGGGAGCCTGTGTACTATATGTTTGTCAAAGCTTTCGTGATAATTCTGTCTTTCTTTCAATAAGCTTTGATGTCTTGTTTAGTGTGTTGCCATCAATTACCAAAAAGGGGGAGATTGAAAGCACATTTGCTCCCCGGGTGGTTTTGGTAATTAATTACAACATACTTTGTGGTTGGACTAATGCTTTTATCAAGTATGTTTCAGGAAATTCAATCACATTGGCATGGCAAAAGGACTAAAGAAGTGGACCCCTCAAAATGCTAAGGCAAGCATTGGCAAAAGATCAAGACTCCATTTTTGGTTTAGTGATCCAAGATCACATTGAGTCCATAGGAAAAGCCAATACTATTAAAAGGGGATGAGGTTATGATGATGATCTGGTTGCTCAAGTGCTTAGTGATACATCTCCTAAACTATCAGCAACTTTCACTGCCATATACACTCATAAGTAATCTCGGTCCCACCGATATTCCAAACTCAGTCACACCGAGATGAACCACCTCAGCCATAAGCCAAACCCTAGTAAACTCGGATTTTCCGATTCTGAACTCGGTCTCACCGAAACATGAGTTGCCAAGGTTCTGTAACCTTCTGTCATCAAATCGGTGTCACCGAGATGATGAAGTCGGTCCCACCGAAACTGGCATGCTCTTGTCATTGCACGAATCGGACTAACCGAAATTGTATATTCGGTCCCACCGAAAACCCCAACGTTCACATTATTTGAACTATCGGTCTCACCGAGTTGTCCACTTCGGTCCCACCGAGATTGCTCAAATGTGTGTAATGGTTGGATTTTGTGTGGAGGCTATTTATACCCCTCCACCCCCTCTTCATTCGTGGAGAGAGCCATCAGAAAGAACTACCACTCCTACCTTACATTTCTGAGAAGAGAACTACCTACCCTTGTGTTGAGATCAAGTTGCTCCACTCCCACCATATGAAGCTTGATCTCTAGCCTTCCCAAGTTGCTTTCCACTCAATCCTTTCTTCCACCACAGCCAAATCAGTGAGGAGAGTTGAGTGTTGGGGAGATTATCATTTGAAGCACAAGAGCAAGGAGTTCATCATCATCTACAACATCTATTACCTTTTGGAGGGTGGTGCCTCCTAGATTGGTTAGGTGTCGCTTGGGAGCCTCCGTCATCGAGATGTGGAGTTGAACCAAGAAGTTTGTAAGGGCAAGGAGATCGCCTACTTCGTGAAGATCTACCCCGAGTAAGGCTAGCCCTCCGTGGGCGTAGGCCATGATGGAATAGACAAGGTTGCATCTTCGTGGACCCTTCGTGGGTGGAGCCCTCCGTGGACTCTCGCAGCCGTTACCCTCCGTGGGTTGAAGTCTCCATCAACGTGGATGTACGATAGCACCACCTATCCGAACCACGGGAAAAATCATTGCGTCTCCAAATTGCGTTTGATCTTCTCCACTTCTCTTTACTACTTGTGCAATTTACTTTCCGCTGCCCATACTCTAGAATTGCATGTGTAGTGTGCTACTTGACTTGTGTGTTATGCAAAATCTGCCAAAATCCGTCCTTGATAAAAGACAAAATTTTTATCTTGTCGAGTAGTCTAATCACCCCCCCTCTAGACACTCTCACCTTCTTCGATCCCTCAGCTTCTCATCATAACTTTAAGTTGCAACAAATGGATGTGAAGAGTGCTTTTCTTAATGGTCCTCTTAATGAGTTGGTGTATGTCAAGCAACCCGCGGGGTTTGAGGATCCTAAGTTCCCCCAATCATGTGTATCAACTCGATAAGGCGCTCTATGGCCTTAAACAAGCCCACGTGCGTGGTATGAGCACCTTACCGAGTTGTTGCAAGATCATGGGTTTGAAATTGGGAAAATTGACCCCACTCTTTTTACTAAGAAGGTCAAAGGGGAGTTGTTTGTATGCCAACTATATGTTGATGTTATTATCTTTGGTTGTCCTAACAAAGCTTTCAATGATGAGTTTGCCGCACTCATGACCGCGGAGTTTGAGATGTCCATGATGGGAAAGTTGAAGTTCTTTCTCGGGTTCGTAGTCAAACAGAGAAGAGAAGGAATATTCATCAACCAAGCCAAATATATTCAATACATGATCAAGAAATTCAATCTAAGTGATGTCAAGCCGGCTTCTACTCCAATGCCTACCAAATGCCAACTTGACATTAATCCCAACGGTAACGCGGTGGATCAAAAGGTATATCATTCTATGATTGGCTCCTTGCTTTACCTTTGTGCATCTAGACCAGATATCATGTTGAGTGTGGGTATTTGTGCACGATTTCAAGCCTCACCTAAGGAAAGTCACTTTGTGGCGGTTAAGTGAATCTTTTGATATTTGGCTCATACCCCAAACTTTGGCTTATGGTACCCTAGAGGAGCAAACTTCAATCTTGTGGGCTTTTCGCATTCGGATTGGGCGGGAGGCAAAGTGGATAGGAAGTCAATTTCCGGAGGGTGCCAATTTCTTGGTTGCTCTTTGGTGAGTTGGTCTTCTAAGAAGCAAAGTTGTGTGTCTCTCTCCTCCACCGAAGCCAAGTATGTGGCCGCTGGTAGTTTTTGTGGTCAACTTGTATGGATGAGGCAAACTTTAAAGGATTACGGTGTCATTTCTAACAAAGTGCCTCTTTGGTGTGACAATGAAAGTGCCATCAATATTTCTCTCAACCCGGTGCAACACTTCAAGACGAAGCATATTGAGATTCGGTATCACTTCATCAGGGATCACATTAGGCGAGGGGAGATTGATCTTCATTATGTCAACACTCATGATAACCTTGCAGATATTTTCACGAAGCCTTTGGATGAAGCAAGATTTCGCGAGTTAAGGCATGAGCTAAATATCATCGATTTGAGCAACGTGGCTTGAAACTTTGCACACCCCACCACACTCATCATGTTGTCTTGTTTAGGTGTAGGCATGGACATAGGGGGGGGGGTGTTGTTATCTCAATGAACTCCCCCCCATTATGCATAAATTGTTCAACTCTTTCACATCCACCATTGTTGATGGTACTTGTGCTTCAAAGACGAGTTTTGGTCATGGGCCCAAGGATAATTCTTCGCGGTGCCATACCAATTGACTCAAACATAGGTGGCTTCGGCCACCGCCCTCTTTTCTTGAGAGGTTTTGGTTCTTAGTTTTGTCCTCATTATCTCTTACCTTTCTGTTGACCTTGTTCTTGTTCAGTTGTTTCTTTTGTGCTCTTTTTGCGTGTCCGATGGCTCAAAGTGTGTATTGCAAAGGCCGTGTTTTTCTATTTTAACAAAACATGCACTTTCTTGGTCTTGAGGTACTACCGTGGCTAGCCACGGTACTACCACTAGGGTGGGTAGCTCCTGTGCTTGCACAGCTGTTCCCACAGCAAGGTACTTACCGCTTCCATCGCGGCAGTAATTTTTTACTGCCGCTGGAAGAGCGGTACTACCGCCCAACGTGCAGTACTTCTGCCCGGGCGGTACTACCACGATGAACCGCGGTACTACCATGCCGTCGAGGCCGCGTGGGGGTTAAGAGTGGGTAGGGGGTTCCAACTCCCCCACACCCATTCATCTATTTTCCCCACCGCATCTCTCTCTCCTGCCCAAGAACGGCACCGAAGGACCTCGCTGGACCTCCGTCTCCGGCCACTCTCCTCTCATTTCGTCCGGTGGGATCGTTCCCCACCTCGCCCTCTTTCCATGGACCCCAGTATCTCCCCTTGTCCCTCTCCCTTTGTTTCGTTCTCGTGCTTCTAGGTTTTGGGAGATGCATGTGTAGGTCTAGTGATTTTTGGCTAAATCTTTGCATGAGGAGATTGTTGGAGAGTGGTAGTGCAGTAGATATGCTATTTGGTGTGATCTAACAACGTAGTTTTGATCAATGGTAGGACTGTTTCATCTTCACAGATGTTCCCAGATGAGTTTGTGCCAGATCCGCCCCGTGTGGTACTACCGCACTGCTGGAACGGTACTACCGCATGGTGCGGTACTAGTGCACCACTAGAGTGGCACTACTACTCAAGGCGCGGAAGTAAAAAATACTTCCGCCCTTAGCACGGTACTATCGCGCCAACCCAGCGCTGTACTACCGTGGTCAGAGCAGAAGTAACTTTTTACTTCCGCAACCTGGTCCAGTAGTACCGCTGACCTAACAATCATTTTGTTTTGTCACACCCAATCTCATTTCTACTTTGTGTTGTTCTTTGCCTTGGTCTTTGAAATAATCTTTCTCATTTTTCTCGTGTGTTTGTGTTGTGTGTCTTAGGTGGTGACTCCGGTGCTAGGCGCTCGAATCCCAGCCGTAACACGAGCTCCAAGCGTCATTGCACTCAAGATGCTCCTGAGGGGTCCAATGCCCCACAACGCAACGTCAAGACCTCAGCTACCAAGATCAAGGAGCCAGTTGTCAGCATGGATGAGATGCCTCAAGCAGAGTTTCTGATTCGAAGGAAGTTTAACCCCTATGCCAATCCTCGATAACTCACCAGGGGTAATGACTTGTTTTGGACCAAGCAATAGTTTCCCATCTACCTGGATGTGATCAAGGCCAAGCAGAACATCTACGTAGCTGTTCAGTGGATTGACATGGACCATTTGAAGAAGTACCAGGCATATATTGGCACGCCTCTGGATTTGGTTGAGTAGTTTGGCATTGAGGAGGTCAACACGTTCCACCTTGACTTTGACCTGGAGCTTGTGGCTCGGTTCTTTGCTTCTGTCCACTTCCACACCGATGAGAAGCGGACCATGACTTGGATGACAAATGGGAAGAGGATGTCTGCTGAGTGGAAGGAGTTCATAGATATGTTGAACATTCGTGATGAGGGGATCGATGTGCCCGTTGGTGTTCGCCCGCATGCCAACCCCGAGTCTGCTACCAAGAACAAGCTTCAACCCTTCCTTGTTGAGAAGTCATTACCCAATCGCAAGAAGACTTATGTGCTAAACCAGTTTCTTGACATCATGCACCGGATCTTCCGCAACACTCTTTTCCCTCGTGTAGGTGACAAGGACAAGGTGCATTCCTATCTTGTGGACATGATGCTTATCTATGAGGAAGCGCGTCATCAGTAGCCTGGACCACTTGATGTCTCTCATATCATGTGGTGTGAGCTTCAGTTTACGGTGTTCCATCATAAGGTTCCCATCTATGTGCTTTATTTGCACCTTTTGATCTCGATGACATGGGAGAAGCTCTTTCCGCGTGAAGACTTTGATGCTCCTAACTGGATCCGCCATGAGCCCATCAGACTGCGCTAGAAGAACAAGTGGGTTAACACCACCACCCGGGATGAGGCAGAAGCAACTCATATGGATGTTGATGATGATGAGCTTGAGGAGGAGGAGGCGGAGGACAACTCTGAGGGGTATGCACCTCCCATTGCTGAGCCATCGTGGGCTAAGAAGCTCAAGGCCAAGATGAAGGCTCTGTTCATGCAGGCCAAGGGACCATACAAGGCCCATGTGAACGCCAAGATGGCTCGCCATCGCGACAAGGCTATTATGAGGCAGGTTGGTCTTGAGATTGTGAGTGGCTCTGAGGAGAGGATCATAGATGAGGAGTCATGGACCAAACAACACTACAGGTGGACTGAGTCTGAGGAGGATACTGCAGTTCCTTCTTCATCTCGTGCTGCTGAGGAGTCTGAGGAGGAGGAACACCATTGGTGAAGCACTGGAGGTCTACCACCACCTGTGTCTTAGGTGTCCTCTCTGCCTTTTTGTTGTCTCGATGCCAAAGGGGAGAGAGTGTAGGGTTTGCGATTGTGTCTCCTTTCTTTTGTTGCTTTCGTTTTGTTGAACCTTCGTTGCTTTGGTTTGTGTTTATGTGCGTATGAGACCAAGAGACTCTATCATATGGTGTGAGACTATGCCCTCAAGCTTATCCTTATTGTCTAGTATGTTTCGTAGATTGTGAGCTAGTATTATCTTGTGCCCTCTTACTTCATGCTCACTTACTTTACCTTGCTTCCATGCTTAGTGTCCATTATATTGTTGCAAAGATTGCCTTGTTTATAAAATATAGGGGGAGTGTTGATCCTAGTGTGTGTGTTGTGCAGTCCAAAGCATATCCATAGAACACACACATCTAGGGGGGCATGTCTATATTTTATAGATTTGGGGTTTGCCTTTGCTCATTCTTATCCCTTTATGCAAATCCCGTATTGTCATCAATCCACCACAAAGGGGGAGATTGTAAGGGCATATTTCTCCCTATGTGGTTTTGGTGATTGATGACAGTACTCTTGTGGACTAATCGTGTGTGTTGAGAATTTCAGATATCTCATGTCTAGGCACAAGACGATTCGGTGCCCCTAGGAGCCTATCGATGACTGTGGTTCTCTACATTTCTTTTCGGTGGATTTGAGTCGTAGGAAAGCCGTACTATTAAGAGGGGTCCACTTCAGAAAGGTTAGGGTGGAATCAACACGTACACATATGTTCCTTTGCACCACCTTTACTTTGCTTCGTTGGAGCACCATCCGGTTATCCTTGTCTATGCAAAATGAAGGTTGCCAAGTGCTATAACGTCTGGGGCATGCGGTAGTACTGCTCAAGGGAGCAGTAGTACCGCATGTGTCCATGGTAGTACTGATAACCGACAAATATAGAGGATCGCAACAGTTTTCGAGAGTAGAGTATTCAACCCAAATTTATTGATTCGACACAAGGGGAGCAAAGAATCTTCTCAAGTATTAGCAGTTGAGTTGTCAATTCAACCACACCTGAAAGACTTAATATCTGCAGCGAATTATTTAGTAGCAAAGTAGTATGGAAGTAACGGTAACGGTAACAAAAGTAACATTAACAGTTTTGTAGTAATTGTAACAGTGACAGCGGAAAAGTAACTAAGCAAAGATCAATATGTGAAAAGCTCGTAGGCATTGGATCAGTGATGGATAATTATGTCGGATGCGATTCCTCATGTAATAGTTATAACATAGGGTGACACAGAACTAGCTCCAGTTCATCAATGTAATGTAGGCATATATTCCAAATATAGTCATACGTGCCTATGGGAAAGAACTTGCATGACATCTTTTGTCCTACCCTCCTGTGGAAGCGGGGTCCTATTGGAAACTAAGGGATATTAAGGCCTCTTTTTAATAGAGTACCGAACCAAAGCATTAACACTTAATTAATACATGAACTCCTCAAACTACAGTCATCACCGGGAGTGGTCCCGATTATTGTCACTTCGGGGTTGCCGGATCATAACACATAGTAGGTGACTGTTGACTTGCAAGATAGGATCAAGAACTCACATATATTCATGAAAACATAATAGGTTCAGATCTGAAATCATGGCACTCGGGCCCTAGTGACAAGCATTAAGCATGGCAAAGTCATAGCAACATCAATCTTAGAACATAATGGATACTAGGGATCAAACCCTAACTAAACTAGCTCGATTACATGGTAAATCTCATCCAACTCATCACTGTCCAGCAAGCCTATGATGGAATTACTCATGCACGGCGGTGAGCATCATGAAATTGGTGATGGAGGAAGGTTGATGATGACGACGACGACAATCTCCACTCTCCAGAGCCCCGAACGGACTCCAGATCAGCCCTCCTAAAAGAGTTTAGGGCTTGGCGGCGGCTCCGTATCATAAAACGTGATGAATCCTTCTCTCTGATTTTTTTCTCCCCGAATGCGAATATATGGAGTCAGAGTTGAGGTCGGTGGAGCCTCAGGGGGCCCACGAGACAGTGTGGGCGCCCCCACCCTCGTGGATAGGGTGTGGGCCCCTGGTCTTGATTCTTTCACCAATATTTTTTATATATTCCAAAAATATTCTCCGTGGATTTTCAGATCATTCCGAGAACTTTTATTTCTACACAAAAATAACACCATTGCAATTCTGCTGAAAACAACGTCAGTCCGGGTTAGTTCCATTCAAATCATGCAAGTTAGAGTCCAAAACAAGGGCAAAAGTGTTTGGAAAAGTAGATACGTTGGAGACGTATCAACTCCCCCAAGCTTAAACCTTTGCTTGTCCTCAAGAAATTCAGTTGACAAACTGAAAGTGATAAAGAAGAACTTTTACAAACTCTATTTGCTCTTGTTGTTGCAAATATGTAAAGCCAGCATTCAAGTTTTCAGCCAAGATTATGAACTAACCACATTCACAATAACTTTTAGGTCTCATGTTTACTCATATCAATGGCATAATCAACTAGAGAGCAATAATAATAAACCTCGGATGACAACACTTTCTCAAAACAATCATAACATGATATAACAAGTTGGTATCTCGCTAGCCCTTTTTGAGATCACAAAACATAAATGCAGAGTACCTCTGAAGATCAAGGACTGACTAGACATTGTAATTCATGGTAAAAGAGATCCAGTCATACTCAATGTAAATTAATAGCAATGTATGCAAATGACAGTGGTGCTCTCTGACTGGTGCTTTTTAATAAGAGGATGATGACTCAACATAAAAGTAAATAGATAGGCCCTTCGTAGAGGGAAGAAGTGATTTGTGGAGGTGCTAGAGCTTGAGTTTTAAAACAAAGATAAATAATATTTTGAGTGGTATACTTTCATTGTCAACATAACAACCAAGAGACTTCGATATCTTCCATGCTACACACATTATAGGCGGTTCCCAAACATAATGGTAAGGTTTATACTCCCCACCACCAACAAGCACACTCCACGGCTGGCCCGAAACAACGGGTACTGTCCATACCAACAACAGCCCTGGGGGAGTTTTGTTTAATTATTTTGATTTGATTTGAGCATGGGACTGGGCATCCCAGTTACCGGACATTTTCTCGTGAATGATGAGCCGAGTCCACTCATCGTGAGAATAACCCACCTAGCTTGGAAGATATAGACAACCCTAGTTGATACATGAGCTATTCGAGCATACAAAATAGAATTTCATTTGAAGGTTTAGAGTTTGGCACATACAAATTTACTTGGAACGGCAGGTAAATACCGCATATAGGAAGGTATGGTGGACTCATATGGAATAACTTTGGCGTTTATGGAAGTGGATGCACAAGCAGTATTCCCGCTTAGTACAAGTGAAGGCTAGAAAAAGACTGGGAAGCGACAACAATCGTGAACATGCATTAAAATTAATCAACAATGAGTGCAAGCATGAGTATGATATAAATCACCATGAACATAAATATCATGGAGGCTATGTTGATTTTGTTTCAACTACATGCGTGAAAATATGCCAAGTCAAACCACTTGAATCGTTCAAAGGAGGATACCACCCCATCATACCACATCACAACCATTTTAATAGCATGTTGGAACGCAAGGTAAACCATTATAAACTCCTAGCTAATTAAGCATGGCATGAGCAACTATAATATCTAATTGTCATTGCAAGCATGTTTCATTCATAATAGGCTGAATCAGGAATGATGAACTAATCATATTTACAAAAACAAGATAGGTCGAGTTCATACCAGCTTCTCTCATCTCAATCAGTTCATCATAAATCATCATTATTGCCTTTCACTCGCACGAGCGAACGGTGTGGAGGATAATAATAGTGCACGTGCATTGGACTAAGCTAGAATCTGCAAGCATTTAATACAAGGGAGAAGACAAGGTAATATGGCTCTTGGTTAAATCAACAGTAATGCATATGAGAGCCACTCAACATTTTCATCATGGTCTTCTCCTCTTGACCCCCAAAGAAAAGAAAAGAAATAAAACTATTTACACGAGAAAGCTCCTAACAAGCTAAAGAAGAATGATAAATCTTTTTGGGTTTTCTTTTAATTACTACTCCTACAGGCATCGAAAGTAAACTAGCTAAAAGCTACAACCAAATTTTTTTGTTTTTCTTAAGGTTTTTTTGACACACAAGAAGAAGACTTAGAAAAGAAAATAAACTAGCATGGATAGTACAATGAAAAAGTATGAGCACTGACAACTAGAATGAGTGTGTGAACATGAATGTAATGTTGGTGAGGAATACGTACTCCCCCAAGCTTAGGCTTTTGGCCTAAGTTGGTCTATGTCCACGGATCAAAGATACTCTCTCCAGTGTACGGAGGAGTGTCCTCTGGGTGCCACTGGCTGGCAATCTCCTCCGGACCCCACTGATAAACCGACTGCCGTTAAGGGTCAAGTGGTGGCTCCGGCTCAGGCTCTAAAACTTGTGCCAGGCTCCAGTACGCATAAACGACATCTGGCAAGTCGAGATACGTGCCTGAAAGTATATCAAACAAATAGGGTGCAGGCAAGGTAATAATCTCACAGTACTTTTTATCAAATATCAATTTATACTTCAATAATTTCTTCTGATCTTTAACAATAAAATCATGTGCTACCATACTCTTATAATCTAGAAAAACAGGGGGCAACAACTTCTTCTCCTTCTCATAATGCCTAATAGGTATCCTAAAGTGTTTAGCAAGGCGTGAAGCAAAGATGCCTCCGAAGATGGGGCCCTTTGTACGATTCAGACTTAATCGTTTAGCAATAACAACGCCTAAGCTAAAAGTGGTATCACGAAACAAAGCATGGCGCAAAATAATAATATCAGGGGCACTAAGATTTCCACTGTTCCCGCGACCAATTAAGCATCTACTAGCAAATATCGCAAAGTAGTGTAGAACAGGAAAATGTATACTAGTAATTCTTGCCTCTGAAATTTTCCTCGTTTCCCCTACAACGATCGTATCAATAAACCCCTCCACATCTTTACGATGTGGTTCCTCTAAGCTACCTGCAAAGGGTATCTTACAGACTTGACAAAAATTATAAAGTGACATCTCCTTAACCTCATCGTATAAGTGAAACTCCACTGAAGGTGGTGATTTCTTAGCATGGAAGTAAAAATTTTGCACGGAAATATTAGTGAGTAAGAGATACTGTTCGCATTCGTCGTGGAGGAAGCTGGTGAGGCCAGCATTCTTAGCCAAGTAATAAAAGTCTTCATAAATCCCGGCGGCTCTCGAGAACTCGTCACAAGGCCATTCACACGGCCAAACTTCCACAGCGCAAAGAAGGTTGTATTTGGGCTTCTTATTCTCCTCCTTCTGCTTATCCTCTGAGCTTTGGCTTGAAGAGCCTCTCAATAATCTCTTCAACATTTCTTCCTCTGCAAAATTTCTAAATTTTTTAGTGACTCTAAATAAAAATGAACCAAACTCAACAAGATTGATAGCAACTACTCCCACAAGTGCCTAGAGACTATATCATGCATTAGAACTACTTTTGACCACATAAATTTGACATGCAAGCTCAAGAACAGGGTCACCTTAGCAGCAAAAAATTGCAATAAATAAAGCACTAGAACAAAAACTAATTGGATCATTGGAGGAGTCACATACCGAAGAACAATCTCCCCAAACAGTTTTGTGAATGGAGCTTTGAGAAAGGAGATCGAAAATGGCAGTAAGATGAGCTAGAACACGGGTTTGAGCTATGTGTCGGCGTCGTGGGAACCAGGATACCCAGACCTGCCTGTCTGCGGGCCGCATCGCGCTCCTGCCATGGCTTGGTACGGCCCAGCTGATCGACCAGCTGCTCAAGGCCTTCGCGAGGGGGCTGGACCTCGCGAGGAGAATGACGTCAAGACCTCCTCAGGAGTGGCCTCGACTAGGTTGCTCCGGAGGGGCAGAGAATCCAAGGCCAAGCCTGCCTCAGGAGGAGGCAGTGACGCACCGCGCCATCGGGTGCCAGCAGCGCAGTTGCCGTTTTGGTGCAAGGGGGACAGCGCAGGCGCAGGTTCCCGAGGAGCAGGACAAATGTTTCCCCATTGGTGCAACAAGACCGAAGACCGCAAGGACGACAAGGAGAATGTCACCACCGAGCCCACCACCACGTCATCGCCGGATCCCTTTGCAGGCGAAGACTGCTTTTGTCAGGGTAGGAATGTCCTTGTGTTCCCGCTCAAAATGGCCGTTGTGGGATCCCTTCCCGCCTAAACATTTCAGGGGAAGAGGACCCTGGCCGCCTATATAAGTAGCTAGGATCTCCACTATGGAAGGGGATCAGATCCAGTAACTTTGCCCTCGCATAAGGAAGCAAGAACTCCTGCCTCCTGACCCTCCTGAGCTCCCCTCCTAAGCTCAGGAACCACTGTAATCATCCATATTCAAGCCCTCCCGAGGCCAATCCACCAAAGCAGGAAGTAGGGTTTTACACCGCAAGGTGTCCTGAACCTGGGTAAGCTCTTGTGTGCTTTACCCGTTGTTCACTTGAATCTCTTCACTGGACGAGGGCGAGACGCTAGGTAGACGTGAGTGGGAGAGATCTTCGGTTACGCCCCTGTGTTCGAAGTTCTTGGGTTTGCGGAGCCCGTAATCCGACATTTGGCGCGCCAGGTAGGGGGCATGTCGAAATCTCGCCTCTCCGAAGACCTCGTCCCGCTTTCGTCCGTCGACCCCGCGTCACCCCGCCTCAACGGATCGCGGCCCCGATGGCAGAAGCGCATCAGACGCGCGCGGAAGCCTGCGGCGCTCGCACTGCTCGTGCGTCGCCCTTCGGCTACGGGACTCGCCATCACCCGGCCTTGATCGGGGCCGACGACACGATGAGCACCACCGACCCGCCGCTTGGGGACCGACAGCACCCACCGCCCACACGACGCCAAAGCCGCGCAGCAGCACGGGCTGCCGAGCACGAGGCAGCAAGTTCGCGGGACCTGCGCGAAATGGCAAATATGAGGGCCGCGCTGCTGGCGGCGAGAGAGCTGCTAAGGTGCCGGTTACTCGATACCGGCCATGACGCGCTGCTCCTCAGGGTGGCCGAGCTCCTCGATGCCGCTAGCATAGGAGCCGAGCCATTCTGCTTCCACACAACGACGCCAGGAACCGGGGGCCGCGCCGGGCGTGCCCGGTCACCCGTGTGGTCAAGACCTACGGCGACCTACGAGGGCGACACGGGGTATGACCCCCTGAACCCTGTGTATGACGCCACCCCTCTGCCTCGAAGTCCTTTGAACCTAGGTACCGCCCCTGCCGAGGAACCATTAGGAAGCCACCACAGGACTACGCCCGACGCTGGATGCGACTAGGCACCGGCACGAGGGGGCTCGGGGGCAGAAGGTCGGGGGCCAGACCTCCCGCTTTTGGCCCTCAACTCTCCGCCGTCACCACCAACGGCCATGGAGCACGAATGAAACACCACGGGTGCCTGCAGGGGCCGGCACTCGTGGCACTGGTCGTAGGCCTCGGGCTGACGGCATCTCTGGCCCTGGGCCTCGGTAGGCCAAGGAGACACCCCAGGTACCGCGTCAAGACAGAAAGGGAGGGAAGGCTCGGGTCAGGCCCTCGTCCCCTCACGCGTGACCCGTCGCGCATGAGCCCGCCCTGGATTTCACCAGGGGCTCGCCGGCGGCGGGTATGATGCGCTTGGGGAGGGGCCTTCTTTCCCTCCGTTCAGACTCAAGACGCAGCGCCTCCCGGCGTACCATCCCCCGGGCTGCGGAGGGTGCGTCTGGAGGCGGTATGGCAGCCTGTCCTACGCGCACCAGGAGGGCCCAGGACCGCGACTCCGTCCCCCTGCTCACGTAATCCTGTATCCTCTGGGCTCGACCCTGATCAAGAGGGCTCAGGGGCCATTAGGAGCGTGGGTGGGGCGGGGTCCCCCCTCGCAACTCAGGACGCCGCGTCTCTAGACGACGTTAGCCCCCAGGGGCGAAGCGCGCTCGGAGATCGCGTAAGCGGTGTACCTAGTGCTCGGCAGGGGGGCCTATAGCCAAGGTCCCATCCCCCCACCATGCGCAATGTCCCACCTCACGCCTTCTGTTGAGTTCATGGCGGGAGCGGACTAGCGTGGGGCGAGGCCCTCAAAGGGAAGGGGCGGGCACGTCAGAAGATCTCCGCTCGTGACACTCTCACGTAATAATGAGTGGGGATGTACATGCCCCAGAGTCCCAGAAGCGTCGCCCTAGGGCCTCGGGGGCTCTCTCCCACGTCCTAGTGGATGCACCATGCTCCGCGTTGGCCGTCCACACTGCCCTCCAATGGCTATGCCCACACCCGCCGGTGGTAGCCCTATGCTCCGCGCTGGGAGAAGACCAAAGACCTGCTTAGGGGCCGGACGCGGCCCTCCTTTTACCATTCGCCTTTGCCTCCTTTGTATCTGCTTTTTTCAAGTCGATCCCCGCGGCTGCACGACTCGTTTTTCGAATTAAAGGGGGAGAGTTTTTTGTTCGTGTTTTGCGATTTTCGCTGAGTTTTCCTTCGCCCAGCCATTTTTTCGCCTTGCTCGGCTAAGCCGGACTACGTCCGCGACCCCGCCCAATCACTCCTCGCGAGCAGGGGCCGAGGCGTGGGCGCACGTCCTGTCTGCTCCGCGACCGGACCGCCAATCCTCTTGCGCCAACTGCAGGTACTCGCTAGACGCGCCCGGACGGGGTCGGTGGGCGCTCCTCTCGGAAATGCAACAAGGGCCTGAGGTCTTAGCCTCAGGGACAAACGTCACCAGGGAGTGCTTAAACCCATTCTTACAGTGCTTAAACCCATTCTTACATCTTCAAAAGCTTAAGTCTGGCGACATTCATCTTACCCGGCTCTGGAGCCACAACCAAAAACTAACCTACAGCAGGAGCTTGACTAAGCTTCAGCATCTTCGTCAGAACCATCGGTGTCGCCCCCCTCAAGCACCGGCGCGTCATCGATGGCTGGAATGAGCTCCGTCACCAACACGTCCACGTGATCGCTCACCCATCCATCCAAGGGGCCAACGACCGCCTTAGGCGCAGGCTCCAGCGAGGCCCCGAAGTCCGTACGAGGGTCAAGACAGAGCAAGTTACCAAAGATACGGGAGACCGCACGCGTGAGGATGTCGTGGCTCTGCTCCTCAACAAGCTACTGAGCCTTCATGACCCTGCCTTCAAGACGCTCCACCGCTCTGGTGAAGAACCCGAGATATCCGGCGTCATCATCAACCAGAGGGTCATCAACCCTCGAGTCAAGGAGCTCACCCAGGGCCCGGACGGCCCTGTGCCGCAAGGCCTCGAACATCTTCGAGCGGGTGTGCTGCATTCCACGAGCTCGCGCGGCCTCCTCGGAGTTCCGGGCCGCGATAGTGGAAATGTCTTCCACCTGCTTGTGGAAGCAGGACAGCTCCGCCCTGGCAGCAGCGCGAGCCTTCTCCGATGCCCGCTCACGGCGCTCCGCTGCGGCACAGGCCTCCCTCGACACCCGCTCACGACGCTCGGCTGCGGCGCGAGCCTTCTCCGACACTTGCAGACGGCGCTCGACATCCGCCAGTTTGCTCTTGAGAGCCGTGACCTCCTTCTGGAGTTCCTTGCGCTTATCAGCAAAGCGAGTCTCATGAAGCCCCAGCTTCTCGCGGTAATCCTTTCGCAGGCGCTCTGCCTCCTTGGCAGCCTTCCTCGCGACATCCTCGCGGCCATCAAGATTGCCCTTGGCTTCGGATACCTGGCGCTCCATCGTCTCCAGGCGCTCACGCTCCATGTTCAGCTCCATCGCCTCGAGTGCTAGCACCTCCTCTCGCGCTGAGAGGCCCACTGGGCTGTCATCATCGGCCGCGGGCGCGGCAAGGGCAGCCCTTCGTGTACGAACCTAACGCTCAAGCGCGGCATTCGAGGCTTCAAACTCACGCTCACGCACCTCATCTGCTGCGCGGCGGCGGTCGGCATCTCAAGCCTCTTCCAGGGCGTGGTTGCAAGCCTCCTGTGCCGCGGCAGCGGACGCTTCCGCCTTCTTTAGGGCGGTTTCATGTTGCAACAGGCTCAGGTTAACGACGGTCCTCAACTGGCGCCAGCCCTTCACCAGAAGCAGGCCCTCGGCCTCGACGCACCTATCCACTTCAGCAACCTCGACCTCGAGGCGCTTCAGGGCGTTTGACGCCTCCCGCACAAGATCATGACGGACCATGCTCCTGCGTAGCGCGAGTTCCAGGAGGCGACCGGGCTCGTCCACGACATCCGCGCTGCCCAAAGGGGGTTCTCCTTCTCCCCCTACTTCAGCATGCGCCTCGGGGCTAACCCCAGGAGCGCGCGCTGCCACCGGCGCGAGGGGCAGGTGTGGTCCTAATGGGCGGTCAGCCGTCCGGGCTGCCTTAAGAGCTTGTTGATCCATGATGTAGACAAGCACCGGGACACGAGATGGGCCCCCGACGCATCAAGAGCTGCCTTGCCCCAGAAGCACTCGGGGGCTGGGAGCATGACCCACGTGGTAGGGTCCGGGCGCGACCTCATGAACCCGCGCGAGGCCTTCCGAAGACCCAGCATGGTCCGGAGGAGGGACATGGGCGGAAGCTTCTACGAGCCTCGCCAAGCGGCTCGGGAATGAGCCAGAGGAAACCCTGCGGAGCAAGGGGTCGGGAGAACCATATTGGGAAGAACAGGAAGAGCCAAGGAACACGCACCTGCCCGGTACAATCAGGTTCATCCTCTTCAGAGCCCTCGGGTTAGGGCCGTAACTACCCCTCAAACTCCGTGTCTTGCCTAGCGCCGCGAAGGACGACAAGAGGCCGCTTGAGGCAGATACGCCTAGGCCCGGAGCAGGGCCGCGGCGGACGCCCGCGGCCAGCGCTCCATCTCCCGCCGCGACGTCCTCCGGACTCGCCCCGACCGGAGACTGTTGTGCCTCCCCTTCAGCCACCCCAGGAGCCAGCGGCGCATCAGTACCTTCCGCCACCTCCGTCGACTCTGGTGCCCGCGCTTCATCCGCTTGCTCCAAGGGCGGAGAGGACCCTGGATCAGGGGCTCCACTTGACGCGTCCGCCCCGGAAGGGAAAGTTGGGCTCCTGAGCCCTGGCACCACCACCAAGGGATCGTCATGAGGATCAGAGGTGCCCCCCGGCAACAGTCCCCGCGCATCGAAGCGGGGCATCTTCTCAGCGAAAGCTGTTCCGGCCATAGGAGCCAAGTACAAGGGAGTCGCGGAGACAGGGTGTGGTTGAGGCACTCCGCCGACGAGTAGCCGCAGCAGCCCCTGGAGCATCTCAGGAGGAAGCTTCTTCCGCTGAAGTCGCGCACGATCATCAAGACCGGAGAGGGCCCACATTGGGCGAGAGTGGCGCTGAAGCGGGGCGACACGTAGGACAAGGAAGTCCCTCTCCACCATCACGAGGTTCAACCCATTCCTCCTCAGGCTGGCCAGCCGACACATAACTGGCTCCACCCGTGGATCCGTGAGGGCCTCGTGCTCCCAGCCCGAGTTCAACACCGCCGGCGCGTCAAGAAGGTGGAACTGGGGGCTGTACACAGTAGCATGAACGTACACCCACTGCCGGCGAAACTCCGCCGTAATCGGGTGGAGCGAGAAGTCGATTCCGGAAGCAGCAGTCGCCTCCACCTCACGCAGCGACACTGTGATGGCCTGGCTTATTAGGGATGATAGACTACTCATATCAATAAGGAATTCCTTCTTTTCCGAGAGCCCATTCGGATAGAACTCCAAAGTTAAGCGTGCTCTGCTTGGAGTAGTTTCAGGATGGGTGACCGACCGGGAAGTTGCTCCCGGGTGCGCACGAGTGAGGACAAAGTGCGCAGAAAAGACTAGTATTGATATGTGAGGCCAGTCTAGATCCCGCCAGGAGTAACGACCACCGGCGGGTGTGTCCGGGGCGTTACAAGTTGGTATCAGAGCCGACCCTCGCGGTTACACGGATGTTTGCGGGCAGTTTGCAGTCATGTTGTGCATGACGTTTGTGACCCGTCGTGGCACACGGCATGGCACATGTGCTATCCTGGAAGCACAGACGGTTGTGCCAAGAGGGAACGTTCCTGTGGCCCGACGAGGACGTCGGTTCCTCTGAGTGAGGGTGTATGTGATGGCCTGGCTTATTAGGGATGATAGACTACTCATATCAATAAGGAATTCCTTCTTTTCCGGGAGCCCATTCGGATAGAACTCCAAAGTTAAGCGTGCTCAGTTTGGAGTAGTTTCAGGATGGGTGACCGACCGGGAAGTTGCTCCCGGGTGCGCACGAGTGAGGACAAAGTGCGCAGAAAAGACTAGTATTGATATGTGAGGCCAGTCTAGAACCCGCCAGGAGTAACGACCACCGGCGGGTGTGTCCGGGGCGTTACAGACACGCACCCCGAGCGCTGCCCCTGTCGACCTGGGAGAGGGCGAAGAAGTGGCGAAGCAGGGCCACGGACGGAGAAACACCGACGAAAGCTTCGCATAGAAATGCGCAGCCAGAGAGGAGGATGATGGACCCATGGTCTAGGTGCAGCGCCCAAATCTGGTAATGCGTGAGCACCGCGTAGAAGAAGGCAGAAAAAGGAGGGAGGAAACCCCCAAAGATGGCGTGGAGGTGGAGCTGGATGTCATTGGCGCCTAGCTCCGCCGTCGGCCAGGAGGCGAGCCAGACCCGGGTCGGCCCCCACTCGTTAGATGCGTCGGCCAAGGCACGACGCACCTTGTCCAAACCCTCCCGATTCACCACGAGGGAGCGACCCAGCGCCGGCTCGAGCACCGGCGGCGGTGTGGCAGATTCGCCGGTTCCCCTCTTCTTCGCCCTACGCGGCATGGAGGCAAGGAAGGAGGGGGCAAAGAAGGTAAGGAAAGGGAGGAAGCGATTGAAGGGAAAGAAAGCAGGGGCGGCAGCAGGAAGTCCGCCTATCGGTTCTGCGATTGGCAAAACGCACGACTCCCAAGACTGCATGGGAAGTGGAGTCGCCCACGTCCCATCCAACCGTCGCGCGCTAGCCTGGCCCGCAGCCTTTTGGGGCCTGCGACGCTTCGTCCTTGACTAAGGCTTCGCCTTGAAGCCAACTCCGCTCGTGCCTTGGGCCCGGGGGCTACTGTCAGCGTCCTGGGAACCAAGGTACCTAGACCTGCCTGTCTGCGGGCCGCATCGCGCTCCTGCCACAGCCTGGTACGGCCCAGCTGATCGACCAGCTGCTCAAGGCCCTCACGAGGGGGCTCTACCTCGCGAGGAGAACGACGTCAAGACCTCCTCAGGAGCAGCCTCGGCTAGGTTGCTCCGGAGGGGCGGAGAATCCAAGGCCAAGCCTGCCTTAGGAGGAGGCAGTGACGCACCGCGCTAGCGGGTGCCAGCGCATGCGAGCAGCGCAGTTGCCGTTTTGGTGCAAGGGGGACAGCGCAGGCGCATGTTCCCGAGGAGCAAGACAAGGGTTTCCCCATTGGAGCAACAAGACCGAAGACCACAAGGTCGACAGGGAGGATGTCACCACCGAGCCCACCACCGCGTCATCGCCGGATCCCTTTGCAGGCGAAGACTGCTTTTGTCAGGGTAGGAACGTCCTTGTGTTCCCGCTCAAAATGGCCGTTGTGGGATCCCTTCCCGCCTAAACATTTTGGGGGAAGAGGACCCTGGCCGCCTATATAAGTAGCTAGGATCTCCACTATGGAAGGGGATCAGATCCAGAAACTTTTCCCTCGCATAAGGAAGCAAGAACTCCTGCCTCCTGACCCTCCTGAGCTCCCCTCCTATGCTCAGGAACCACTGTATTCATCCATATTTAAGCCCTCCCGAGGCCAATCCACCAAAGCAGGAAGTTGGGTTTTACACTGCAAGGTGGCCTGAACCTGGGTAAACTCTTGTGTGCTTTACCTGTTGTTCGCTTGAATCTCTTCACTAGACAAGGGCGACACGCTAGGTAGACATGAGTGGGAGAGATCTTCGTTCACGCCCCTGTGTTCGAACTTCTTGGGTTTGCGGAGCCCGTAATCCGACACTATGGGAGGATTTTTTCTGGAGAAAGATGAAGTGTGTGGGTGCTTGAATAGGTGGAGAGGGGCCACATGGGGCCCACAAGGCAGGGGGCACGCCCAGGGGGTGGCGCGCCCTGTACCCTCGTGGCCAGGTGGTGTGGCCCCCTGATGTGTTCTCAGTGCCAAATATTCTAGAAAAAACATATTTCATTTTCGGAACATTTGGGGAACTTTTATTTTCGGGGTATTTTTTTATTGCAAGGATAACTCAGAAAACAGACAAAAAACTATTTTTGCTAAATTTGATCCAAATAATAGAAAGTAAAAAGAGGGTACAGAGAGTTGTGCTTTCTAACTTCATCCATCTCATGCTCATCAAAAGGAATCTATTAACAAGGTTGATCAAGTCTTGTTAACAAACTCTTTCCGAATAACATGAAACCGAAGAATTTTTGAATAACACTAGGTTACCTCAATGGGGATATGTATGTCCCTAACAATAAGAATATCATATTTCTTCTTGACAGTAGGGAGAGGGAATTCAAAACCTCCAATTAAGGATGGCAATTTTACCCATGGACATGGATACCCATGGATATCCGACCCGTATGGACGGGGTTTGGATATGCTGTTGCGCCCATGGGCGACGCCCAAACACGACCCGATTACTCATGGGTAGGGCATGGAGATAATCTTGTACCCATGTATATATCCAAACCCGACCTGATAGTATGACTTAATGGCAATATTCTGCTATCCTTACCCCATAGTCACATGTCCCACTGTAATTTCACCCATTATAATCTAAAACATTTTGAGCAAATTGCACAATCCCCACCGTAACATTTATTAGTTGACATTCAATCCCCGCCTTAATATTATTTTAGCCCCTTCTGATCCTGTTATGCATGTTGTTAAATGACTCATCATTAAGTATCAACCCCATCTCCTATTCTTGCTCCTCCTACATCTGGAGAGATGGTCGACACTGTCGGCCGCTATCTCCATGTATGTACATATGGTTGAGCACTTCAATAGCCAGCACCGCTGGCCTTCGACAACGCGACTTCGTATCCCCTCGACCTCTGTGTCTCTACTTTTCACACGTGCATTTATGCATGGGTGCAACAACCTATGTGCACATTGTATTATGTCTTATCTATATGTCTTGAGAGGGCCCCATGGATATCCAATGGATATGGATATCCATCGAGTTTGGACATGGACACAAATTTTTGCCCATGTTTTTTTTTCATGGACGGACAGAGACTGTCTTCGTGGATATGGATATGGATTTGATATTACTCAACCCGCTCCAAACCCGGCCCATTGCCATCCTTACCTCCAATAATAATCATTGAAAATTTTCCAATAGAATTGATACTGTGGACTTGAGGTTGTTTCCTCGAAAAATGTACCGTATGCTCATTACCATTAACATGAAAAGTGACATTGCCTTTGTTTCAATAAATAACAACACTTGCAGTATTCAAAAAAGGTCTACCAAGGATAATCGACATACTATCGTCCTCAGGAATATCAAGAATAACAAAGTTTGTTAAAATAGTAACGTTTGCAACCACAATATGCACATCCTCACAAATATCGACATGTATAGCAGTTGATTTATCGGCCATTTGCAAATATATTTTAGTAGGTGTCAACTTATTCAAATCAAGTCTACGTTATAAAGAGAGAGGCATAACACTAACACCGGCTCCAAGATCATATAAAGCAGTTTTAACATAGTTTCCTCTAATGGAGCATGGTATAGTTGGTACTCCTGGATCTCCTAGTTTCTTTGGTATTCCACATTCAAAAGTATAATCAACAAGCACGGTGGAAATTTCAACTTCATGTATCTTTCTTTTATTTGTAATAATATCTTTCATATACTTAGCATAAGGATTTGTTTTAAGCATATCAATCAAATGCATACGCAAAAAGATAGGTCTAATCATTTCAGCAAAGCACTCAAAATCCTCATCATCCTTTTTCTTGGATGGTTTAGGAGGAAAAGGCTTGGGTTTCTGAACCCATGGTTCTCTTTCTTTGCCGTGCTTCCTAGCAACGAAGTCTCTCTTATCATAACGTTGATTCATTGATTGTGGGTTATCAAGATCAACAGCAAGTTCAATCTCTACATCATCGTTATTGCTAGGTTGAGCATCATCATGAACATCATCATTATAATTATCACTAGGTTCATGATCAATACCAGATTGTGTTTCAGCATCAGAAATAGAAATATCATTGGGATTCTCAGGTGTGTCAACAACAGGTTCACTAGAAGCATGCAAAGTCCTATCATTTTTCTTTTTCTTTTTCTTAGAAGGACTAGGTACATTAACATTAGTTCTCCGAGAATCTTGCTCAACTCTCTTAGGGTGGCCCTTGGGTGTAGAGGTTCCTGAGTCATTCTACCCCCTCTAGTCATAACTCTAACAACATTATCATTTTTGTTACTATTTAATCCATTGAGTAAATCATTTTGTGCTTTAAGTACTTGTTCTACTTGAGTGGTAACCATAGAAGCATGTTTACTAATGATTTTAAGTTCACCTTTAACTCTAGACATATAATCACTCAAGTGTTCAATCATATAAGCATTACGTTTCAATTGTCTACCAACATAAGCATTGAAGTTTTCTTGTTTAACAATAAAATTTTTCAAACTCATCTAAGCATTGGCTAGCAGACTTATAATGAGGAATATCACCTTCATCAAATCTATAGAGAGAATTTACCTTTACTACCTGTGTCGGGTTATCAAGACCATGTGTTTCTTCAATAGGTGGTAAATTCTTAACATCTTCAGCTTTAATACCTTTTTCTTTCATTGATTTCTTTGCCTCTTGCATATCTTCAGGATTGAGAAATAGAGTACCCATTTTCTTCGGAGTTGGCTTAGGAGTTGGTTCAGGAAGTGTCCAATTATTTTCATTAATCAACATATTATTCAATAGCAATTCAGCTTGATCAACAGTTCTTTCCCTGAAAACACAACTATCCAGGTGGTCTCTGGAAGCATCGGTTAGTACATTATAAAAGATATCAAGTATTTCATTTTTCTTAAGAGGATGATCAGACAAAGCATTAAGTAATTGGAGAAGCCTCCCCCAAGCTTGTGGGAGACTCTATTCTTCAATTTGCACAAAGTCATATATTTCCCTTAAGGCAGCTTGTTTCTTATGAGCGGGAAAATATTTAGTAGAGAAGTAATAAATCATATCCCCGAGACAACCAGGATCAAGAGAATTAAACCATGTTTTAGCATCACCCTTTAACGAGAACGGAAATAACTTAAGGATATAGTAGTAGCGAATTTTTTTCCTCATTGGTGAATAGGGTGGCTATATCATTTAACTTAGTAAGATGTGCCACAACAGTTTCAGATTCATAACCATGGAAAGGATCAGATTCTACCAAAGTAATTAACTCAGGATCGACAAAGAAATCATAATTCTTATCGGAAATACAGATAGGTGAAGTAGCAAAAGCAGGGTCATACTTCATTCTAGCATTCAAAGACTTTTCTTTCAGCTTGGCTAATAGTTTCTTAAGATCACACCTATCATTGCAAGCTAAAAGATGTCTAGCAGTTTCTTCATGCATAACATAACCCTCAGGCACAACAGCCAATTCATATCTAGGGGGACAATCTTCATCATCACTTTCATCAATATCACCAGTTTCAATAATTTCATTCTCTCTAGCCCAAGCAAGTTGTTCATCAAGAAATTTACCTAGTGGCACATTATTATCAAGCATAGAAGTAGTTTCATCATAAGTATCATGCATAGCAGAAGTGGCATCATCAATAGCATGTGACATATCAGATTCAAAAGTAGGTGTAGGTGTCGCAAATTTACTCATAACAGAGGGTGAATCAAGTGCAGAGCTAGATGGCAGTTCCTTACCTCCCCTCGTAGTTGAGGGATAAATCTTGGTTTTTTCGTCTTTCAAGTTCTTCATAGTGATCAACAGATATAAATCCCAAGTGACCCAAAGAATATAGTTATGCTCTCCGGCAACAGCGCCAGAAAATAGTCTTGATAACCCACACGTATAAGGGGTCGCAACCGTTTTTGAGGGTAGAGTATTGAACCCAAATTTATTGATTCGACACAAGGGGATCCAAAGAATATTCTCAAGTATTAGCAGTTGAGTTGTCAATTCAACCCCACCTGAAAGACTTAATATCTGCAGCAAAGTATTTTGTAGCAAAGTAGTATGGAAGTAATGGTAACGGTGGCAAAAGTAACAATAGCAGTTTTGTAGTAATTGTAACAGTGACATCGGAAAAGTAACTAAGCAAAGATCAATATGTGAAAAGCTCGTAGGCATTGGATCAATGATGGATAATTTTGTCGGATGCGATTCCTCATGTAATAGTTATAACATAGGGTGACAGAGAACTAGCTCCAGTTCATCAATGTAATGTAGGCATGTATTCTGAATATAGTCATACATGCTTATGGGAAAGAACTTGCATGACATCTTTTGTCCTATCCTCCCATGGCAGCGGGGTCCTATTGGAAACTAAGGGATATTAAGGACTCCTTTTAATAGAGTACCTGACCAAAGCATTAACACTTAGTGAATACATGAACTCCTCAAACTACGGTCATCACCGGGAGTGGTCCCGATTATTTTCACTTCAGGGTTGCCGGATCCTAACACATTGTAGGTGACTATTGACTTGCAAAATAGGATCAAGAACTCACATATATTCATGAAAACATAATAGGTTCATATCTGAAATCATGGCACTCGTGCCCTAGTGACAATCATTAAGCATGGCAAAGTCATAGCAACATCAATCTTAGAACATAATGGATACTACGGATCAAGCCCTAACAAAACTAACTCGATTACATGGTAAATCTCATCCAACCCATCACCGTCCAACAAGTCTACGATGGAATTACTCATGCATGGTGGTGAGCATCATGAAATTGGTGATGGAGGAAGGTTGATGATGACGACGGTGACGATCTCCACTATCCGGAGCCCCGAACGGACTCCAGATCAGCCCTCCCGAAAGAGTTTAGGGCTTGGTGGCGGCTCCGTATCATAAAACGCGATGGATCCTTCTCTCTGATTTTTTTCTCCCCGAACATGAATATATGGAGTCGGAGTTGAGGTCGGTGGAGCCTCAGGGGGCCCACGAGATAGGGGGCGCGCCCAGGAGGGTGGGCGCGCCCCCACCCTCGTGGACAGGGTGTGGGACCCCTGGTCTTGATTCTTTCGCCCATCTTTTTTATATATTCCAAAAATATTCTCTGTGGATTTTCATATCATTCCGAGAACTTTATTTCTGCACAAAAATAACACCATGGCAATTCTGCTGAAAACAGCGTCAGTCCGGGTTAGTTCCATTCAAATCAAGCAAGTTAGAGTCCAAAACAAGGGCAAAAGTGTTTGGAAAAGTAGATACGTTGGAGACGTATTAAGTACCGCTCCGGCACGTGGTAGTACCGCAGGGGCCTGCGATAGTAACGCATCGAGCAAGCGGTAGTACCACTGCTCCCAGCCCAGACGCTGGTGCACACGACAGTATGCGCGAAAGTTATTTTTTACTTCCGCCCCTACACGGTAGTACCGCTTCCTGTGAGCGGTAGTACCGTGTCAGACTTTTGCACAATCCCAAACTCAGCGGAAGTAGTCACGGACGTAATTTATTTCGTCCATGCTTTTTCCAGCCGAGTAGAGCCCTGCCTTGTGGTAGTACTGCAAGGGCGCGCGGTAGTACCGCTTCGGCGGTTCTACCGTTCACCGCCCTATGCAACATGACCTCGCCTCGACCCTTGCACACTAGCGGTAGTACCACACCGGCTTGCGGTAGTACCACACCGGCTTGCGGTAGTACCGCGACCAGTTGCGGTAGTACCACGACTCCGTGCGGTAGTACCGCTTGTCGCGGGCTGAGTTAGTGGGTAACGATTGGATCTTTTCCTCCACTACATAGAGGGGGTCTTATTCTCCAAGAAGACTACCTCTTCCCTCCATAAGCTTCATTGTTGCTCAAAGCTCCATTTTCGCCCGATCTCTCTCCCAAGCCAATCAAACTTGTTGATTTTTCTAGGGATTGGTTGAGAAGGCCCCGATCTACACTTCCACCAAGAGAAATTTGATCCCCCCACTAATCCCTTGGGCATCTTGTTACTCTTGGGTGTTTGATCACCCTAGACGGTTGAGGTCACCTTGAAGCCATATTCCATTGTGGTGAAGCTTCATGGTGTCACTGGGAGCCTCCAATTAAGTTGTGGAGATAGCCCCAACCTTGTTTGTAAAGGTTTGGTTGCCGCCTTCAAGGGCACCAATAGTGGATTCACGGCATCTCGCATTGTGTGAGGGCGTGAGGAGAATATGGTGTACCTAGTGGCTTCTTGGGGAGCATTGTGCCTCCCCGCCGCTCCAATGGAGACATCCTTCCTATCAAAGGGAAG
This sequence comes from Secale cereale, assembly GCA_902687465.1. Classification (NCBI taxonomy): domain Eukaryota; kingdom Viridiplantae; phylum Streptophyta; class Magnoliopsida; order Poales; family Poaceae; genus Secale; species Secale cereale. The sequence goes on from LR738712.1 coordinate 457,922,877, forward strand.
GAACTTTGGTAACACATCCTCGTCTCCATCGGTTCCACTCTTGGTTATCTCTTACCTTTACTTGTGCAAGCTTATATTATGCTGTATACCTTGCTTGCTTGTGTGCTTCTTATTGTTGCATCATATAGGTTGCACACCTAGTTGCATATCTAGACAACCTATTTTGATGCTAAGTTTTATTTGGTAAAGAAAAGCTAAAAATTGTTAGTTGCCTATTCACCCCCCCTCTAGTCAACCATATCGATCCTTTTATCGTGTTCCCCTCCGGCGGAGTGCCGGAAAATGGCTCTAGATTGGATCTCGTGGCTCTGGAACTTGCGGCGGCTAAAATAAAATTTCGTCGACTCCCCTAGGGTTTCTGGAATATTGGAGTATTTATAGAGTGAAGAGGAAGTGCGGGAGGCCACCGAGGTGGGCACAACCCACCTAGGCACGCCAGGGGGCCCAGGCGCTCCCTGGTGGGTTGTGCTCCCCTTGGAGCCCCCGTCTAGTACTTCTTCAGCCCATCATGTGTCTTCTGGCCTAGAGAAAATCTCCAAAAAGTTTCGCTGCATTTGGACTTTGTTCGGTATTGATTTTCTGTGGTGTAAAGAACAAGCAAAAAACAACAACTGGCATTGGGCACTATGTCAATAGGTTAGTCCAAAAAATGATATAAAATGATTGTAAAACATCCAAGAATGATAATATATTAGCATGGAACAATAAAAAAATTATAGATACGTTGGAGACGTATCAGATATTACTAGTGGAAAGTCCGATAATAGTTAGGAGTCCCTGATGGGATTCGGGACATCAAGAGGAGCTCCAGAATGGTCCGTAGGTAAAGATTTATATAAGGGAAGTCATATTTAGGGTTCCGGAAAATTTTGGGCATTTTTGGTAGAGTACCGGGAAGCTTCTAGAAGGTTTCAGTGGTTCCACCATGGGGCCCAAATACCCAAAAAGGTCCCACATGGACCGAGGGTTGGGGCTACATCCCACATGGGTTGGCCGCACCGTTCCCCAAGGCACATGTCATTTAAATCTAGAGATGAGTTCTTATCTCTAGATTGAAAGGGTTGAATATAGAGATAAGATGTTATCTCCAAGTTTAAGGGGATTTATCCATTGTGGCTAGCTGTAGGAGGGTTTAGGACACCCTCCCCTACCCCTAGCCTATATAAACAAGGCGAGGAGCATGGGGTATCTACCCCTTCTCCCATGTTCGTTGCCTCTCCCAACTCCTCCCACCAATCTCCGGTACACGCTTGGCGAAGCCCTGTCGGAATTCCACTTCCACCATGACCACCACCTCACCGTTGGGCAGTCCCGGACTCATCTACCACCTCACCCTTGCTTGCTAGATCAATGAGGAGAGGACGCCATCGAGCTGAACGTGTGCTAAACTCGGAGGTGTCGTCAGTTTGGCACTATATCGGATTGGATCGTGATTGGATCACCAAGGGTACAACTACATCCACCGTGTTAAATACGCTAATGCTTTTGGTCTACAAGGGTACATAGACTCAATCCCCTCTCATTGTTATGCATCTCATATATTGAAGCTTGGGTGTTTTGTAGGATTTTTTATTTTTATTTTCATACAATGTTCCCAACCAAGTTCTTACATTGCCAATGCATACAATTAATTGATCCGAGCATTCCTAGAAACCCTTTGGCCTCTCCAATAGCCAACAACTCTTCTATCTCCTACACACTTGGTTCTCTCAGATACTCTGCTCCAAAGTCCAAACACCTTCACCAGTGTCGGTACTAAAATCGGCAGATCTCGGGTAGCTAGGGGGTCCCGTACTGTGGATCTGGGATTGATGGGTTACATGAGATGAAGGAGAAAGTATTTACCCAGGTCCGGGCCCTCTCAAACAGGTAAAACCCTATGTCCTGCTTTGATTATATTGATGATGATGTATCGAGTATAGGCTAGATCTACCTCAAGATCATAAGTTGTGTTCTAACCCCGAGGCCAGATGATTGTGGTTGTGAATGTGTCCCTATGGACTAAGCCCCTCAATTTATATAGGTACTAGGGATATCTAGGGTTACACATGGTTGGTTGTCAACTAGGGATACACATGCCGACGGCCCGGAGTACTACTTGAAGTACACACCAAGTCTTTGGGAGAGTCGATCTTGATTACGCCCAAATTCGAGGCTTCCAGAGTCCTTCCTTATAAGAATGGTGGGCTATAGGCTTGGCCCATGGACTATGGGCCAACTAGGTTCATACCCCCTAGTCTAGGACACCGTCAGTAGCCCCTGAACTTGTCTTCATATCTGAGGACAAAATCTTCCTCGAGTATGTGACTTTAGCTTGAGGTCTCCGGCTTGACAGGCAAGTTACCTTCTTTAGATGATCTTCCGTGTATTTCGTGATTCTTTTACATTAATAGCATTTACCAAGCCCGTCCTTAAAGGGATTGCTTGTTAACCACATGTTTCCCAGACTCAATCGTCAATATCTAAATACTTGGGATAACTTAACCTCGAAAGCCAACCACATTGGTCTGAATAGTGCCCTTGTCCTGACAGCTGTTATTGAACCACCACCACTCACGGCGCACGAGCCAGTTATCGTGACTCGAGTTGTGGCCCAAGGCAACACTCTTACTGGCATGTCTCATCAAGGCAGAGATCGTGCATGTATTTCGCGGACATCATCAAGATTAATTTTACCATGTGCGCACATAACGGCATCTAGCATTAGGACGTGGCAATTTTTCCGGGGTAGTAAAAGGAACCCTTAATCTTTCACTGACCTATAAAGGTTAAAGGCGGAGATACTGCTTTCCTCATGCTCCCGTTCCTTCGCCCTGACACACAGCTTCCAGAGCTCTAGCGCCCCAGATCTACTCCCAAAGCTCTTGCCATATTTCTCCATCACTCGCAACTCCATCTCCAACAATGGCCGACGCCAACCTAAAGGGCGGCCTCCCACGTCATGGATGGCATCATGAAGGAGCTCCGAACCGCGGGGTACATCCCTGCCGCCACCGCTTGTCGTGCCCTAGAGCCCAACTAGTGTATCCCTACTCAAAAGGTAGGGAGAGGGTCATCTTCGTTCTCCACCTCATCCGAGGTTGGGAATTCCCCACGCACCCCTTCATGTGTGGGGTTCTTTTCTACTACGGGCTAGATTTCCATCATCTAGCCCCAAATTCCATCCTTCACCTTGCGGTGTTCATCACCGTCTGCGAGGCTTTTCTCCGCGTGGAACCACACTTCAGCCTATGGTGAAGACTTTGGCATAAAGTTAAAGAGTAGCGGCGCCACATTGGCTGAGTGTGGCGGAGCCATGACCAGCAAATTTTAGAAGGCGGCCTAGTTAGAAGGTACCTTCGTGGATATCATCAAGGAGTGGCAGCGGGAGTGGTTCTACATCACTGAGCCGCTCGCTGAAGGCCGGGCTGGGATCCCAACGTTCTCGGCCGGTCCCTCGAGGAGGCTCACCTCTTGGAAGAGGAAGGGTATAGATTGGGGTACACCCGAGGAGGCGCCCTTGCTATAGAAAAGGATCGAGGCCATGGTAGACAAGAAAAAGATCAAGCTAGTGGACATGGTCGATGTCATGAACCAGTGCTACATCCTCCCACTCCAACTCCAGGCGAGCTTGATGTGGGCCTACATGCTAGAGGATGTGCCAACCATGCGGCATTTCTTTTGTAGGACCTAGCCAGGATGTGGCCAGTGCTCTTCAAATCGTCCAAGAATAAGTTCCATGAAGTGGGAGCGGACTACGTCCTCGACAACAAACACGACACTCACGAGGTAACCACAACCCACAATTTTTACGCTAGTCTTTACCCTCTTTCCCCAACTCCTTTGCCAGAATGATTAAGTCAATTATTTCCTCCCTAGAATAGGATCCCCAAGGCACAACAGATGAAGTGACCGGCCCCGTTGCCCGCGGAGGTCTAAAATGTCTCCAACGTATCTATGATTTTTCATTGTTCCATGCTATTATATTATCAACTTTGGATGTTTTATATGCATTAATATGATATTTTATATTATTTTTGGAATGAACTTATTAACCTAGAGCCCAGTGCCAGTTTTTGTTTTTTCCTTTTTTTTTGAGTTTTTCAGAAAAGGAATATCAAACGGAGTCCAAACGGATTAAAACTTTCGCGATGATTTTTCTTGGACCAGAAGACATGGAGTTCAAGTCGGAAGATCCCCGAGGAGGCGACAAGCCACATGGGCATGCCCCTGGGCTTGTAGCCCCCTCGAGAGTCCTCGCACCCTACTCTTTGGCCTATAAATTCAGAGATATTCAAGAAACCCTAGAGGATTCACGAAAATACTTTTCCGCTACGACATGTCTCTGTTCCTATTAGATTACATCTTGTATCCTTTTCTGGTACTCCCCTGATACGTCTCCAACGTATCTATAATTTTTGATTGTTCCATGCTATTATATTATCTATCTTGGATGTTTTATATGCATTTATATGCTATTTTATATGATTTTTTGGGACGAACCTATTAACCCAGAGCCCAGTGCCAGTTTCTATTTTTTCCTTGTTTTTGAGTTTCGCAGAAAAGGAATATCAAAGGGAAATATTTTTTTTGGAGATTTTTCTTGGACTAGAAGACATCAGATGGACTTGGAGTACACGCTAGGGGATCTGCAAGGAGACCACAAGGGTGGAGGGCGCGCCCAGGGGGGTAGGGCGCGCTGTAATGCCTAGGATGGGACTAAATCTCCTACGTGTCGAGGCACGACTTAGAGACTTAACCCCATGCTGGATTGATCGCAAGTCTGGTATCTTTGCACAACTCATGTAAAAGATGGGGATGGAAAACATAAAATAGTTGGCTTACACTCGCCACGTCACACAAATACAATACATGTCTCAAACATCATACATTAAAACATCACAGCCCTCTAAGGGTAAAATCCAAATAACAAGATACCAAACATAACTTAAATCCACAGGTCGGATCGAATCCTAGTAGAAGTCTCCACTACTGATCATCAGGATAACGAACATAGTATCGACTACGCTCCTCGTCATACTCCCAGTCTAGCTCGGTGCCATCACCTGGATAGCTCACAACTGGACCTGCATCTGGTGTGGTGAAGTAACTGTGAGCCACAAAGGACTCAGCAATCCCGTTCCCGGGTAACAAGACTATTTAAGCCTTGGGAGAGGATAAGGCTGAAGAAAAGAATAAGTGTCTGCAGCAGCAACTAGCAACTAGCTTACGTGAAAGAGTGCGAGAAGAGAAAGCCTCGGTCGAGAGATGATCACAAAGTGATCCTAGGTAAAGCTCAACAAACATAACCCCACCGTGTTCAACTCCCGAATCCCTATTCGGAAATTGACAGTCACGGTACACACGCTGGTAGTGTATTGTAACATTGTGTCAAGTTATCTACAACCGGATATTAACAAGCTCCCATCTGCCACATAACCGCGGGCACGGCTTTCGAAAGTTCATAACCCTGCAGTGGTGTTCCAACTTGACCCATTACAAGCCCACGATCCGCGGAGTCGCAACTCCAAAGTGGGAAGACCCGAGTATCCTCGGAATCCCGTGCTCAAGATAATCCGAACTAAGGTAAGGCTAATCCAGCAAATCCTCCCGGCGTGTCGACACCCTGATAGTAGCCGCGCGTATCTAAGTCTCAGGACACGACCGGATGGGCGATTCTACGGGTGTATACCAGATACCTCGGGTTGCCCCAAGGCGGCCCCGCAGACTCCCCGTTTCGGACCAACACTCATGTGGAGCACTGGCCCGGGGTTGTTGATTAAGAAAGAGGGTTAATTACTCCCTATGCAAGTTTAATTTGTTATTAGGCAAATAGTACCAATGTTGGGACTTGCTGGAAAAGACTTAGCACTTAGCGGTTTATCGAGGGGGTCCCATACACCCCAACCGTGTTAGGAACGCATAATCAAGGAACATAACACCGGTTTAAACGGTTCCTAACGGCATGAGTGGAACAAATCACCAAGCAAAAGTCTTAGCCTTCCACCCTTGCCAATATATAGATGATTTCATTTTAAGCATTATATATAGTGTGATATAACCCAACAAACTTCAACAAGAAGCAAGCATCTTCGATCTTCACCTGCAACTAGCAATGCTATAAGAAGGGCTGAGCGAAGCGTACTTAGCCAAGCAAGGGTTTGCATAGGTAGGGTGGTTAAACATGGTCATGGTTACAAGTAGGAGGCTGACAAGAAAGACATGGGCATCGAGGCAAAACCATAGAGCGGAACTACTAGCAATAGGCAAAGATAGTAATGTTATCGGGGTTCGGTCATCTTGCCTGAAGTGTAGTCGTTCGGATCGTAAGAAGGGTCCTCGTGCTCAACCTCGTTGGTAACCTCGTGCTCGTACTCGTACTCGGTCTCAGCTTCCGGCTCTAAGCAATACAATCACACAAGGCACGAATCAATAAGATGCAATGCGCACACCAAAATGATGGATGCATGATGGATGCACTAAGAGAGCACACGGAGCACGGAAAAATAGCACTAAAGCAAAACACCTCAAAACATGATAACAATATGATATTATGAATTTACACGGAAAATCAATCAAGTTTCATATAAGACTCGCTGAAATCGGAGCTACGGGCTAAAAGTTATGCCCGAAACAAGAAATAGGCGAAAGCTGAAAATTACATCAACATAGCAACTTCGGAGCACAAAATAATTAAGCTAAATCACTCAAACAACATGGCAAAGAGCATGAACATAAACTAGACATATCCTACAGCAAATAAGTCCAAAGGTGCACCCCCAAAGGAGCCACGGATCAATAGCAATAAGCTTGGACATATTGAACTTGACAATAAAATTTTGACAGCCACAGCCACTTAAATAGGCATGTGAGAACATGAATGGAAAGCCAACAATATATACTACAAGGAACCATCAAGATCCACCCCAAAACTATCATGGTTTGTCCTAGAGCAGCAAGCAAACATGGCATCGGAACGTTACAGATTTCAGACTTAGTGAAAATCCATGAAGTGTTAAAACAGCAGTTTTAACATGGCATCTAAAAGAGCAAGTTTAAGTCACCTCGAAACTAAACATGGCAAGTGGTAAGCACCACATCAAAGTACACATGATGGTGATTCCGAAACACACAAGCATGCATCATGGAGATAAACATAACGATAGCAACGAGCTCAACAAGATGGCATTTCATAACAAGTGAAACAACATCACAGCCACATGGCACTTTGCAACGAAGATATACATGGCAAGAATAAATCTATCATGCAACCTAACACAAACAACATGTAGAGCATGGCAAGACGAACACGTGGACATGTCATTTGCATCATACGGACAAACGAGCTAAAAGATATCACTATGCAAAGATGGCATAAAAACATCACATAACAACAGTTTATATCGGGATGCACTCTTGCAACAGAAAAACAAGCACCTAAATGATCTCTAACATGCATGGCACAATGGAATGAAACGTAGTACATGACTCCACGAACGTCTGGACATGCTATTTGCGCGAAACGGACATCCACACCAAAAGTTATAGCAGATTTAAAATTGCATCACAGATCAAATCATCAGGGACTTAGCAGAAAAAGAGGGGGGTAAACAACCTCAGATTGAACAAGAGCGGGCCTCGGGCGGATCCGGCCCGACGGACTGCTGACTGGGCCTCGGGCGGCTTGGCCCGCGGAGGAGGGAGGCCGGCGCTGGAGATGGTCCGGCTGGGCCTGGGAGACGTGGCGGCCCAGCACGGAGGCATCGGTGGAGCTGGGGCGACGGTGGGCGAAGGAGGCCTAGGCCTCGGGCCCCTGCGGAGGCGCGGCCCGCTCGGCGGCTGCGGCCCGATGGCGCGAGGGCGCCCGGCGACGAAAGGCGGCGCGGCCCGGTGGCGCGGCCTGGTGCGAGATCCGGGCCAGTGGAAGGGCCCGATCGGAGCGATGTGGCTGGCGCGGCTCGGTCGACGCGGGAGCTGACTGGCGCGGGGCGAAGTGGTCCCGCGGCTCGGTGGCGTGGGCCTCGCGGTGGCCCGGAGGGAGGTCGAGCTGGCGGCCCAGGGAAGGAGGCTGCCTGGCGGATCGGTGGCTGCGGCTCGGGAGGCAGAGCGGCAATGTGGTCCTGGGCCGATTGAGGGAGCTGGAGGGAGGCGTTGGCGACCGTTGACCTGGGCGATCGGCTGGCGATCGAGGGAACTCCCTCGATCCAGCGAGATTTGCGGCAGCTGGCTCGAGGGAAGAAGCCAAGTGGCAGTTTAGAGCTTGTTAGATCCAAAAATTGAGGGGGAGAGAGGAGCTAGAGGTTAGGGATGCCCAAAATGGACCTAGGGGGGGGTCTATATATAGTAGATTTGCTAGGGTTAGGGTTTTTAGGTGTTTAGGAGCCCTCCGATCGTGATCCGACGGATCCGATCGCGAGGGGAGTTAGGATGGGCCTAGGGGATGGTAGTGGGCTGCTGGAGGGGTGTTTTTGGGCCACAAAGTGGAGGCACTTTAGGGCCACACGAATAACTGTTGGGATAGCAAACGGAGTCCAAACGCGACGAGATTTGACAGGCGGGTTGCACACAACAAAACAACAACACACGACAGGTCTCGCGCCACACCGGTAACGTTACACGGCCAAACAACAAAGTAGGCCTACGGGACGCCACGGACACATGAGGGAGCTCCGGAACGCGAAACGGACAACGGGAAGGAACGCGTGGAACCGGATGCAACCGACAACAGAAATGCAATGCGATGCACATGACTATATGATATGAATGAATGCCACACACGCACACAACAACACGACAAAAAACCCAAAAGGCAAAGAACCCGGAATGGAATAGATGAAGCCGAAGATATATTATATGCCCAAAAGGGAAAGTATTACATCCGGGGCATTACAAACTCTCCTCTACTACAAAAAGATCTCGTCCCGAGATCTAGGACTGGAAAAAGGAGGGGTACTCGAAACGAAGATGATCTTCTCGTTCCCACGTAGCTTCTCGGTCGGTGTGATGTGACCACTTGACTTTCAGGAATTTGATGGACTTGTTGCGGGTCTTGCGCTCGGTTTCTTCTAGGATAGCAACTGGGTGCTCTCGGTAGGATAGGTCTTGTTGAAGATCAATCTCTTCAAACGGAATCATGCGCTCAGGTGCCTTGAAGCATTTGCGAAGTTGAGACACATGGAAGACATCATGAACATTGGCGAAGTTGGGAGGGAGCTCAAGTTGATAGGCTAGATCGCCTCTTTTGCCAAGAATCCTGAAAGGCCCGACGTATCTAGGAGCAAGCTTTCCTTTGATGCCGAATCTTTGGGTGCCTTTCATCGGAGACACACGGAGATAAACATGATCATCAATGTTGAATGCCAAATCACGATGCTTGCCGTCATAGTAGCTCTTCTGACGCGACTGAGCGGCCTTGAGATTCTCACGTATGACTCTGCACATCTCTTCGGCTTCTGAGATCAAGTCATTGCCAAGAAGTTGACGTTCACCTGTTTCAGACCAGTTGAGAGGGGTACGACACTTTCTGCCATAGAGGATTTCAAACGGAGCTTTGCCTGCACTTGCTTGGAAGCTGTTGTTGTAAGAGAACTCGGCAAATGGAAGGCAGTCTTCCCATTTCATGCCAAAAGATATGACACAGGCTCTGAGCATGTCTTCTAGAATCTGATTCACTCGCTCGACTTGACCACTAGTCTGAGGGTGAAAAGCAGTGCTGAACCTGATCTTAGTTCCCATGGCGGACTGAAAGGAGTCCCAGAACCTTGAAGTGAACAAACTTCCACGGTCTGAGGATATAACTTGAGGAATGCCATGTAAGGACACAATTCTGGAAGTGTACAGCTCTGCCAATTGAGCTGCATTGATTGATTCTTTGACTGGCAGGAAGTGAGCGACTTTGGTAAGCTTGTCAATCACCACGAAGATAGAATCATTCCCTCTCTTGGATTTAGGAAAGCCAGTGACGAAGTCCATTTCAATGTGGTCGAACTTCCACTCGGGGATAGGAAGAGGTTGGAGAAGACCGGCTAGACGTTGATGTTCTGCTTTCACTCTTCTGCAAACATCACATTCATTCATGAATTGGGCAATCTCCCTTTTCATGCGTGTCCACCAGTAAGATTGCTTGAGGTCTTGATACATCTTGGAACTGCCAGGATGAATGGAAAGGAGAGAATCATGTGCTTCTTCCATTATGAGCTTCCTGAGATCACCTTTGGGAACAACGAGTCTGTCTTCGAAGAACAAGGTATCTCTCTCATCAACACGAAAGCACTTGTATTTTGGAGTGCCCTTTGCAATACCATGTTTCACCTTCTTCACCATGGTATCCCTGAGTTGGGCCTCATGGACTTGGTCTTCCAAGGTAGGAGCAACTTGAAGATTTGCAAGAAAACCCTGCGGAACAACTTGGAGGTTGAGTTTCCTGAATGCTTCACAAAGCTCAGGCTGGTACGGCTTGATAAGAAGGCTGTTGCAATATGCCTTTCTGCTCAAAGCATCTGCAATCACATTCGCCTTGCCAGGAGTGTATTCAATGCTGGGATCATACTCTTGGATCATTTCAACCCAACGAGTCTGGCGGAGGTTTAGATGCGGCTGTGTGAAGATGTACTTCAAGCTCTTGTGATCAGTGAAGATGTCGACTTTTCTGCCCAACAACAGATGTCTCCACGTAATCAAAGCATGTACCACAGCTGCTAGCTCGAGATCATGTGTGGGATAGTTCTTCTCACTTGGCTTGAGCTGACGAGAAGTGTATGCCACAATTATCTTGTCTTGCATAAGCACACCACCAAGACCTTGAAGAGAAGCATCACAGAATACTTCATAGGGCTTGGACTCATCTGGAGGAGTCAGAACTGGAGCAGAGAGGAGCTTTTCTTTGAGAGTTTTGAATGCCACTTCACACTCTGGAGACTAAAAGTATTTGACATTCTTCTGAAGCAAGTTGGAAAGAGGCTTGGCAATCTTGGAGAAGTTCTCAACGAACCTTCTGCAATAGCTGGCAAGACCCAAAAAACTGCGGAGTTGCTTGACGTTCTGAGGAGCTTCCCAGTTGACAATTGCTTCAACTTTCTCGAGATTAACCGCAATACAGTCAGCTGAGATGATGTGGCCCAGGTACAAAACCTTATCGAGCCAAAATTCACACTTGGAGAACTTGGCATAGAACTTATGCTCACGGAGTCGATCAAGAACCAGACGTAAGTGCTTTTCGTGATCTTCTTCATTCTTGGAAAACACCAGAATATCATCTAGATACACAAGCACAAACTCGCCAGTATAGGGGTTGAAGATGTAGTGCATCATCCACGAAAAGGTAGGAGGATCATTGGCGAGACCAAAGGACATGATGGTATACTCGTATGAACCGTAGCTCGTTCTGAAGGCCGTCTTGGGAATGTCTTCCTCGCGAATGCGAATTTGGTGATAGCCCATTCGGAGGTCGAGCTTAGAGAACACTTTAGCTCCTTTGAGCTGCTCAAAGAGTTCGTTGATGTTGGGGAGCGGATACTTGTTCTTTATCGTCTTCTTGTTCAATGGCCGGTAATCAACGCAGAGACGCTCCGTGCCATCTTTCTTCTTGTCAAATAAGACACCACAGCCCCAAGGAGACGTACTCGGCCTGATGAGACCCATACTCTCCTGTTTATCAAGCTGCTTCTTCAATTCCTTCAATTCGTCCGGAGAGAGCTTGTACGGACGCCGGCATGCTGGCTCAGTACCCGGCTCGAGTTCAATAACGAATTCGACCTGACGGTGTGGAGGCATGCCTGGAAGTTCTTCAGGAAAGACGTCTTGATATTCGTTCACCACCGGAATTTGAGACATGGCATTAATTTCGCCCTTATCATTGAGAGAGAAAAGCCTGATAGTGTTATCCCTGGAGGCAAAGATAATCACATCTTCATCAGGATGAGTCATCTTGACTTCCTTTTGTGCACATCAATGTGAGCATCATGCTGAGAAAGCCAATCCATTCCGAGGATGAGGTCGATGTCAGAATTACCAAGAACCACCGGTTTAGCCAGAAAACGATAATCTCCCATGCAAATAGAAACATCCGGAGCATAGACACTAGAAGTCATAATCCTGCCCGGAGAAACAACTTGCAACTTCTGAGGCAAATTTGAAGTGACAATATTGTGCTTGGATGCAAAAGGTTGAGACATGAAAGAGCATGAAGCACCCGAATCAAATAACACTTTAGCAGGAAAAGAGTTAACTGAGAGGTTACCCAAAATGACATCAGAAGAATTCTCCGCTTGCGCTGCACTCATCAGATTGACCCTTGCTGCCTTTGGATCATGCCTGACAATAGCTGAACTCACAGGTGGAGGAGGTGGAAGACGCTTTGGGTTAGGACATCTGTTGGCATAGTGACCCTTCTGGCCACACTTGTTGCACACCACTTCTGAGAGAGGACAGAAATGAGAACCACTTGACTTGGAGCCTTGAGACTGAAACTGGTTCTTCGACTTGTTGCTCGGGTTGGGTGGGTGGGAGAAACCACGGCCACCTGAGTTCTTGTTGCTGTTGGAGTTGTTGGAGTTGTTGTATGGAGCTCGAATCACTTGAGGAGGAGGAAGCCAGAATTTCTGTTGTTTCGCAGCCAACTGAGACGATGAGGAAGAGTGAACGGCATCTCGAATTCTCTTTTTAGAAGCCTCCATCTTAAGCTGAGCTGCTTCTTGTTTCAAAGCCATGTTATAGAATTTGTCGAATTCATCGGGCTCGAACAAGGTGAGAGCAAGCTGAAGTTCATCTTTGAGACCTCCACGGAACTGATAGATTTTGCTCTTGGCATCAGGAATGTCTTGCTTAGCATAGCGGGCGAGGTTTTGGAACTTGACATTATACTGATAGACTGACATAGAGCCCTGCTTCAGGTTGCGGAATTGCTCACACATACCCTCGATGACACTTGTAGGAATATGATGAGAGCGAAAATCCTTGCAGAAATCCTCCCAAGAGATCACACGACCTGGCCTGGAGTCTTTGTATTGCTGCCACCAATCAGCTGCTTGATCTTTGAGTTGGAAGGCTGCAAATTTCACATAGTCCTCTTCCTTCACGTTACTGCACTCAAAATGCTTCTTTATGTCGGTTAACCAATCTTCAGCATCAAGAGGGTCGACACAGTAACTGAAAGCTTTTGGATTATTGGCCAAGAACTGGTTGAGAGTAGCATGGTGCTGCTGGTTGAAGAAGTTGCCTTGATTCCCTGGAACACCCTGATTAGCTTGCATCTGCTGCATCATCTGCATCAACAACTGGGTGTTCTGAGCTGTAGTCTGCATAATCGCTCTCCAAGCCTCAGACGGAGGAGGAGGGGAAGGAGGACGATCTGGGACCTCTTCACCCTCTGGGTTAGCGTTGGGAACCCTTTTCGGAGCCATCCTGAAAGAGATGACCACGAATCAGCAATTGATTGACAGAAGGTATAAGCTGAATCAATGGAATGAATTGCAACAAGTCTTCTCAATAATCATTCGAACAATAGAACGAATGAAATCATTCGAACAAGAGGAACAAATGAAATTCTCAGTTAAATGATAACATCAATCTTCACGAGAAGCCACATAGGGGACAAAAGGTAAAATAAGAAAAGAACAAGGTACAGACGGGAACAAACACAAGAGAGGAGCTTCGTTCTAACATCTTTGTGCTGAAAGCATATGAGCGCGTTACGAAAAGGTTTTGCAATCCCCGGATCAGCATAGCCAAGGATCCTTTAAGGTGCAACTCCTGATCGGAACATATGTCATAATACCACTTCACTCAATGTAGAACCCCGAACTCGCTAACCTGCATTCGTTGGAAGAATGCCTACGATCTACTGGATAAAACCCACCTATGAATTTCCGAAAGATTCCAGTTATGCAATCAGGTGTTGGGGATACACGGGAAGCACCGCACAATCAACTCTAAACCTACATCCAGGTGTATCCATCCTTCAACACATAACCAGTCTTTCTCGGAAACTGTCTACCTCGGACCTTCGAAAAGCATCCACTATAACAAGCTATGGCAATACTCCCGAACTAACTCCCCAGTACTGGGTGATGTCGGGGTTATCTTGCCACTGGCCGTATAGGAGAGATTTTCGATGTCGGCCGTCTTAAGTATTTAGTACTGCCGCGATATGCTTGTGACGACAATACCCCGAAGCTCAACTCCCCGGGACACTGCCACAACCCCTAATGTCAGGAGGCATCGAGAACAATATTCTCGTCACAAGAACATCGAAACAATCCCCGAATACTCGCGAGATTCCTAAAAACAATTGTGCAATTTTGAGAGAAAGGGGATGAGAAGCAAAGAAATCCTACTCTCCGATATAATATAGGACTCAAAATATTTTTTCAGTGTGTGCCTAGACTCGACCGTCAACGATTCGATCAATCAGTGGGGGCTCCTAGGTCGGAGAAGGCTCTGAATACCAACTTGTAATGCCCAGGATGGGACTAAATCTCCTACGTGTCGAGGCACGACTTAGAGACTTAACCCCATGCTGGATTGATCGCAAGTCTGGTATCTTTGCACAACTCATGTAAAAGATGGGGATGGAAAACATAAAATAGTTGGCTTACACTCGCCACGTCACACAAATACAATACATGTCTCAAACATCATACATTAAAACATCACAGCCCTCTAAGGGTAAAATCCAAATAACAAGATACCAAACATAACTTAAATCCATAGGTCGGATCGAATCCTAGTAGAAGTCTCCACTACTGATCATCAGGATAATGAACATAGTATCGACTACGCTCCTTGTCATACTCCCAGTCTAGCTCGGTGCCATCACCTGGATAGCTCACAACTGGACCTGCATCTGGTGTGGTGAAGTAACTGTGAGCCACAGAGGACTCAGCAATCCCGTTCCCGGGTAACAAGACTATTTAAGCCTTGGGAGAGGATAAGGCTGAAGAAAAGAATAAGTGTCTGCAGCAGCAACTAGCAACTAGCTTACGTGAAAGAGTGCGAGAAGAGAAAGCCTCGGTCGAGATATGATCACGAAGTGATCCTAGCTAAAGCTCAACAAACATAACCCCACCGTGTTCAACTCCCGAATCCCTATTCGGAAATTGACAGTCACGGTACACACGCTGGTAGTGTATTGTAACATTGTGTCAAGTTATCTACAACCGGATATTAACAAGCTCCCATCTGCCACATAACCGCGGGCACGGCTTTCGAAAGTTCATAACCCTGCAGGGGTGTTCCAACTTGACCCATTACAAGCCCACGATCCGCGGAGTCGCAACTCCAAAGTGGGAAGACCCGAGTATCCTCGGAATCCCGTGCTCAAGATAATCCGAACTAAGGTAAGGCTAATCCAGCAAATCCTCCCGGCGTGTCGACACCCTGATAGTAGCCGCGCGTATCTAAGTCTCAGGACACGACCGGATGGGCGATTCTACAGGTGTATACCAGATACCTCGGGTTGCCCCAAGGCGGCCCCGCAGACTCCCCGTTTCGGACCAACACTCATGTGGAGCACTGGCCCGGGGTTGTTGATTAAGAAAGAGGGTTAATTACTCCCTATGCAAGTTTAATTTGTTATTAGGCAAATAGTACCAATGTTGGGACTTGCTGGAAAAGACTTAGCACTTAGCGGTTTATCGAGGGGGTCCCATACACCCCAACCGTGTTAGGAACGCATAATCAAGGAACATAACACCGGTTTAAACGGTTCCTAACGGCATGAGTGGAACAAATCACCAAGCAAAAGGCTTAGCCTTCCACCCTTGCCAATATATAGATGATTTCATTTTAAGCATTATATATAGTGTGATATAACCCAACAAACTTCAACAAGAAGCAAGCATCTTCGATCTTCACCTGCAACTAGCAATGCTATAAGAAGGGCTGAGCGAAGCGTACTTAGCCAAGCAAGGGTTTGCATAGGTAGGGTGGTTAAACATGGTCATGGTTACAAGTAGGAGGCTGACAAGAAAGACATGGGCATCGAGGCAAAACCATAGAGCGGAACTACTAGCAATAGGCAAAGATAGTAATGTTATCGGGGTTCGGTCATTTTGCCTGAAGTGTAGTCGTTCGGATCGTAAGAAGGGTCCTCGTGCTCAACCTCGTTGGTAACCTCGTGCTCGTACTCGTACTCGCTCTCAGCTTCCGGCTCTAAGCAATACAATCACACAAGGCACGAATCAACAAGATGCAATGCGCACACCAAAATGATGGATGCATGATGGATGCACTAAGAGAGCACACGGAGCACGGAAAAATAGCACTCAAGCAAAACACCTCAAAACATGATAGCAATATGAGATTATGAATCTACACGGAAAATCAATCAAGTTTCATATAAGACTCGCTGAAATCGGAGCTACGGGCTAAAAGTTATGCCCGAAAAAAAGAAATAGGCGAAAGCTGAAAATTACAGCAACATAGCAACTTCGGAGCACAAACTAATTAAGCTACAGCACTCAAACAACATGGCAAAGAGCATGAACATAAACTAGACATATCCTACAGCAAATAAGTCCAAAGGTGCACCCCCAAAGGATCCACGGATCAATAGCAATAAGCTTGGACATATTGAACTTGACAATAAAATTCTGACAGCAGAATTTTATTGAAACTTTGGAGCAAAAGTTAAACATGCTACAACCACTTAAATAGGCATGTGAGAACATGAATGGAAAGCCAACAATATATACTACAAGGAACCATCAAGATCCACCCCAAAACTATCATGGTTTGTCCTAGAGCAGCAAGCAAACATGGCATCAGAACGTTACAGATTTCAGACTTAGTGAAAATCCATTAAGTGTTAAAACAGCAGTTTCAACATGGCATCTAAAAGAGCAAGTTTAAGTCACCTCGAAACTAAACATGGCAAGTGGTAAGCACCACATCAAAGTACACATGATGGTGATTCCGAAACACACAAGCATGCATCACGGAGATAAACATAACGATAGCAACGAGCTCAACAAGATGGCATTTCATAACAAGTGAAACAACATCACAGCCACATGGCACTTTGCAACGAAGATATACATGGCAAGAATAAATCTATCATGCAACCTAACACAAACAACATGTAGATCATGGCAAGACGAACACGTGGACATGTCATTTGCATCATACGGACAAACGAGCTAAAAGATATCACTATGCAAAGATGGCATAAAAACATCACATAACAGCAGTTTATATCGGGATGCACTCTTGCAAAAGAAAAACAAGCACTTAAATGATCTCTAACATGCATGGCACAATGGAATGAAACGTAGTACATGACTCCACGAACGTCTGGACATGCTATTTGCGCGAAACGGACATCCACACCAAAAGTTATAGCAGATTTAAAATTGCATCACAGATCAAATCATCAGGGACTTAGCAGAAAAAGAGGGGGGTAAACAACCTCAGATTGAACAGGAGCGGGCCTCGGGCGGATCCGGCCCGACGGACTGCTGACTAGGCCTCGGGCGGCTTGGCCCGCGGAGGAGGGAGGCCGGCGCTGGAGATGGTCCGGCTGGGCCTGGGCGACGTGGCGGCCCAGCGCGGAGGCGTCGGTGGAGCTGGGGCGACGGTGGGCGAAGGAGGCCTAGGCCTCGGGCCCCTGCGGAGGCGCGACCCGCTCGGCGGCTGCGGCCCGATGGCGCGAGGGCGCCCGACGACGAAAGGCGGCGCGGCCCGGTGGCGCGGCCTGGTGCGAGATCCGGGCCGGTGGAAGGGCCCGGTCGGAGCGATGTGGCTGGCGCGGCTCGGTCGACGCGGGAGCTGACTGGCGCGGGGGCGAAGTGGTCCCGCGGCTCGGTGGCGTGGGCCTCGCGGTGGCCCGGAGGGAGGTCGAGCTGGCGGCCCAGGGAAGGAGGCTGCCTGGCGGATCGGTGGCTGCGGCTCGGGAGGCAGAGCGGCGATGTGGTCCTGGGCCGATTGAGGGAGCTGGAGGGAGGCGCTGGCGACCGTTGACCTGGGCGATCGGCTGGCGATCGAGGGAACTCCCTCGATCCAGCGAGATTTGCGGCGGCCGGCTCGAGGGAAGAAGCCAAGTGGCAGTTTAGAGCTGGTTAGATCCAAAAATTGAGGGGGAGAGAGGAGCTAGAGGTTAGGGATGCCCAAAATGGACCTAGGGGGGGGTCTATATATAGCAGATTTGCTAGGGTTAGGGTTTTTAGGTGTTTAGGAGCCCTCCGATCGCGATCCGACGGATCCGATCGCGAGGGGAGTTAGGATGGGCCTAGGGGATGGTAGTGGGCTGCTGGAGGGGTGTTTTTGGGCCACAAAGTGGAGGCACTTTGGGGCCACACGAATAACTGTTGGGATAGCAAACGGAGTCCAAACGCGACGAGATTTGACAGGCGGGTTGCACACAACAAAACAACAACACACGACAAGTCTCGCGCCACACCGGTAACGTTACACGGCCAAACAACAAAGTAGGCCTACGGGACGCCACGGACACGTGAGGGAGCTCCAGAACGCGAAACGGACAACGGGAAGGAACGCGTGGAACCGGATGCAACCGACAACACAAATGCAATGCGATGCACATGACTATATGATATGAATGAATGCCACACATGCACACAACAACACGATGAAAAACCCGAAAGGCAAATAACCCGGAATGGAATAGATGAAGCCGGAGATATATTATATGCCGAAAAGGGAAAGTATTACATCCGGGGCATTACACGCGCCCCCTACCTTGTGGGCCCCTGTGCCTCCCCTGACCTATTTCTTCCGACTATAAATACCCATATATTCCAGAAACATCAGAACATCCATCGAAACGACTTTTTCGCCACCGCAACCTTCTGTTCTCGCGAGATCTCATCTGGAGGCCTTTTTCGGTACTCTGCTAGAGGGGGAATCAACACGGTGGGCATCTACATCAACCCTATTTCCCTTCCGATCAAGTGTGAGTAGTTTACCACAGACCTACGGGTCCATAGCTAGTAGCTAGATGGCTACTTCTCTCTCTTGGATCCTCAATGCCATGTTCTCCTCGTTGTTCTTGGAGATCTATTCGATGTAATCTTCTTTTGCGGTCTGTTTGCCAAGATCCTATGAATTGTGGGTTTATGTTCAGATTAACTATGGATATTATTTGAGTCTTTTCTTAATTCTTATATGCATGATCTAATGTCTTAGTAATTCTCTTCGAACTATCAGTTTTGTTTGTCCAACTAGATTGATAATTCTTGCAATGGGAGAAGTGCTTTGCTTTGGGTTCAATCTTGCGTTGCTTAATCCCAGTGACAGTAGGGGACATGACACGTATTGTATTGTTGCCATCGAGGATAAAACGGTGGGGTTTTCATCATATTGCTTGAGTTAATTCCTCTACATCATGTCATCTCGCTTGATTCTTATGGACTTAACACTCTAGATGCATGCTCGATAGCAGTCGATATGTGGAGTAATAGTAGTAGATGCAGGCAGGAGTCGGTCTACTTGTCTCGGACGTAATGCCTATATTCATGATCATTGCCTTAGATGTCTTCATAATTATTTGCTTTTCTATCAATTTCTTGGCAGTAATTTGTTCACCCACAGTAATATTTGCTATCATGAGAGAAGCCTCTAGTGAAACCTATGGCCCTCGGGTCTACTTTACATCTTATAAGTTTCAGCTCTACTATTTTGCAATATTTTACTTTTCAGGCTATAAACCAAAAAACCCTAAAATAATTACTTTACCGTTTATCTATCTCTATCGGATCTCACTTTTGCAAATAACTTAGAAGGGATTGACAACCCCTTTATAGTGTTGGGTGCAAGTTGTTTGATTGTTTGTGCAGGTATTTGGCGACATGTGTGTAATCTCCTACTGGATTGATACATTGGTTCTCAAAAACTGAGGGAAATACTTGCTTCACTCTACTGCATCACCATTTCCTCTTCAAGGGAAACACCAATGTTACCTCGGGAAAGCAGCAAGGAAGCAGAAGAATTTCTGGCACCGTTGCCGGGGAGATCTATGCCAAGTCAAGACCCACCAAGTACCCTTTATTAAACTCACATCTCTCGCATTTACATTATTTTCCATTCGCCTCTCTTCCTCTCCCCCACTTCTAAAACGATTTTCAAAAGATTTGTCTCTTCTTCTCCCTTCTTTCATTCGTCTTTTTCGTTTGCCTGTCGCCATCATATCTGAATTTGAAGGGGTTTTAGTTGGTGAAGATAATAGTAACAATGAAGGAAAAGTTGATGATTCTGTTGGTAATCATGAAGAACCTACCATCTTACATACTAAAAAACTCCGCATTGGTAGCGGCAACATTATTGGAAAAGGGTTTATTCAAGATTTTTTCAATTGTCCTGGATCACTCCCTACTTTAGGAGGACCTATTATTCATATAACCAATAGCCTCACGGATGCTATCTCTCTGCTTATAGTTGAACTAGAAAGGCAATTTATTCATATGCATCCGTGTATCCAAAGGATTTTTTTAGAATTTTCCAATATTGAGCATTCTTCTGTCAAACGCGCCGCTGCTATAATTCTAGCATATCAGTCCAAATTCATTATGAAAGAAGCTAGTGAAAATTTTGCACATTATAAAGTAGATGGTGGCCGTCCTCCTATAGGAAGTATTCTATTTCATCAAGAGGACATAATGCATTTGCGGTCTCTTGATCCTGTTGCTTATAATGAAAATTTGAGGAAGAAGGTCCCCATCGAAGTTTTGATTGATAGAATTCCCGATCTTAATGATGATTTTGCTATACAAAACAACGGGTTGGGATTCTTTCTAAGAAATAAGCTCATGACCTTTTGCCAAAAGAAGGTTTATAATGACGAGTTAGTCATACAATACAAAGGGCCGAAGGAGGAACCAATTCCTCCCGAGATTGATCTTGGGGATTCTTACCCTGTAAAATTTAGCCCTTTTGATTACTTTTGTTTGCCTCAAAGAAAACTTGCTGCTAAAAGAAGGGGATACGAGATGATTTTTTATGATATGCCATACCACTATTATGATAATACCTAGATCTATTTGCTTTTATGCCTAGCTAAGGGCGTTAAACAATAGCGCTTGTTGGGAGGCAACCCAAATTTTATTTTTGCTTTTTACTTTTTGGTTCTGTTTTGCAAGTTTTGGACATCATTACTTCTGTAGTAATTGTGTTTTCGTGTTTTAATTAGTGTTTGATCCAAGTAAGACCTTTGTGATGGTTTACATGTATCGTTGATTTGATTTTGCTGAAAAACAGAAACTTTTATACCCAGTGCAGACAATTCAATAAATCTCTGGAACGTCGAAACCTTCTGAAATTGTTACACAAAATTGATATAAAAATTCCCCACATTGTCCAATTTTTACAATTTTTTTAGGTTTACAGAAGTATGCGAAGTTTACATATTGCTACAGAGTGTTATGTTTTTATGTGTTGTTTGCTTATTTTGATGCATCTATGGCTAGTA